>BSBK01003449.1:0-600000 GCA_027943335.1 Chamaecyparis obtusa
GTTTATATAAACATACTTTCTCTTCTTATTTTTGGACTCCTTAAAGATACTAACATGAAGTTTCCTTGGATAAGGATGAGCGATCTATAATATTGTAGAACAAAATAATAAACTTCTTTAAAAAAATCAAGTCTAATGAATAAATATAATCCAATTACTTAATTTAGAGTTGTGAAAAATTCTGTTAATTTTTTTGTAAAGATAGAAATAACATATATAAAAGTATTTAGTTGTTTATGATATTTAATAAATAGTTTTTCATTATTTTAATCATAACTTGAAATTATAACTCCTAACACTTGTTCGAAAAAGAATGAAAAACTATAAATTAGGTTACTCTTATTTTGTTTAGGTCAAACTTGACCCTCCAAATTGACATTTGTGAGCATGGGAATTGAATGCACACTGCCATTAATTAATTAATTCTGATGAAGCAAAACTAGGTGACAACCAAAAAGTTGTGAGCAATGACAATACCTTAGAAAGAAACTTTAGCTCTTATAGTCTTAGAAGATATTAATGGCTTACTCTAGCAAGTTAATTAATGATCTAAGATGTGTACATCATAATAAGATAAGATATGTGCATGGGAATGATTTAATATGTGCAAGATTGATCAAAACAAAAATATCTTTGAACGCATTCATATTTGTCTTCTAAATAGATGAATCTTTTAAGGTGATGTCTAAAGATAATATTGTGGAGCCTTCTAACTTGATAGATAAAAAAGTTCTCCTAGGTCAAACTCTTTGGTAGATTGAATTAATGATACTAAAAGATTGTAATAGTGGGTTACACTTTCATCCACAAAGAAAAAATGAACTTTCCAAAAACAATTGGCAAGCACCTTCATTCAAACAAGAGTATTCAAATGAACATAGAGACCCCCTCTGTTCGAACAACTATAAATTGAATTGGTTGTTTTTAAGAGAAGCATTTTAAAACCATCGCTTTCTTCACTAATCCTTTGAAACACCTGATAGTATAGATCAAATTAAATATGACAACAACAACAAAAAGTTTTTAAAACTTTGTTTAGATCTTCACACAATATGGTTTTAACCTTTCAAACATTGTCCCTCCAATATTTATATGAGGATTTGAATTGCAAAATGGCACATACTATTCATGTTGTGTTGTATCTAACCAATGTTTTGTATGTAGATCATAATTGTTGGGCTTAATCATATGTTTGATAACATCCCTACTATTTGATGAAGGATAGGTATGATCATTTCAAAATGTGTGATAAAGTTCCTAACAAAAGCTTCAATCCTATTAGACTAAGAGCTCTACACATAATCTCCTTTCAATGAACTATCATCCAAAATCTTTCCCATTTTCACATATTGTGATATTGGCTTTCTACTAAAACCAAAATCTAATGAAAGTGGAGGGATTTTTCTTTTTTGGGGACATGTTTTGACTTAAAATATATGTCAACATCACTCTTCTTAAAATGGCCTTATCTGAACATCAGGATTGTTTCCCAATTGAACTCAAACTTTTCTTAATATTTTCAACAATATCTTTTTATAGGTGAGAACTTTCCTCTTTCTCAATTTTGTACCTGCACCCAAAAATCTTAATGGCTCTTTTAACCCATTACGAAGATGTACAAATGATAATAGGTGGGCTTGTTCAAGTGTATTGATCAAGATTTTTGAGATGAGAAATTATTTCCTTTGAATTTGTATTCATGGACTTTCTAGTAGTATGTATAGGTTGTTCAACATAAAATTTAAATTTATCCACATCCATTTCAAGTATATTTTCTAAATTCCTATAAGAAATTTATCTCTTCTAATTTTGAGCTAAATTCATATGCTCATCCATACTAGTAGAGGAAGTGATCTTGACCATTGTCCAACATGCATTGTTTGAATGTTTGTCTCTTCCCTATCTTCAACTATGTATTCTTCAACCTTGTTTGCTCCAATATCTAAATTGGCTTGAATGCTACTTGAGATTTTTCTTCTTAAGCATAGGCTACACACAAAATCATATATATACAAGAGAATAATTTAGAATATATTTAATTATAAAATTCAACTTATATATAGAAAAGAAATGTGAGAGAGAGAGAGAGAGAGAGGAATAAGTGCCTAAAATAGCGTTGGATTTTTGTGTATTTTGTGTCTGAAATAAGCCTTTTTATTAGCATAAAATTCAGCGTCCAACTGTATCTTACATTCAGTGTTGTATTTTGCACTGCAAGTTGAGCTATATTTGGTGCCAAATGTAGCACTACAATTTTAATAGCGTCCCTTTTAGTGTTGGAAAAGAAAGCAAGTAATTATGTCTCTTTTTGTTGGGTATGGCATCAGGTGTTGCATTGGGCATTGCACCAAATATGACTTCCAATTTTTCTTCTTTTGTTGCTCCCAACTTTTCTTCTGGTTTTGCTTCCAATTGTACTTCCTTCTTTGCTTCCAGTTGTGCTTCCAATTTTGCTTCTGATTTTTCCTTTGTTTTTGCTTCCAAATTTTCTTCTTGTGTTGCTTCCAATTTTTCTTCCATTATAACATCCTTTATTTCTTCTAGTTTTGCTTCCAATTTTGCTTCCCATTTTTCTTTTGGTTTTTCTTCCTTGGTTGCTTCATTTTGCTTCTGATTTTTCTTCTTATGTTGCTTCTAGTTTTGCTTCCATTATAATGTCATTTGTTGCTTCTAGTTTTACTTCCAGGTTTTCTTTGCAGTTTTGCTTCCCATTTTTCTTCTAGTTTTGCTTCCTTGTTTGCTTCCAATTTTTCTTTTGTTGTTGCTTCCAGTTTCACTTCTTGTGTTTCTTCCAATTTTACTTTGATTATAATGCCCTTTTTTGCTTCCATTGTGGCTTTTCATTTTGCTTCTTATGTTGCTTCCAATTTTTCTTCTAGTTTTTCTTCCAATATCGCTTCCTATTTCTCTCCTTTTTTTGCTCCCATTTTTTGCTTCTAGAATTTTTTTCTTCCAATTTTGCTTCTTATGTTGCTTCTAGTTTTGCTTCTAGGTGTGCTTCCAGTTTTGCTTCCACTTTTACTTTTCACTTTTGCTTCTAATATAGAGTCACTTATTACATCTATCTTTGCCTCCATTTTTGCATCTTTTGTTACTTCTATTATGACTTCTATTGTTGCATATTTTGTTAATTCTAAAATTATTTCTATTATTACTCCTTCATTTTCTACGTGAATTGCTTCTATTTTTGCTTCCTAGATAACACCAAGTTTTGCTACTAGTTTGGCTTCCATTGTTGCTTCCTTTTTTACTTTTAAAAAATGCTTCTTATTTTACTTCCATTTCTTATTAATTTAATATATTTTATTTAATTTAATTAGTTAAATATATCATGAAATGCAATATTTTATAGGATAACATTTATAAAGAATTTTTAGGGAAATGAACATCCATACAAGTTAACATCATTTTTTTGCTCAATAAAATATGTTTATTTTTATATTTATAAAATAATAAAAAAGATTTACATTCTTCCAGTCATGAAACCCATATCGACACCAAGAAGGGTGCCACATCAAAATTACAGATCTTCAATTGCATTCTATCCACTCCTGCCAAGATACATACTACTTGAATACATATAGAGCCAAAACCCCAATATCGACATTAGAGAGCTACACCACAAAAATAAAAAGCTTCAAATTGCATTCAAATCATCCTTTCCCTAATACATTCTATGCAATTACATACAAACCCACAAAATTTTTACATTATCCTCACGTGCCAATCAAATTACAATAGTTTGTATACAAAAAATTTAGAACATGGAGTATGTGGAAGAAACCAAAAAATTCAAAAAATCACAGGAGTACTAAACCACCCCAACCTCAATGCTCATTCCCATGCCCACGAGAATGCCCTCGAACCACCCAAGTCCAAACCCATGTGCATGGCCCTAACCTCACATAGAGCCACTAGCATCATGACCATACAAACACCGCTTCTTCTGCATCTCCATCCAAACCCCTTCCATTTGAAACTCAAATAGGTCTTGATTTAACTACTCCTTGGGAACACCATCGATAATAAAATCTCCCAATTGTGTTAATAATCCACAATATTATCCCAATACGTCTGAGCCTCTGCCTTCCTCTCACAAATGTTTCCAAACACCCAATATAGAAGAAAAGGGTACACATGGTGTGGAACACCCAAGAATCCAAACCAATCATTGTAATCATCCACAAAACCATGACCTGAAATGACTCTTGCCATAATTACCTCCAATCCATCTCACCATTTTGGGTGCATGCATCTCTGCATAATCCTAATCACCTCCACCTGCAGGATGAGATGAAAACCCCAATCACATAACTGAGATAAAATTTGAGTGCTTGTACAAAAGTGAAATTGCAATTCCAAAATACACACCCCAACATGGCCCTGACCAAAATCAAGAAGAACGGGTCGCTCATTGTGAAAACATTCTTCATCTTATACTCGGAAGTAAGCCCCAAAAATTCCATTTGCCACTTGAGGGCTCTAAAAGAGATATTTTATTCCATCTATCCTTGCACCACCTCCCACTAGTACAAAAACAACAATATATGACCAAATAAACTACTAAAAATTATAGATAAATGACTAATTTTGATCACGTGACCATTAGTAGTTTATTGCCGGTCATTTATCTAACGACCAAATTTATGACTAAACTATTTTAGTCATGGATTTGGTCATTTATTTAGTCATTTATTTGGTCATTGATTTAGTAATTTATTTAGTCATTTATTTGGTCATTGATTTGACCATTTATTTAGTCATATATTTAATCATTAATTTACTCATATTAGGGCACGATGGAATCGAACCACCATCCTCCTACCTGTAAAGTAGGTGCTCTTCCATTGAGTACTCAAATGGTTGAAATCTCTTTGACATAATAGTTAACAAATATAACCTTAAAAATCTTAATAAACATTTAATGTTTGGCAATAATACCAGTAGATAATATTGATAAGAGAAATGAACTTACAAACTAGTGGCAAACATCACATTTTGGATGGTGGAATTCCTTATAACAAGTCGTATGATAGGGATTATTTCCAGACATGGAAAAATGAAGAAAAAAATAACGTATTGTGAATAGTCATCCGAGACTAGCCATACAAAAATGAAAGACAATTTAATAATGACTACCTGTAAAGCTTTCTCTGGGTACAATCTTACAATACCTAACAAATCCAAGTCTTTTGTTTCTTTAGTCTAATGAAATGACATTTTAAAATTAAACACCTCTTCTATAAAGTAAAAAAAGTCACATATATAGTATGAACTCATGCATGCAATTGTGATAGCAAATTTTACTTGTTCCTCTGCTACGTTGCTAATTTTTGGCTCATGCAATAATGATAGCAGATTTTACTTGTTCCTTTGCTATGTTGCTAATTTTAGGCTCTTAATTACTATTCTGGATCATAAAATTTCAAAAGGCTTCATGAATGGATAAATATATTTTTTAGAACTTCTGGGATATGCTCTATACAAGTATATACATGAATACTTTGAACAAGAGAGTAGAGTTGGCTCAATTCTATCATTTTGCATTTTGTAAAACATTAGCCTCAGAATGGATTTCCATTGAGTTATAGGTTTGTAAAGAGTAGGAACTTTGGGCCATATATAATTAATAAAAATATGGTCCTTGCAGAACGTAGAGGCAAAAGATGGCTACTAGTAAAGAAATTTAAGTTTTTTCTATTATTGTGGTCAATACCACTTGAATTTGATCTTTATCTCAGTATTTTTTATCTCAAGTCTATTTCTAAACTTCCACCTTTTCTTAACAGCCTTGTTACAAATTCAATTCTCCTCCTCATTTTTCTTCAGCTACCAAAGTCTTCTTATCTCATGGATTGTGAAAATCTACTCACTTTTATTTAGCTTCAATTTTGTATTTGTAGTTTATTTCCAAAGGCCAGGTCTTTAGAAAAGTTTAACACAAAAAGAAAATAACTCAGCTAGATCATCCTTATTAAAGAATGTCCTCTTCTTCCTTAAGATACATTGTTCTGCATCCACCCGAATCTACAAAAAATTGAAAAAAGGCTCTGGAAGAGCTAGAGTCCCTACCTAGATGGAGTCATGTTGCAAAGAAGTTTAATGGAAAATACAAAGCAATTTCATGTGTGTATAGGTTGATATCAAGAGGATAGATTGATTCTATCAATGGTAGCATATCCTAAAAAATTATTTAACTGTCACAATTTTAATTCACATAGATTTTTTCCATCAATGGTGACTCTAAAAGTAGAGATTCCCCTTCAATGGCCAAACAAAGATTAGCTAGGGTTATTTTTATAGTTAAGATTGTCTCCTGTCTATGAAAACCAAGCCATTAGAAATTGGTTGTAACTATATTAGGTTGGCCTCCATCCATGGGTGTATATGTTGCTCGCATGTATACACCAAATCAAGATTATCTAGTAGAATTTTAATAGCATAGATAGGCCAATTAGGAATAAGCTGCAAAGATTTTGTTGGCATAGATTACCTTCCATTTATGGTAGCATATACTAAATTTTATTAGCTACAGTAATTTTGACAACATTTTTTGCCTTCCGTTAGTGGCACCATGCATTAGATAGATATTAGATGAGGTAATTTTAACAACACTTGTTTCTCTCCATCAATGGCAAGATATCTAGAAAAACAACACACTAATGCAATGATTTTTATGACCTAGTTGTAGTAATTTTGATGACATTACTACACTCTATACATAATGGCACAATCCAAATAGTAATTAGTTGTGATGGCATAGATTGGCCTCCATAGGTGGCAACACACAATAAATATAGAATAGCCTCTCTGGTTTTGAAGGCTAATATTTCCTCCTAGCCTTTGGAACATATAAAAAGCATTAGATGTGGCGATGTTGGGAAAATTGATTGCCAAGAGAACAATTGTGATTCTGATGACAAAGGTTGCTTAGAATTCATCCAAGGCAGCGAATACCAAACATAGATTAGCTACAGTTATTTTGAATACATAGATTCCTCTCCATGCATGGTAGGTTATGCCAAATAAATAATAGTTATAGTGGTTTTCAGTCTTTGACAATATAGTATACCAAATAATGATTAGTTTTAACAATTTTGACCATAAAATATGTCAGTCATAGGATCTAGACATTGTACCAATATAGTATGCCAACCATAGATTAACTGTAATGTTTCCAACAATATAATATGCAAAATACTTTTTCTAACTATACATTCATTCCCTACCATCCATGTTGCATATGTCAAATAGAGTTCATGTGGTCATATTGATTGCATATATTGGCTTCTACCCGTAGCAGTTGCAACTGAATTTTGACAAAGTAGATTCCACTTATCCATGGAAGAAAACACCAAATAGAGATTAGATAAAATAATTTTGAACATAGAATTTAGTAATTTTCTACATATAAATTGCTGCTACATGGCTAAACATGTCAGACAATTGCAGATTCAACGGACAAAATCTCAAAAAGATACTTTGAAATAAATCCTGAAAAAGGAAAAAGCAACTTTGTGGGATACAAGCTGTATGCACCCTAAAATGGTCACCTAGACTTTGGGCCCCATTCTTCATTTTATCAATGTTGGAATTATTTTATCAATTTTCTGAATCAATGATTTTTAATATTTTTAATTCAAATCAATTTATTTGATCAAATTGTAATTAATTCAAAAATTTTAATATATTTTCCAAGTTTTATTTAATTGAGAGAACTTGCTCCCTTTTAATGAAATAAAAATCTCTTTTAATTAAATAAAAATCATTTAATTAAATCATCAAGTCATTTATTTTAAATCTCATTTTAATTAAAAGAATAAATCTCTTTTAAATAAATAAAAAATCTTTTAATTAAATATTGGAACCCACTTTGTTAAAAATAATAAATAAATAATAAAAATAAAAATAATAAAGAAAAGTGCACTTTCCTATGAGATAGAATCTTTTGACTTTTTGAAAAAGGTTTTTGCCTCTTAATCTCTTCCACACATCTTTTTGCCTCTTAACCATGTCCATTGATTTTGCCTCTTGAGAATCTTGAGCACATGGATCAACCAAGATTTAATCTCCACCGTTGCTCATTTCTTTTTGCCTCTTAATCTTGACCGCCCATTCATTTCTAAATTCCTTTATAAGGAGATTCTCTCCTCATTCTTAATCATCCATCTTTTGCATGATCCATCTTTTGCATAATCCATCTTTTGCATGATCCATCTTTTGCATGATCATCTCTTGCATTATCATCCTCTTGGCATCTTAGCATCTTGGAATCTTGGAGTCTCTCAATCTTGGCATCTTGGAGCTATGGTATTCTTAGATCTCTCATATTGAAGCATTGCATCATCATTTTCATTTTCTTTCTTGTATCTAGCTTAATCCATCTAGCTTAGATCTACTTTCATTTTCATTTGCATGCATACTTGATGATCATTGAGACTAGCATTCTTGCTTTTCCTCTTTGAATCTCTTGTTTTATGGTGTACTTGCATGGGCACAAACTAGGTCTAATTTGAGGGCCTGTTGGTACTAAAAAATACAGCATGGGTTTTTGAGCACCTTGTTAAAATTTTGCATTTTGACCCCTTTGAGGTGTTTTTTGCCTATTTTCCCGAATGCAATTCTGAGGTTCTCCATGCATGTTAAGTGCTTGTTACCTTCGTTCTGGCATTTGAAGACATCTCAGGTCGTTAATTTTGAGTTTCAAGTTGTTTCGTGATGTCTTGTTTTGAGCACTTGTCCAAATCTGCATTTGTGCGTAAGTGTCAATTTGTTGTAGCAGGCCCTGTTTGCAGTTGAATATCTTTTGTCATGTGATTGGTCATGACATGCCAGTTGTTGAATAATACTATAGGCATGGGAGTGAGTCATCTCACCAATTTTTAGCCCCGCATGTGCTCGTTTTGTCCTGTTTGCCAGTGTCATTCCATTTGCAATGTGTTAAAATTCTCTGAATGTGCACTGTCCAATTTTATAAGTGCCCTACTTTATGGCTTTATATTTTGTGCCTTGTTTGAGGTCTAGCATAATTGAATGTGGTTATGTATTGTAGACCTAGAAGACTAAGTGCTTGGTGATTTTTAAGCCTCTACCAATCCGTTTGACCACTTTTCCAGGCCAATTCCAAAACTAACTTATGCATATTTCATTGTTTTTGGTCCTAAATTTTTTGACAGGTTGACTTTGCTGATTAATTGTGATTGGTCATGAGATCTTCAGAGCAAGATGATGATGGGTTCATACTCCTTGTATGAAGGAGAGTCAGTTCCCAAGATTCCGGTTTGTGAAAGTTTCAACGGGTCAGTTTTTAAGACTAGTTCTGGAGGCAATTTGTGCAATTTGGCATTTCAAACAGACAATGTTTCTAAGTAGTCATGTTTGATTGTTAAAATATTTTGGCTCACAATTTTTCATGGTTTCTCCTTTGGTAGATGTGTTAACATATCAGAGGTGAACTTGTTCTCCGGATGGCGCTTTTCGGTTTGGCCATTTAATCAGTTTTTGAAGCCTTTCTTGGTGGCCAGTCAATGTGATTGTTCAGTTTTATTGAAGTTCAGTGAATTGAATGATGTGCTTAATCTTCAACACTTCGTGGTCATGTTTCATCAAGCGAAATCTCATGAGAAAAAATGTGTAGCATGCTTCAAGCAATTCAATAAATGGAGCATTTGATAGAACACATGAGATTGACTTGTCATTCTGGACATGAACCCATTTGTGGCATTTGTTGAAGGCATTACAAGTTCTTTGATTCATTGAGTGAATATCTTGTTGGTCCTCTGCCTAAGGCCGAAAGCTCAGGATAGTTTCTCAAAAGGGGGCTATGAATTGTGCTTGATTTTTCTTAGACAGCCCCGATGCAGCTGTTGCTCACAAAAGAACCTATCAAGTGCATTCTGATCAGTCTTGTGTTCCATCTGGTTCTCGGTCACTGATTAATAAGTGTATTCAAGCTAAAAAGACTGGACCTCAAACAAAACCAGATGATGAAATATATCCAGTCTTTGCCGTATCTCTAGATTGTGAGATGGTTGGTGGTTAGCAGGATGGTTTTTTTTAAACCTTTGTGGAAAAGTCTGCCTGGTTGATGAAGAAGAAAATGTTCTCTTTTAGACATATGTCAAGCCATAGATTCCTATTATAGATTATAGGTTTGATATCACTGGTATAAAACCAAAGTATCTTGTTGAGGCAATACCAGTGAAAGACGTGGCCGAGGAAATCAAGAAAATTTTATATAATGGTGAAATAGTTTCACGAATTTGTCTAGTAGGGGGTAAGGCAAAGCTCCGTATGGGGCACAACTTAGATAATGATTTGCAATGCTTAATGCTTGAATATCTAAGCCATCTAATCAGGGACACTGCTAAGTATCCACCATTGCACAAGATTGGAAAAATGAGCTACTATCTCAAGTTCTTGACAAAACATTTATTAGGGTACCAGATGCAAAATGGTCAGCATGACCCATATGAGGATGCTGTAGCAGCAATGCGTATCTATAAGAAAATGCAGTCTCTAGTCCATAAGCAGAAAGATGGTGATGGGACTACTGATTTAGACAAAAACAATAATTTTGTGTCTATGAAGCAGGCAGATTTGGAGAAAATGACACCTGAAGCTTTGTTAGAAATTTCAAGGTTTTATTACCGTGTTGGTGTTGTGATGCTCAATGATTTCCATGTTGATTTCATTTAAGTGCATTGTAGTTTTTAGGTTTTCTTTGCTCTCATGGCTCATGTTTTGGGGTGAGTAGCCAATAAACATTGAAAGGGGCTAGCGTTTTCCAAACATGGAGATTGGCATGTGAATAACAGGGAGCTTCACATAGATAACAAAGGATAGGCTGCCTGCAAATAGGTGGGGAGTGATGCCAGATAAGTGCATGACATATAGGATGTGGTGCCAACACATTTCCAAAGGGAGTTCACACAAACTCATTTGAAAGCCCACACAAATGGCAGGCCTGCCTTCACATGATAAGGTAAAGGCCTCACACAATTTCAAAGGAAGGGCTCAACATAGACAAACAAAATACTTGCATAAGAAGATTTGCAAGCTTCCAGTTAAGGGTGGAGGCCTCATGCGCATGTAAGGGGGGGAGCCTTTTTAGCGGTCAATTGACATGGAGACCTTGCATTAGTATTTGAGGAGCCCACGCATGTTTCATAGGAGGCGACCAATGCAAACAAGAGCCAGTGTAGGGGAGTCATTGTAGATGCTAGCTCATGCTAGTGCATGAATAGAACCAGCTACCCTATGTAAGCTACCAAGTAATGTCAGAGGATGCTCACGTAGGTAGTGGCTTGTGTGAGATTTGGTGGGCCTCACATTTTGTCCAATGGCTTGTGTAAGAACCTGTAGGTGGAGTCTAAATCCATTAAGTATAGAAAATGGGATGGGTGCTAAACAAGGTAAAAAAGGAAGAAGACTCACGCAAAGATTGATGCCAGTTGTAAATAAACATGGGCCTGCATACAAGGAAGTAGGGATGTGCGTGAGGTAAGTCTGGGCATTGCAAAATGGTGTGTGGGAGAAGTTTTCAAGAGTTTTTACTCAGTAAACATTAGTCCCACATTCTTCCTACATCGTTATTATGAAGTATTTATATTCAAAAGGGCCCAATACGAAGGTAAATAAAGTGCAGAAAGGCTAGTGAAGCCTCGTAGTTTTTTGGGCCCATGTGGAAAAGCACACTAGCTGGGCATGCAAAGGAATTTTGATGCAAAGTTTAAAAACCCTTAGTGGAATTATCCCACATTCGTCTGGAATGGGGAAAATATAGTGTTTAAATACAAGTCCACACACTACATAAAATAAGATGAAATGTTGGAGGCTCTGCACACATGCAAGTGAGAGTGCCTCAGTTTTTGTGCCTGTGAATGCACAAGAAGAGGTAGTTTTGTAGGAAGTGACACGACGGTGACTGGGTGAGGGTGGACACGTGGTGGATGCATGTGAAGTTGCAAGAAGGAGCCAACAGTTAGCTGATAATCACATGACTCAGCGGGTGGTTAGTTGACCGCCAGTCGCCAGGTCACTAGATCCTAGTGGTCTAGCCCTAGTCTTTCCATGATTCGGCGAGCTTTCAATCGTTGAGTCACCAAATAGCTGGTGGTGAAGGATTTTCTTTCCACAATTGCGAGAATGTCCAGTTGCCAGGTCATCGGATGTAACCCGAGGTCAAGTTTTCATTCCACGAATTGGAGATAGAGTATTCGCCAGATCGCCGAGCTAAATTGCAGTTAAAAATTATGCCATGAGATCTGGAGAATACATATGGTCACCCATTCTCAAAATACGGGGTTAGCCTTGAGTTAAGTCTGAGCATGCAATGAAATGGTGACAAGTGGCGCTTCCTAGTAGTTCCTGAGGCATGTGCAAAAAATAATATAATAAATGGAAGATTTGAAAAGAATTTAAAAAATGATATAGTTCAAACTATAGGCTAAATATCCAAAAATTTAAATGACCAAGCCTATGCATGGAAAATTGTCCTGGGAACTCATTTTTTTCCAGAATATGCAAGTATCATATGTCGCTGGAAAGGTCTTGGAATGAGGAGTCTAATGGTGATGAGTATTTTCAGTTTTAGTGATGTGTGTAAGAGCAGTCTGAGTTTCAAATTCCGAGGACAAGAATCAGAATCAGATCAATTTGAGAAATGATTGTAGAAAGAGGTTGCAAATTTGGAGGGAAAAAAGGATTGTAAAGGTGGAATCAGTTGCAGATATTTTTGGGGACAGATAGGTGTTAGTGATTGGAGGGTTTTTTCCTTTCTCCTATATCTAGTTTTTTCTCCATTGTAACAAGGATGTTGAAATTTATGCTGGGGGCAACTTCCAGGCTTTGGATCTTATTTTCTGTGTTTCTTTGTTTTGCAAATATACAGCTACAGATAAATTTTAATGAAAAATGATGGAATCCCTATTCAGTTCTCGTTTGATGTCTTTGTATGCATGATCTTAATTGGCATGTCAGTATACCAGTTATAAGGTATCTGTGGGTTTGAATTTGAGTTTCTTTCAAGGAGAGAGTAAGTCTTGATTTCAAATTTTGAGAATTATAGGTTTGTATATAAATTCGATGTCCAGGAACTGGAGTGAGAGAAGTGATTTATAAGGCACTTTACTTGGTTTCTTTGAGTTTGGGATTAAGGTTTTTTGTGAATGTATGTTTGCATGACTCTGTTGCCCAATGAACAAGGCACTGGTCCTGGTTTGCTTTGCAGTTTTCATCATCAACCTTTAAAATTCAAATCCATCTTTAATTTCATGTTTGAGAGCATTCATGTTTATGTCTTGTGTTTCTTGAATACAAGTATTGTTAGTGATTTTTTGAAGAAATGACTCCATGGGTTAACCTGCCCGAGCTCAAAGCTCAAAGAGAAGGAGTTTATCCTTATTGTTACCTTGACCATTTCCCTGGTTCTTAGTAGATCATACAGGTGGGATCCTATATAAGACTAGTTGAGTTGAACTCCCATGTTTTATAAGTCTGAGAACTATCCACGGTCACATCCGCATAAAGGGTTTTAGCTAGTGAGTTATATGTATGCAGATCTTATCATGTTTTAGGTGCACCTGCCTGAGTGTGTGGAACTCAAAGCAGAAGGAGGATCAAATCCTCATTAATTAGTCTTTTCTTTCCCCTCAGTTTGCATGAACAAGTAGATTTGTGTTACTAGACAAAGATCCCTAGGTTTGGTTTTCATATTTCTCTTTTAGAGTTGAGGGATACAAGAAAAATAGCTAATAGGGCCTCCATTATAAACCCTTGTACTCCACGAATAGAGAGCTATGAGTCACCATTTGAGACCTCATTCTTGAGCAATCTTGGATATAATGACTCATAGAAGTGTGACAACATTTTAGCACACACAAGCAAATGATGACCAATGATTATGATAGCGTTCCCATAAATGTGTATGTTCTAACATATGTTTTGTATTGAGTTTGAAACTTTGAAAACACATCAACCAAGAACTACCTAGAGACTGGCTAGTATCAAAATCTTTTCCCACAACTTGGTATCCCAAAAAGGAATACATATGGTGAGTAATCTTAAGGTGATCCGGGAAACCACTTGGATCGGTCCTTGCACAAATATTTTGATACCTTCAGGAGTAGATTGGGAAGCCTCTAATTAATAGGTGTCTGATTTGGTTTGAGGCATCCTCCCAATTAGTTTGTACAAGCATGACTCACTTAAGAGCCTATTTGACCATGCCAAAATAGTAGGGATATACACCTACCTTGGGCTACCATCAACACACATCGCCCGAGATTGAGGGGATGAAGCGAGAGTTTTCTCATCGCTTTATTTCTATACCGGTCAGAGAAGTACTAGTTTGAGGTCATTCTCCAAGGAGGAAGCACTTTTATTTGTAGACATGCCTCGCTAGAAGTAGAACAAGTGAATATGTCCTAGTTCAAATTTTTTTACGTCACTTAGATTAAGAAGGATTTGCAAAATTTGGAAAACTCCTAGAAACACATCATGAAGAATTCTTTTTGCCAAATTGATTAAGTATTTTCTATGCTAAGACCTCCAAGAACATATGTTTAGGATTCATATGTTCATTCCTTGAAAATGGGATAAAATCTCTTTTGACAAGATTTGCAAGTGTTTTATTCTGAGCATTCAAGATTGAATTTGCCTTTAGGATCCCAAATTGAATTTTGATTTTGAAATGGAATTTCTTTGTTTTTCTCCTTGTACACTCAAGATTGAATTTGTTTAGGACTAAAATGAAATGATTTGATATTGATTAGGTTCATCTTTTAGAGTCATTCAAGATTTTTTTTCACTCTAAAAGAAAGAGAATTTTAAGATTGCTTCTTTGATTATTCTTTCCTTTTGTTCATTCGAGATTGAGTTCTAGGGTTTCCCCTTTAGAAAAGAAACTTTGAAAAATGATACTCCTAAGATTTTCCAAGTTTTTGAATGTTCTTTTTAGATCCCAAAGTAGATGTGAAGTGTTTTGTTTCATCCTTACTTATGCACTCAAGATTTGTGTTTTTAGGATTCAGTTTTAAGCTCAAATGGATAAAGTGTTCCTAGATTGCCTTAGGAATGCACAAAACCTTAAAAAAACCAAGTTTGTTTAGATGAAGTTATTTTTAGCCAAAAAAAAAGTGTGATGAGCGATTTTGATCACTTTAGGATTTATTAGGATTTGGTTTGAACCGTTTAGGAATGATATGTAGATTAGTCCATTTTAACCACTCGAGATTGAATGAAGGGTTCTTTTTAAGCTTAGATGGAGATTAATTTAGTTCCTAAACACACAAATGAGTTAATACATCTTAGGACCTTGATGATTTGATGATAAAATTTCCTTCTAAGGAGTACCTACAAACAACCAAGTTAGAAACTGCAAATTTGAAGCCTAGAGGCACTAGGAGGCCCAAACAAACCCTAAAAACCAACAAAAACCAAGATCAGGGTTTCACACATACCCTCTGTTTCCCATATGAAAATGTAGGATAGGGTATTTTATGGTTCAATGTTGTATGAGTTAGTACAAGGTCCCTTACGATGTTACAGGGGTTCCCATATGATAAATAATGTCAGAAAGTGGTAAAAAGGCCAAAAATACTTGTAAAAAAGCTCATACGACACTGTACATGGTTTAATAAGATAATCCATGGGTTCCCAAATGGAGATCCATGATAGGTAATTTTTTTCACATGACTCTGCCTCCTAGGATGCACGAGATTTAAAAAAAAGTGAATTTTGTTTTATCAAAAAACCCTAAAAAAATAGTTTGAAGAGCGTGGTGGGGTCCCACCGGGCGTGTCAAAATGTGATTGATGCAAACCTAACCTATCAGGAGCACGCTGAAACATTCAAAAATTAGTAAGAAACAAAATATACCTAACATATAGAAAATCTATTTGTAGGACACCTCAGATTGAGCTGAAACGGGAGCACCCTTTCACCGTTTGATTTTCTCTTATAGGAGGGATGCAGGTGTACTCTTGAAACACAAAGAGAATGTACCCAATGATTTTTAGGAAGGATTAGGATCATTTGGAATCCAAGAAGACCCCATAATGGTACAAAACTAGGTATGGTGAACATGGTTTTCCCCTAGGATTCCGAGGGTCCTAAATGAAGCAAATGCAGATTCTAGATTAATGAATTCTATGAAAGGTTGATTTTAACAAAAATATGGATATAATATGAATGAAAATGGTAATTATTTCTTGAAATAAACTACTTTAATCCAATTTATCTAAGCTAGGATGAGTTATAAAGCATAAAAATGAAGTAAAACTAACAATACTAGATATTATGCTAAGTCTAGATGAAAATGAACATAATAACAATGCTATGAAAATGATATGTGAATTGGTAAATTGATCTTGAAGGGCTTGGGTTAGGAAGCGTAGTTAGGGTTTAGGACCAAGGGTTAAGCCTTAAGGTCAAAGGGATAAGGATGAAGGGTTGCTCACACGTGTGAGCAACACTAGGGAAGAGTGCTAGGGGAACAAGGTGGAAGAAGAGGCATAGGCTCTCATTAAGAGGCTGTAAGATCCATTAATGAGGGTGTAAGGGGCCATTAATGAGCATGTAAGGCTCATTAATGAGGGGGTTGACCCAAAGTCAAAGGATAAAGGTTTAGGCTAAGAGGGTTAGGAAACACCTCTTAAGAAGGTTTAGGGAGTGATTAGGAAAGTGAAGATAGGTTTAGGGTTTTCTAAAAGATATCTAGGGTTTTTAGGAATTAAATAAATATTTAATTTATTTAAAGGGTTTTGAGACATAATTTATTAAATAATTAATAAATTGGAGGAATAAACTTGTAAATTAGATTTAAATATTTTTGGATAATGTTTCTTAATTAAATGTCTTTAATTAAAATAGGAGAAGGGGAAATGACAATAAAAATGAATCAATGAATTAAATAAATAAATAATTAATAAATGATGATGTCATCAGGACTTTATCAACTAAAAATAATTTTAATTGACAAATGGATTTTTAGGTGCCTACAATATGAATATATATTCTTGTATGTACTTCACACCAAGAGTATGTACAAGGGGGAGTTCACATAGATTCATATTTTTGGTTAAGTTCAAAATTTGAAATCGGTACATATACATAAAGTTTTTGATACTAATGCCAAAGAGGGAGAATGTTACTCCTAAAGAGAATTAATGGTTATCATTAGTATCATTCAGTCATATAGTTAGTAAAGGAGACAAGACAAGATAGCCAGTCAATACATAGAGCCTATACACTGAGCAAAATACATGGCAAATCATTTAGTTAACCGAATACAGCTTTGACCAAGCACTCTTACCAAGCCAGATGATTACTGATTACCGAGCACAATAGTCACCAAAAATTCATATGAACCAAGAAACAGTTAATTACCAAGTGATGAATGCAATATACACCGAGTGAAACAAGAAACAACATAGTAGTTTGGAATTACACAAACAACAAAGAAAACAATTTACACCGATTAAGAAAATGGTTTACCAAGATTGAGACAAAATTTAATATGGATGTAATCATTAAATTGTTGATGATTCCTATGTTATGTTGATCTAGGTTATTCATTTCTATCATAGATATTAGGTTTTATAAGATAGAGTCTAAACCCTGATTAGGTGAAGATCAATTTGATATAAATTTGTAAGGATGTCATTTTGACAAAGTATCATCAAGAAGTAGCTGGACTTAGGACATATGAAGATCAAATAGGGTTTTTCCAAAAGAATTCAATTTATTAGAACAAATATAAGGCTATTGAGTAGTACAAAATGATATACTCATCACAACAAGGTGACATATTTATTGTACTTAAAGGATTTGATATCAATAATTTGAGTTGTATTTCTTTTAGGTCACATATCACTATTACTCTCTAACAATTGTAGCAGACTCAAAATCTCCTAACAGAGTGGACTTAACTGTGCTTGGTAAAATATCTTAACCGAGTGCACACATGTATTGTATTGCTAAAATTATCTAAATAGGTAGATCTAGCTGATCTCATTGTTACTCCTAAAAGGGTAAGATCACCAGAAGTGATCACAATCTTTATAGCCTTAATCGAAAAACTTTGTTACTGCAGTAGTGAAGCTTTGTGGGTGTCATCCCCACCATAGTTTTTACCTTATAACAAGGGTTTTTGCGATACCAAAATACTTGAGTTATGTGTATGAATTTTCATGAATGGTTTATTGATCTTAGATTACATGCATTTACATTTTAGTTATGTTTTGATGTATGTTAAATGTAATTGAAGTAGTTGGTTAGTGATATTCATGTTTACAAAGATTCAGTTTGAAAATTGTTAAGGGTACTGATTCACCCCTCCCCTCTTAGTACACATCTTTCTATAATCCCAACACACCCTGTTAGGAGTGATTAGTACCTTGTTAGAAGTACAATCATATTTTCTAAGATCTACCTTTCAAGAGGATTTCAAAACTCTATTAAGAGATCACCCAGTTAATGAATTTATAATAGGAACCTATTAAAGTTTGCCCAATAAAGAGATTTTCTTATTGTAACTACTAGGGAATAACAAGTTGAGTGATCTAGATGTAGCACTAACTACTTGATAGATCCAATCTATTTCTTTCTCTTTGTAAATTCTCACCAATATGACTCTATCATATCTCTGATCACAACCCTAATTGATTTCACAATCAACCAAAAAATCCTTCAAAAAATATCACAACAATAACAACATAATAACAACTTCAATATGAGCAGTACCACTTATATACATTTCTAGCACCGACTTCACAAAAATTGAATATTTTCTCTCCAAAGTGATAATCTCTATGCAGAACACAATGTCCTATGACCACATAGGCTTACAATAAGATCTACATTATATTTCTTCAAAATATTCAAACATGTTTTGACTTTTCAACTACACTACCTTAGTTCTTCCCAAAATAATTTCCTTGAATCCATAATTAACTCCTCATCAATTCTATCACTAGTGTTACATGTCATCGTAACACTAAGTATAATCACAATCACTATGTCACTTACCAATCTAACATCTTTCAAGTCACGCTCAATAACAATAAGTGTTCATAGCTATCTAAATTATTGTGTCACCTATTGTAAACTGCAATTGAAGCAATTATTGTATTATCATTGATGTCAAATCTTAACTGGTAAGATTGTTGCTATCTAAGAAAGTACTATATCTATTTGATTGTTGAGAAGGATTAGGGCAGAGGTGATAACAATAGCACCTAAGGAAAGGTTGAGTTATCTTGATACTTCAATGGGTACTTGATTATGTGGCACAATGATAAGATAATGTATTGCTTATCTAAGTAAGAAGTAAGAATAAACAATTAGGCTTAACCGAGCAAAGGTGAAGAAATCTAGTTTAAGCCGAGTGATGTTAGTGTCGACTGAGCCAATATATATGCTGAGTAAATTCAATGTTGACTGAACATCATTTTATTGCCGAGGAAGACATTATTAGCTGAGGAAATAATTTCAGTGGTGACTGGGCTACCCAGTGTTGACCGAGGAGTTGAACATAGTATTGACCAAGCATTAGTAATTTACATTTGAGGAAGAATTCAGATTCCTAGCCGAAATAGTTGAATTCTTGGATTATGTAAATCATGTTGACTTTATTTATTGAAGGCATGGAAGCATTTAATACACTGTAAACCATTTTATTGTAATTCCATAAAGAGATTAGAGATGTTTCTAGAAGGATGAATGAAGAACACAATGTTAGAAGGATTTGATGAATCTGATCTAACCCTAAGATCCACAGAGAGATTAAGTAGAAAAAGATGGATCTACCTATCGAAGAGGTATTAAGGAAACCTAAGTGTGAGGTTGAAGGAGGATGTTGGAGTTGTTATTGTTATTGACTAAATAAGCAGAAAAAGTTGAAGGAGGAGTTGTGATTGCTTGAAGGGATTTTTGAGCAGATTAGTGATGGAGATGGAAATGGATCTCAGTCAGTAAGCCAACATATATATGTAAGAATTGGATATGTTATTTGCAAAGTGAGTTGTATGTTTTCAGATCAAGCACTGCTATTACTTTCTAACCATTGTATTAGTTTAAATCCTTTAATCAAGGTTGACCTAACAGTCATTGTATAAATCCTTTAATCAAGGTTGCATTCTAATGGAATGTACTTAAGTCCTTTAACAAGGCACACTCCTAACAGGGTGGTTGAAATCGTTTAACTGGGTCACACCTAGCAGTGTGTTTGTAAACCTTTGACAGGGTTGGCTTTTCACAGAGCTCACTTCAGAAGAGTGAAAATATCAGTAGCATGTTACAAAGTGGTTTTTCCCAAATTGGGTTTCCACTATAAATCTTGGTGTTAATGCTTGTGTGAATGTTTTTGTTTAAACATTTTTATATTTTGCAAGTTAAATACTATTGGATAGTGGACTACACTATTATATGTTTCTGATATACATTCTGTAATGACTGAGTAGCTATTGGTTGTTAGATCTGAGTTGTTGAAGTTTTTAAAAGTTTTATTATACATCTGGACCTGAGATCAACTAATTCACCCCCCCTCTTTGTTGTTCTAAATCATATTAACAATTGGTAACAGAGCTATTGGTGCTTACAGAGAATAAGTTTAAAGGTACTTGAAGTAAATGATCAGGATGTATATGAAGGAGGTACCAAAGCTAAATAAAGAAAACTTCCCTGCATGGAAGAGTCTGATGAAACTACATCTAGCTGGTATTAGTGACTTGGCAAAGTATTATATTGAGCATGACTATGTTACACCTATTGCATCTCTGGCTACAGAGGAGATGAGAGCTAAACAAGAGCACAATCAAGCAATGTTGGAAATTGCATCTATCTTAAGCTATCCTAAATTTGAAGACATCAAAGATTGCACAAGTGCAAAGTAAATGTGGGACACTCTTACAAACATCTATGGCGGTGACATAAATGTACTAAGGGAAAAAGCTGAAAGCCTGAGAGGTAAATTTGATGAAATGAAAATGCAAGAAGGTGAGAATATTGCTCAATATTATGGTAGGATAAAAGAAGTTGTAAATTATATTAGAGGAGCTAATGGAACTATTGATGATGAGACTATTATTGGAAAAGTATTGAGAACTTTGCATCCTATTTATGCCATCAAAATTTCAGCAATTCAAGAATCTGGATGTAACCCTGGTAATGCTCTTACTTTGGAAAGTCTTTTTGGTAAGCTTACTGCATTTGAGCTTTCTAATTATGATAACTTCACTATTGCTAATGTTGAATCCACATTCAAGTCACAATTAGTTTTGAATAAGTCTAAGAAAGAAAAAGAAAGATGCATCAGTGAGAGTGAAAGTGATAGTGACACTTTTGATGAAGAACTAGAGGATCTTGAAGCTCTTATGGCCAAAAGATTGAAAAGGGGAAAAGGAAAGTATAAAGGTAAGTAAACTCCCTATCATATGTTTTTCATGTAATAAAGTTGGTCATATAGTTGCAAGATGACCTGATAGGGATGACAAGGATGAGGAAAGAGATAGAAAGAACAAAGATAAAAGAGAAGATAAAGGTTACCGAAGGTACAAGGACTACAAAGATAAAGGTAAGAAATCTTTCTATATTGCTAAAGAAGAAACTAACACTGATAGTGATGATTTTGAAATTGAAGTAGTCTATGTTGCTATGAAAGATGAATATGATGAAGATGAGAAAAATTTACTTTTATCCTATGTGAACAAAAATGATAAGTGGATTATTGATAGTGGTTGCTCACACCACATGATTGGTGACAAAAGTAAGTTTGATACCATAGATCATTACTAAGGTAGAAGTGTTAAATTTGGTAATGATGCACCATGTCCTGTTAAGGGTAAATGATTGATTAAGATGATTGATAAGATCACTTGTGAAAATGCTTATTGGGTTGAAGGTCTTAGCTATAATCTGCTAAGTGTTGCACAACTTAATAGCACTAGCTACCAAGTGAAATTTCATTACAGGAAGGCTAAAATATTTGATGCCACTGGTGAACTGATTGGAAGTGGAGAATAGAAAAGAGGTAATTTGTTCTATCTAGACCTATCTGAAGAGACATGTTTGATTGCACAACTTGATGATATATGGTTATGGCATAAGTGGCTATGTCATGTTAACTTTGACAATCTGGTAGATATTAGTAAAAAGAAGAAAGTGAGAGGATTACCGAGATTGAAGAAACCTGATAATGTAATGTGAAAACAATGTCAGTTGGGTAAGATGACAAAGTCTAGTTTCAAGAGAAAGACTTTTACTTCTGAAAATACTTTAGATTTGGTTCATACTAACCTTTGTAGACCTATGTGTGTACAAAGCTATTGTGGTGCTAGATATTTTATTCTGTTTGTTGATGATTACACCAGAATGATGACTCTAATGTTTTTAAAAGAAAAATTTGATGCATTTTAATTTTTTAAGTGGTATTTGGCTAAGGTTGAAAAGGAGATAGGTAGGAACCTAAAGTGTCTGAGATCTGACGAAGGTGGAGAATTCATATCAAATGAGTTCAATCTATTCTGCAATGATAGAGGAATCAAGAGATAGATGTCTGCAACTAGAACACCTCCACATAATGGTATAGTAAAGAGAAGGAATAGATCTATCATGGATTGTGCAAGAACACTAATGATCAAGAAGAATGTTGCACAAAAGTACTAGAGAGAAGCTGTAAGTATAGTTTTTTATACCTGAAATTGAGTACATATAAAAAAAGGTACAAATGTTACACCTTATGAGTTATGGCATGGGTATGCACCTAATGTAAAGTAATTTAGAATTTTTGGAAGACAATGCTATATACTAAAAGATAATAGGAATGGAAATTTTGATGCTAAAAGTGATGAAGGCATATTCCTAGGTTATTCCACAAAAAGAAAAGCTTACAAGTGTTTGAACTCTAACACTAACAAAATTGTGGAAAGTGTAAATGTCAAGGTTGATGAATATGCAGAGAAAAATGAATAGGAAAGTAAGAGAGAACCAGAAGATTATAGATCTTTTGTCTATATAGAAGAAGGAGAGGCAAGTGATAAACTTGCACCTAATGCAGAGTCTCAGATAAGAAATGCCGAGCATCAGGGAAACAATTATGAGTGACAAGAAGAAAAGTCCAAGCAATAGGAGGATGTTGCCAAGTATCAGGAAGAGGTTGCCGAGCATTTAGAAGCTGAATCTGACAATCTTATTGGTGAACTTGAAGAGCAGGGAGAAAAGAGAGCATAACCTATTTTGGCACAATATGTAAGAAGACATCACAAGCCTAAACAAATTATTGGAGACAAAGGAACTGGAGTTCTGACCAGAAGCAAGTTAAGAGACTCCACATGTTTACTGTGTGAATTCAAGCCTAAGACAACAATGGAGGCACTAGAAAATGAAGACTGGATCCAAGCCATGAATGAGGAGATAGACCAAATAGAGAAGAATGATACCTGGACCTTGGTGCCGAGACTAGAAAACAAAAATGTCATTGGAAAAAAATGGGTATTCAGAAAAAAGCTTAATGAACATGGAAAAATCACAAGGAACAAAGCAAGGCTAGTATGCAAAGGCTACGTGCAAGAAGAAGGAATAGATTATGGGGAGACATTTGCCCCTGTAACAAGATTAGAAGGAGTGAGAACTCTACTTGCATATGCTGCCTACAAAGACTTCAAGGTATACCAAATGGATGTCAAGTTTGCATTTTTAAATGGTAAATTAGAAGAAGTGTAGATTGAACAACTTGAAGGATTTGTTGATCCAAACAAGAGACACATGGTTTGCAAACTGAATAAGGTGCTGTATGGACTAAAGCAAGCCCCAAAGCATGGTATGAGAGGCTGCACAATTAATTGATACAGATTGGATTCTCATATTTGGTTGACAAGATGCCCTGTGTAAGAAATTTTCAAATGAAATACAAACTAAATTTGAAATGTCAATGTTTAGGGAGATAAAATTCTTTGTTGGTTTACAAGTATATTAGATGGAGAAACGTATTTTCATCACCCAGTCTAAATATGTTAATGAGATATTGAAAACCTTTGGTATGGAGGATTCAAGGCCGATAAGTACTCCCATGGCTATCAAATAAAAATTATCTAAAAATGATGATGTTGCTGAAGTAAACCAGACTTTGTATAGGTCCATGATTGGAAAACTATAGTATGTTGTTCACAACAGACCAGATATTGCTTAGCAGTTGGGATTGTGGCAAGATTCTCTACCAATCCTAAGGAAACTCACATGATGGCTATAAAAAGGATAATGAGATATTTGAAAGGGACTGTAGATTATGGACTGTACTACAAGAAGCATGAAAGATTTGAACTAAGAGTCTATACTGATGGAGGTTGGGTAGGAAATGTGGATGATAGAAAGAGTACTAGTGGTGGAGCTTACTTTATTGGACATAGATTAGTTTCCTAGACAAGAAAGAAACAAAATTGCATTTCCCAATCTACAACTGAAGCTGAGTATGTAGCTGTAGCAGTGAATTGTTCAAACTTGGTATGGATAAAGCAATTATTGATAGGCATGAAAGAAGATATCACTAAAATAGTTGTCATCTACTATGACAAAACAAGTGCTATCAACATATATAAGAACCCAATGATGCACACAAAGACCAAACACATTACCATCAAGTATCATTACTTGAGGGAATTGGTACAAGATAAAGAGGTCAGAATGGAATATGTGAATACAAAGGAACAACTAGCAGACATATTCACTAAAGCCTTACCTAAAGAAGCTCATGAATATCTGAGAGGAAAATTAGGGGTTCTTCCCCTCATTGAGGCTGCCTAGTCAAGCTAGGAGCACTGCATCAAATGTGTTGCAAAGAGTATTTGACAAATTGATGCAGAAAATGGTCACACTTTAGGAGCAGCGTAGAGTTGTGAAAAGTACAACAAAGTTGATAATAAGTCATAAGCAAAGATGACAGAGGGAGAAATACTGTTATTGAACTGACAAGATGACATCTACATCTGAAAGATGCATGTTTTAGTTGTTTCTTTGGCATTATTTTCAAAGAGGGAGATGAATAAGATGAAAACACATGGTAATATTTCATGGAAGGTCAAGTAAGAGGGAGAGATTCAGAGGAAAGGAACACATAAGAGATTTAGTGGAAGTTATTGTGTGGATGGTCATGCAAGCAAGGCTAAGAGATTCAGAATCAAAATGAAGCTAAGGATATTATAAATATTTCTAATGAATAGAAAAGTTTTGGATTGTTTGGTGAATCACGTGTTATTCATATGGTGTTTCCATCAATGCCAAAGAGGGAGATTGTTGGAAACTGCAATTGAAGCAATTGTTGTATTATTATTGATGTCAAACCTTAAATGGTAAGACTATTGCTATCTAAGAAAGTACTATATCTATTTGATTGTTGAGAAGTATTAGGGTAGAGGTGATAACAATAGCACCTAAGGAAAGGTTGAGTTATCTTGATACTTCAATGGGTACTTGATTATGTGGCACAATGATAAGATAATGTAATGGTTATCTAAGTAAGAAGTAAGACTAAACAAGTAGGCTTAACTAAGAAAAAGTGAGGAAATCTAGTTTAAGCCAAGTGATGTTAGTGTTGATTGAGCCAGTATATATGTTGAGTAAATTCAGTGTTGACCGAACATCAGTTTATTGCTGAGGAAGATAGTATTAGCCAAGGAAACAGTTTCAGTGGTGACTGGGCTACCTAGTGATGACCAAGGAGTTGAACACAGTATTGACTAAGCATCAATAATTTACATTTGAGGAACAATTCAGATTCCTAGCTGACATAGTTGAATTCTTGGATTATGTAGATCGTGTTGACTTTATTTATTGAAGGTATGGAAGCATTTAATGCACTATAAACCATTTTATTGTAATTACATAAAGAGATTAGAGATGTTTCTAGAAGGATGGATGGAGAATATAATGTTGGAAGGATTCGATGAATCTGACCTAACCCTAAGATCTAAAGAGGAGATTAAGCAGAAAAAGATGGATCTACCTATCAAAGAGGTATTAAGGAAACCTAAGTGTGAGGTTGAAGGAGGATGATGGAGTTTTTGTTGTTATTGACTTAATAAGAAAAAAAGGTTGAAGGAGAAGGAGTTGTGATTGCTTGAAGGGATTTTCAAGTAGATTAGTGATGGAGATGGAAATGGATCTTATGCAGTCAAGGATGGTGGATCCAATGAAGGACAGTCGAAACCTTGAAGCCAAAAGAATTACACAGTGGAATACTCAACACAATAGTCAACACCATAAATGTTTTAAGTAATTTGCATTAACATGCTCAACTGTAAGGCCTTCCGAGTTAGGGCCAATTACAAAATGAAATAATTCTGCAAGATCAACAATCAGATCTAATACAATCTTAGCTAGTTCAGCTCTGAAGACAATCAGAAGCTGGTGGAAACCCTAAGGTAGATCTAAACTTGAGCTCGCAAGCCTCCAAGCAATCTCCTTGTCTCCAAGTATGCAAACCCCTAGCTTTGCTACCACAACTATCAGATTACAATCTGATCTGTAAGAACCTCAAGAACTTTTCCACAACTTTTCTCTTAAGCTTCACATCTGAATTCCAGATATGCTAAGTCTCCAAGTTTTGATCTCTTAGAAATGTCTCCCTAAACATCTTCCCAAGCCCTCCTTAAATACTAATCATTAGCCACAAGTCAGCTAGATGAAACCCTTAACTCCCCAAAACAAATAATTAAATGCCATACAAGTTGGCTTACAATTGTATACAAACATTTAATTCTGCATGTCAACCCAAGATAATGGCTACCAATAATTAATTCACCAAGTTGGCTCAACAAATCACATAGAACTCCAGTTGGTAAGTCAGAACTACCGAGAAAAAGTAAAATCACCGAGCATGCCAAGCATCGCCGAGCACCAGTATCGACTGAGCACCACAGGCATGACAGAGCAAAAATTTCACCGAGCACCAGAGACTACTGATTTCCTTCAGTGACTGAGCTTCCTTCAATGATCGAGACCATTGGTCAAGGCTGCAACCAAGTAAAAATTGGCCAAAACACAAACACTCCATGCAGTTTACCGAGGACATAGAATGCCCCTGCCTTTGCCTTGGATGCCCCTGCATCAGATAGTTATAACAAGTAACCTTAAAGATAACTCTACCTATCTTCTTCTTTGGTTCCACAGGTTTCTATTCATCTTCTGCATCAGTCGGCTTCTCCTTTACCGAGTGATCAATCTTTTCTTTCCCTCAGGAGTTACTAGGCTATTTTCTCTTCAACTTATCTTCTACCTTTAGAGCATACTGATAAGCATCTTCAACAAAATCAATCTTCAGCATACCAAGCTCATCCTGAATATTGAATCTCAGACCATTCACATACCGAGCTACCTTTTCCTTACCAAGCTCTCTGTGTCCAAACCGAATAGTAAGTTTGTAGAACTCCTCGGTATAATCTTCAATAGACATATCCTTCTACTTCAGATTCTGCAACTTCTTAAACAAGTCAAGCTCATAGTCAGCTGGTATGAACTTAGCTTTCAACTTAGTCACCATCAATCTCCACTGATTGATCTTCATTTCACCTTCATCTTCTTGGTCTCTTTGTAGTTCCTTCCACCAAAGAGAAGCATGTCCCTTCAACTTTGTATGTGCTAATCTCACCCAAAGAGGATCTTTAATTTCTTCCAGCTCAAAGAAATCTTCAAGTTCACCAATCTAATTAATCAGATTGTTGGGTTTCAAAGTACTAGAGAAAGTAGAAACTTCCATTTGGTAATTACTAAACCGAGCAGTAGGTCTAGGTAACTGAGCAATTCTGTCTTCACTAGATCTGTTCCCCCGATCATCACCACTAGATCTAGTAGTTTCAAATTCTTTAGTAGCTTCTTCATAGCCATCCTTAGTACCAACATTTTAAGGTATACCAGCAATAGTTCTCATGATCTTGGCAACCATATAATTTTTCATCAATTCCATCTCAGATCTGAAATTTGATTTCACCTTCTCTATGATCTGGGATTCAATAGTATCATAAAGATTTGAAATAACTCTAGGGTCCAATATTCTTAGAGGCATCCTTAAAGATAAGAGAAACCCTCTGCAACAAACCCTCATCGACCACCTTGTGACAATTTCCAAGTTGCAACAAGTTAGATCTCAACCTGCAACCTTGTAAACAACTAGGGCACAATTTCACAAGTTCAGTGCTTCGGATCTGCAATCTAGATTGTGCACAATTTCTACTCTAATCAGATCAACTTCGCAAGATCAGCCTTGCTAGGTCAAGCTTCTGCTCCAACAAGATCAACTTTCTCTCCAATAGGAACAAAACTTCACTCTGATACCACCTTATGCAGTCAAGGATGGTGGATCCAATGAAGGACAGTCCACACCTTGCAACCAAAAGAATTACACAGTGGAATAATCAACACAATAGTCAACACCACAAATGTTTCAATTAATTTTCATTAACATACCCAGTTGTAAGGCCTTTCGGGTTAGGGCCAATTACAAAATGAAACAATTCTACAAGATCCATAATCAGATCCAATACAATCTCAGCTAGTTCATCTTTGAAGACAATCAGAATCTGGTGGAAACCCTAAGGTAGATCTAAAATTGAGCTCACAATCCTCCAAGCAATCTACTTGTCTCCAAGTATGCAAACCCCTAGCTCTGCTACCACAACTATCAGATTACAATCTAATTCACAAGAACCTGAAGAACTTTTCCACAACTTCACTCTTAAGCTTCACATCTGAATTCTAGATCTGCTAAGTCTCCAAGTTCTGATCTCTTAGACATCTCTCCCTAAACATCTACCCAAGCCCTCCTTAAATATTAATCATCAGCCACAAGTCAGCTGGATGAAACCATCAACTCCCAAAAACAAATAATTAAATGCCATACAATTTGGCTTACAAATGTATACAAACATTTAATTCTGCATGTCGGCCCAAGACAATGGATACCAACAATTAATTCACCAAGTCAGTTCAACAAATCACACATAACTCCAGTCAGTAAGTCAGAACTACCAAGAAATAGTAAAATTATCGAGCATGCCAGGCATTTCTAAGCACTAGTATCGACTGAGCACTATAGGCATGACCGAGAAACAATTTCACTAAGCACCAGAGACTACCGAGTTCCTTTAGTGACCGAGCTTCCTTCAATGAACAAGACCGTCGGTCAAGGCTACAACCGAGTAAAAATCAGCCAAAACACAAACACTCCATGCAGTTTACCAAGGACATAGAATGCCCCTACCTTAACCTTGGATGTCCCTGCATCAGGATCTCAGTTAGTAAGCCATCATATATATGTAAGAATTGGATCTATTATTTGCAAAGTGAGTTGTATGTTTTCAAATCAAACACTGATGTTACTTTCTAACCATTGTGTTAGTTTAAATCCTTTAATCAAGGTTGAACTAACAATCATTCTATAAATCCTTTAATCAAGGTTGCATTCTAATATAATGTACTTAATTCCTTTAACAAGGCGCACTCCTAATAGGGTGGTTGAAATACTTTAATCGAGTCACACCTAGCAGTGTGTTAGTAAAACTTTGATAGGGTTGGCTTTTCACGGAGCTCACTTCAAAAGAGTGAAAATATTAGTAACATGTTACAAAGTATTTTTTCCCAAATTAGAATTCCAATATAAATCCTAGTGTTAATGCTCATGTGTTTTTCAAGTTAAATACTATTGGATAGTGGATTGCACTGTTATATGTTTCTGATATACATTTTGTAATGACCGAGTAGCTATTGGTTGTTAGATCTAAGTTGTTGAGGTGTTTAAAAGTTTTATTATACATCTGGACCTAAGAAAAACTAATTCACCTGCCCTCTCTATTGTTCTAAATCATATTAACATCACCAAGATCTATATCACCAATCAAAAAAATGAGTTGTGGTCAGAACCACACTTTACTGTGACCATGTTGATACTGTATATTTTACCACATCTCATAATTCTTTGACTATCACAACTTCTACCATAGTGTTGACTTCTCTGTCTACTGATCTTCTAGACTTAACCATTTTCTCGCATAAGCGATTACTTATCCTTCACACTGATTGCATCTTGTACTTCATCAATTATGATGTATAAATTAACTGACTTAGCTTCCATCAAGGAAAACCAAACCAATTGCTTCTAATTACTATAACCTCTCCAAATCAACACAATGCCAACAAACTCCCCCTTTTGCATTAATGGAAAATACTTTATGTTGTACTTTACATATTATCCTTTATCATATTCTTCCCCTTTATTAGTAATGCCAAAGGTGCACTTACATACTTTCAAAGATTACTTTGAAGTTTATCTTTGATGACTCTAAGGATGTCTCCCATAACTTTTGGTGTAGAAGAACATAGGACATAGCTCAAGGTCCTATCCAATTTTGGCTTGTGCTGACCCTAGCCAGGTCAGAGGTAGTTTTAAGACTCTAGTTGGATCTAGAGGGTGTGTCTAGAACATCTAGGTTAGACTTAATTTAATCTAGAAATGTTTTTGGTCTTAGAGTAGTTGTTTTATTTGAAGGCCTTTGGTGCAGGAGAACACCTAGGCTAAGCTCCATTGCTTAGCTATTTTGGCTTGTACTTGACTCTAGCCAAGTCAAGAAGTTAGTTTAGTTGTTTTTAGACCTTAGAAGGTCATTTGCAAATTTAGGCTAAGTGAATTAGTCACTAGGACTAAGGTCACACTAATAGCCATTGTTAGTTGTTTATTCAATTTCTTAGTGCTAGGAGCTTAGTATGAGGTTGGAGTCTTAAATGTGTTCTAAACACATATAGTTGTTGTAAAGATGCCAAAGGTCTTTAATGGCCTTAGATCCTCAAAATGGTAGAGGTTAGGAGTCCTAGAATATAGGATCATGGCACAAATCAAAGATGCCAATTGTTGCAAAGAAGTTGTTATGACAACATTTGCAATTATTGCAAATGTTGCATTCAACTCGGATAGCTTTGGATCCCCTAAACTTTAGGAGGTGGGGAATCAGCCAAAAAGCCCTAAAATGAAGGAGATGGCATCTAATGTAAGCCAAGACTTGAATCTCAAGAAGTTAGTTGCATTGTAATAGTTTGAAAGTGTGTGAATAGAGCTCTGCAAGTGTTTTACCAAGAATTTCTCAAAATTTTGTGTTGACAGTGCTTGAAGATGGATTGATAGTTTCAATATAGTGATTGTTTAGTGTTCAATAGACTATTAGAAGACTTTTTCATTTGGATAGTAATTTGATTAGAGTAGATTTAGGGCGTTGGTTAAAGAAGCTTTTATTTTAGAGTTTCTCTGGTTTTGTTTTGACCCATCGGTGCTTTCATGGCTCCCCCATGAAATCTAGCCATGGGAAACAACTCATGATGGATGGAAATGTTAGGGGAGTCATTATTGTATATAATTTTAGGTTTAGGAGTCTAGGAAATGAGGAGAGATATTTTTACCATTAGGCCCTAGGTGAGCAGACAGGAGCCTGGTTAGTGGTCTAACAATGAAGATTTGAAGACTTTATGCAGGGTTGTACGACACAGTACTGCTCTAGTACTTTTTAAAGTATGTGTTCACCATATCTAATCATTCTATGTAGATTGAGGTCATACCAATCACCAAGGTTTGGCTTTGAGCAAGATTTCTATTAGGATTTAGACTGTCCTAAAAACTAGGTCAATTAGCCCTATTGTCCTAGTTTGTAGGAACCCACTGTACGGTCACTGTTAGACCCAAAACCCTTATAAATGTTTTAAAACTTCCAAAAGGGTATTGAAATCAGGTTTTAGATTGTCAAGTTTTTTGGGAAAGTTTTTCTAAAAAGAGGAAAAGGGGACTGGTAAAGGCTACAAGGAAATAGCTTACTTTTAAGGTCACCTATGATGAAATCTTGCTTTCGATAGGCAAATGACACAAGATCCCACTAAAATGGATCAAATTCATCAAATTATGAATTTTTTTAGTATGAAGAACACCCCTACAAGGAAATGTGAAGAATTTGAGGATTTGGCACTTAGAGCTATCTAAGTGTAGAGGAGGAAGATAAGTCATTACATGGTGTTAGTCCTTCAAGGTGAAGCTTCAATAGTTTGACTCTTATAATAGAGTTTGTATAGGCCTTAGTTAATTACCTAATCCTATAGGAAGATCCTAAAGAGGAATAAGATTCTAGGGGAGACAAGTGAAGTCTCTTGGTGGATATGAAAGCAAGCCTTGGGGTTACCATAAATAATATTGGTATCAGAGCTTGAATTGATCAGGCTTGTGGTTGATGTTGCAGTCTCCTAAATTAGTAGGAGAAAATACACCAGGTAGACCCATGGTGACTAATGCTAAATTAGCCAAGAAGGTTGAGGAACAAGAGGAGGATAACAAATTGGTAAGGCAAAGACTAGCTCAAATGGAGTAGCTCTTGGATGAAGTCCAAGACAAAGATGATAGGGTCAAAGACAAAATTGACCAAAAAGAAGAACAAGAAGCAAAGGAGAAGGAATTAGAGTTGGAGGATGAAGCCCCAACCCCTGACCCTATTCTTACTGAAGAACCATTCTTGAAAGCACTCAAGGCCTTAACCAATAAGGATCTAGAAGGTGTGTCACTATTTAGTGGACAAATGGACCCAAATTCAGTCATGGATTGGATTGAGAGCATAGAGAATCACTTTGAGTGTTATGGTGTCATTGAGGAAAATAAATTAATGGTGGAAAAGTCTAGGTTAAGAGGTTCAGCCCTTACTTAGTGGAAGTATGTTCAAGCTGAAAGAGAGAAAGAGGGAAAGAGTCCCATAGTCTCATGGAAGGGCATGTTGACTAAGATAAAGAAGACTTATCTGCCTAATGATTATGAAGTTCAACTACATAGGAGGAGACACAATCTTAGATAAAAAGATTTAGATGTCCAAACATACACTGAGGAGTTTCAAAAATTGTGCCTAAGGTCACAAGTGGTGGAAGATGAGAGTATAAGACTAGCGAGGTATTTTAATGGCCTCAAGTGGTCTATTCAAGAAGAGATGAGCCTAGTAAACTTTAAAACCATTCACTAATGCTATCAAATGGCCTTAAAGATATAAGAGAAAAGAAAAAGGAAATAAGAAACCTCTAAGGGTAAAGCTAAGAGCAAGGATAGTAGAGGGAAAAGAGGTGGCTATGGTGGAAGAAGTTTAGATTCAAGGGCTCAAGGTGAGATAAAATTTAGTGAGTAGCAAGAAGGAAGCTCAAGTAAAGGTGGCAGAGGAAGAATCTCTAGCTCTAGAGGAAGGAGTGGTGGACAAGGAGGAAGAGGGAACTACTTTTCCAATATGAAGTGCTACCATTGCAATCAAAGGGGGCACCTTGCCTATAGATGCCCAGAGAAAGGTGGTTCATCACAAGGAGGTGAAAAGAGGAAAAAATTAGTTCAAGATGAGTCCAATGCAGTAGAGAAGCATGCTAAAGTACCTTTGAATACAAAAGAGGGATAAAATCTTATGATGAGGAGAACTCTAATCAAGGAGCCAATGAAGGAAGAGCCAAGCCAAAGAAGGTCTTTTTTTAGGATTAAGTGCAAGATTATGGGGAAAGTATGTTGGGTCATTATAGATTCAAGCTCTATTGACAATATTGTCTTAGAGGAAGCAGTCAACAAGTTGAAGTTGACAAGGATACCCCACACCAATCCTTACAAGGTCACTCGGCTCAATAAAGGCCAACATGTGTTAGTGAATGAGAAAGCATGGGTGGAGTTCTCCATTGGAAGGTACAAAGACAAAGTGTTATGTGATGTGTTGCCTATGGATGCATGCCATTTTATCCTAGGTAGACCATGGCAATTTGACCACCAAGCCATACATGATGGAGGAAAGAATTCTTATTCTTTCAAGAAGGAAAATGTGACCTTCAAAATAAAGTCATTATTGGAGGATGCTGAAGTAAGGATAGAAGGTTCAAATGTACTTATGGTGAGTGAAAAGGAGTTCTTACAAACCATGGAAGAGAGTGAAGGTGTAGGCTTTGCATTGGTGCTAAGACCAAAGGAGCTAGATGAAGACAAGGTGGCTAAAAGGACAAAATTACCAAGGGAGATTCAAGGTATGTTGCAGACTTACCAAGGCATTGTAAGTGATGGAAAACCATCAAACTTACCCCCTAAGAGAGCCATAAGCCATAGGATAGACCTTATCCTAGGAGCTACCCTACCTAACAAAGTAGCCTATAAGATGACCCCTCAGCAAAATGAAGAAATAGCAAGACAAATACAAGAACTCCTAGACCAAGGCCTAATTAGGAAGATTATTAGTCCATGTGCCATACCCACTATACTTGCACCTAAGAAAGTAGGAACTTGGAGGCTTTGCACTGATTACAGGGCAATAAATAGGATAACTATAAGGTATAGGTTTCCTATCCCTAGGATTGAAGACTTAATGGACTATTTAGGTGAAGCTAAGTACTATAGTAAGATAGACTTGAAGAGTGGCTATCACCAAATAAGAATTCATGAGGGAGATGAGTGGAAGAAAACCTTCAAGACCAATGAAGGGTTGTATGGATGGCTTGTCATGCCATTTGGTTTGTCCAATGCCCCCTCCACATTCATGAGGCTCATGAATAAAGTCCTCAAAGACTACATAGGCAAGTTTGTAGTTGTATATCTAGATGATATACTAATTTTTAGCAACATAAGGAGTGAGCATCTAGAACATCTTGATATTTTTTTCAAGAAGCTACATGAGGAGAAGTTGATGATCAACTTGGAGAAGTGTGAGTTCATCAAAATAGAGCTAGTGTACCTTGGGTTTGTCTTATCACATGGCAATCTGAAAATGGACAAGAGTAAAGTGGAGGCTATCATGAATTGACCTAATCAAAGGAAATCAACAGAGGTAAGAATTTTTCATGGCCTTGCACAATACTATAGCAAGTTCATAAGGCAATTTAGTGCAATTTGTGCTCCAATGTTAGATACTATCAAGGGAGGAATGAAAACCAAGTTTTTTTGGAATGACCATTGTAAAAAATGCTTTGAGTTTTTGAAGGAAAAGATAGCTACCCAACCTATTTTTGTGCTGCCAAGATTTGAGAAGCTTTTCACCATTGAGTGTGATGCTAGCAATGTAGCAATTGGGGCTGTTCTAAGCCAAGAAGGCAGACCGGTGGCTTTCCATTCAAAAAAGTTAATTGAAGCCAAGAAGAAGTACTCTTAATATGACCTTGAGATGTATACATTGGTCCAAGCTCTAAGGAAATGGAGGCACTATTTTCTTCCAAAGGAGTTCATTGTGTATTCAAACAATCAAAGCACTTAGTTTCCTGAATTCAGAAGAAAAGTTGAGTCACAAGCACATGAAGTGGGTTGAGTACCTACAAGCATATAACTTCAATATCAAACACAAGAAAGGTGTCCTAAATAAAGTGGCAGATGCATTATCAAGGGGAGTTCTCACAATTTAGGAGATTCAGTTGAAGAGCATGGGAATAGATCATTTCAAGGATCTATATGGTGATGATGAGGATTTTTCTGACATATACAAGGTATGTGCTGAATACAAGAATCACTTTCATAGTAGGTATGTTGAGTATACTTTGCAAAGTGATCTCTTGTTTAAAGGGAATCAATTATTTGTTCCTAGAGGCTCTAATAGAGAGTTCTTAATTTAAGAAAAGCATAATGGTGCTTTGAGTGGTCACTTTGGGATCACTAAGACTCAAGACCTTGTTTCAAGGTTCTATTATTGGCCTAGAATGAATCTTGATGTTAGGAGGTATGTGGAAAGTTATGTTGTATGTCAAAAGGCCAAGGGCACTTCATCAAATTCTGGTCTTTATCAACCACTACCTATTCCTACTAGGCCATGGGAATGCTTGAGTATGGATTTTGTTGTTGGGTTACCCAAGACAAGACAATGTATGGATAGTGTATATGTGGTTGTAGATAGATTCAGAAAGATGGCTCACTTTGTGCCACACAAGACCACAAATGATGCTATTCAAATAACCTCTCTTTTCTTCAAAGAAGTTGTGAGAATCCATGGGTTACCAATCAGCATTGTGTCAGACAGAGACACTAAATTCATGAGTCATTTTTGGAAGACTCTTTGGAAAAGATTAGGCACTAACTTGTCATTTGGATCAGCCTACCATCTCCAAACTGATGGCCAAACCAAGGTTGTTAATAGAAGCCTTGAAAATCTCCTAAGATGCTTGACTAAAGAGTATGGTCAACAATGGGATCAATTGATTGGGAAATCTGAATATGCATACAATGATACTATCAATAGATAAATAGGGAAGAGTCCATTTGATATAGTTTATGGACTACATCCTAGAGGTGTCTATGAACTAAGAGATTTGAAAGATGGAGTAAAAGGAAGTGGATATGTAGATGACTTTGCATATGCTATGCAAGAGATACATGAGATAGTAAGGAAGACATTGATAGAGAACACCTTGAAACACAAAGAAAAGGAGGATGAAAGAAGAAGGATAGTTGAATTTAATGTTGGTGACTTAGTTATGGTGCATCTTAACAAGTCCAAACTACAAAAGGGAGTCCCTCACAAGCTGAAAATGAGGAGGATATGACCCTGTCCTATATTGGCTAAATATGGTGACAATGCATTCAAGGTTGAACTGTTGGAAGACAGTGGACTATCACCAATATTTAACATTGTAGACTTAGTCCATTATAGAGGACCAAAACAAGACATGAATAAGAATCTTCATGAAGTGATCAGAGATGTAGAGGATCTCCAATTACCTACTGTTGCAGCTATAAGACCAGACAACATACTAGACACAAGAGTCTATAAAAAGACTAGAACAAAAGAGTACAAGGAACATCTCATCAAGAAGTATGGATAGATGGATACTGATGCTACTTGGATAAAGGAGTCAGAATTCAAGAAAATGGGAGTTGATCCTACCATCATCAATCCAAGGGTGGATTGAACTTCTTATTTTGGGGAGGATGGTGTAGGAGCACACCTAGGCTAACCTCCATTGCTTAGCTATTTTGGCTTGTACTAACTCTAGCCAAGTCAAGAAGTTAGTTTAGTTGTTTTTAGACCTTATAAGGTCATTTTAAAATGTAGGCTAAGTGAATTAGTCACTCAGACTAAGGTCACACTAATAGCCATTGTTAGTTGTTTATTCAATTTCTTAGTGCTAGAAGCTTAGTATGAGGTTGGAGTCTTAAATGTGTTCTAAACACATATAGTTGTTGTAAAGATGCCAAAGGTCTTTAATGGCCTTAGATCCTCAAAATGGTGGAGGTTAGGAGTCCTAGAATATAGGATCAGGACACAAATCAAAGATGCCAATTGTTGTAAAGAAGTTGTCATGACAACATTTGCAATTATTGCAAATGTTGCATGCAACTCAGATAGCTTTGGATCCCCTAAAATTTAGGAGGTGGGGAATCAAACAACAGGCCCTAAAATGAAGGATATGGCATCTAATGTAAGCCGAGACTTGAATCTCAAGAAGTTAGTTCCATTGTAATAGTTTGAAAGTGTGTGAATAGAGCTCTGTAAATGTTTTACCAGGAATGTCTCAAACTTTTGTGTTGATAGTGCTTGAAGATGGATTGATAGTTTCAATATAGTGATTGTTTAGTGTTCAATAGATAGTTAGAAGAATTTTTCATTTGGATAGCAAGTTGATTAGAGTAGATTTAGGGTGTCAGCTAAAGAAGCTTTTGTTTTAGAGTTTCTCTGGTTTTGTTTTGACCTGTCGGTGCTTTCATGGCTCCCCCATGAAATCTAGCCATGGGAAAAAACTCATGATGGATGGAAATGTTAGGGGAGTCATTATTGTATATAAGTTTAGGTTTAGGAGTCTGGGAAATGAGGAGAACTATTTTTACCATTAGGCCCTAGGTGATCAGACAGGAGCCTGGTTAGTGGTCTAACAATGAAGATTTGAAGACTTTATGAAGGGTTGTATGGCACAGTACTGCTCCAGTACTTTTTCAAGTAAGTGTTCACCATATCTAATCATTATGTGTAGATTGAGTTCATACAAATCACCAAGGTTTGGGTTTGAGCAAGATTTCTATTAGGATTTAGACTGTCCTAAAAGCTAGGTCAATTAGCCCTATTGTCCTAGTTTGTAGGAACCCACTGTACGGTCACTGTCAGACCCAAAACCCTTATGAATGTTTTAAAACTTCCAAAAGGGTATTGAAATCAGGTTTTATATTGTCAAGTTTTTTGGGAAAGTTTTTCTAAAAAGAGGAAAAGGTGACTGGTAAAGGCTACAAGGAAATAGCTTACTTTTAAGGTCACCTATGATGAAATCTTGCTTCCAATAGGAAAATGACACAAGATCCCACTGAAATGGATCAAATTCATCAAATTATGAATTTTTTTAGTATGAAGAACACCCCTATAAGGAAATGTGAATAATTTGAGGATTTGGCACTTAGAGCTATCTAAGTGTAGAGGAGGAAGAGAAGTCATTACATGGTGTTAGTCCTTCAAGGTGAAGCTTCAATAGTTTGAATCTTATAATAGAGTTTTTATAGGCCTTAGTTAATTACCTAAGCCTATAGGAAGATCCTAAAGAGGAATAGGATTCTAGGGGAGACAAATGAAGTCTCTTGGTGGATGTGAAAGCAAGCCTTGGGGTTACCATACATCAGCCTCTTTCTAGATTTGACATTGGAATTTGGGCCAAAAGACCTAAATAGGTTAGGGAAGAGTGGAAATAAGCATAAAATTTCTTCTATAATGTTAATCCACCATTTAATGAAGGTTAGAGGTCATTAGACTTGATGAAAGTCAAAATTGTCAAAGTTGTCAAAATATTGTCATGACAATATTTTCAACTTTACAAAGTTGCATGACAACATTGTCCAAATCGAGACAAAATGGAATATTAGGGCATGGTAGATATATCAAAAACTTTCACCTACAAAGAGGGTTTATATAAGCACTAAGAAGCTCAAATTCCAAGGTTGGAAGCATTTTTTTAAGATTTGAAGTTAGTTAATTACACCGTGTTTCTATATTTCTGAACAGTTTGAGAAGCTTTCAATAGAAAGTGACTTCAATGGATTGAATCCATAATATTTGTGTGGGATTCTCATAATTAGGATTTTTTTCTTATATTTTCATAGTTAGAAGTTTCTTTGACTGCATTTGATTAGTTTTGTAAATAGTTTTGTAATCTAGCTAGTCACTGGTCTGTCTAGGACTATGTGTAAAGAAATGGCTCTGACATGAAAACCTACCATGGAATCATCATGGGTCTTTGGGAAATGTTAGGGAAGCCTATGTAAAATTTACATATGGCTGGTGGAGACCTGGAAGTGGCATATGCTAATTTTGCAACCAAGCCCTAGGTGAGTTCAGTGAAATCAGGCTATGAGTTTACAATTGAGAATAGTGTTTCATTGTAGGAGTTTCAGTGACATGTTAAATCTAGGAGGTTGGAAGGTATCTTGGGGGTTGTACAGAGACACTTGAGAAAGATGGACACTTGGATAATCCATATGATGACATTTTTAAGCTTAAAAAACTTTATTGGTTCTTGGAGACCCAATTAGCCCTATAAGGCCTTGTTTATAGGAATCACTTGTTTGGACAAGTTGAAGAGGGGAGACCTTGTGAATCTCAAAGAAATATAAAAAGGGTGTTTGAAACCTATATTTTTTCATTGGGTTGTTTGGAGACATTTTCCAAGAATAGCCAAAAATTGGTTAGAGAGACCTAATTGAGGGCTAATAGGCCTAAGTGACAAATTGAACCAAAATATTGAAATTGATGAACAAGAAATTGATACCCCAAGTCAAAGGGATCAATATGGAGTTTTAAAGGGTGGTAGAAGACACTTGAACCCCTCCAAAAACTTAGCAAAGCAAGCTGAATAGGAAAATCCTTAGGATGGAAATGTAAGAAGTCAAGAAGTTGATCACACATACAAGATAGATACCCTAGTGAAGCACTAAACATTGTCACCTTGGGAGGGTGCATTGAAGAAGTCCTAAAATTAATAGAAGAGGACTTGGAAGATCCTAGGAGTTAGGGTTAGGATGTTGGGAGAATTGGGAACTTAAAGAGTCTAATCAAGCAAGTGGAAGCAAGCTAGGAGGATATCTCTCAGATTGGTATCAGAGTATATAATATTATGCTTGTGGTTTGATGTTCCAACTAGAGGAGTTGGTTGGAGAGTCTAAAATGGTGACCAATGTGGAGTTGTCCAAGAAGGTGAATGAGAAAGAAGATGAGAATAGATTTCTCAAAGAAAGACTAGCCCAATTGGAGCAGAAAGTAGATGAAGCAGAGGAAAAGATTGAGGAAGTAAAATACAAGGTGGAAGGAAAGGCCAAGGAATTTCCCATAGATGATGAGGTCATTGAACCAGACCATGTCCTTACTGAAGAGCCATTCCTTAAAGCATTGAAAACCCTAAGTGGAAAATATTTGGAGGGGGTACCTATATTCAGTGGGAAAATGGAACCAGAGGTGGTGATGGATTGGATTGAGGGGCTTAAAAATCACTTTGAGTGTGATTGGATAACTGAAGCCCAAAAGGTGAAATTGGAAAAGTCAACACTTAGAGGATCTTCCCTCACTTGGTGGAAGCTCATCCAAGATGAGAGGAAAAAATAAGGAAAGAAGGCTATAGCCACATGGAAAGCTATGTTGGCTAAGATTAGAGAAGCATATGTACCTGAGGATTATGAAATCCAATTGTGCAAGAAAAGATAGAGTCTTAGAAAAAAAGACCTAGATGTCAAGTCTTATACATAGGGGCTCCAAATATTGTGCATGAGGTCTAGAGTGGCTAAAGATGTGAGTGTGAAGGTCACTAGGTATTTAAATGGATTGAGGTGGAATATTCAAGATGAGCTTAGTCTCTTGAATCCTACCATAGTGTAGACATGTCACCAACTAGCTATCAAAGTGAAAGAAAAATTAAAGAAGGAAGACTCCAACAATAATAAAGGAAGAGGAAGAGGAAAAGATGACAGAGGCCATAGAGGAGGTTTTGGAGGTAGGAGTTCAGAACCAAAGACCCAAGGAGAGATAAAGTTGATAGAGAAACATGAAGGTAGCTCAAGAAGAGGAGGTTACAACAGAGGTAGAGGCTCAAACAACAATTGGAGAGGAAGAAATAGTGGTCAAGGGAGAGGATCATACTTTGCAACCTTGAAGTGCACCACTGTAACCAGTTAGGACATATAGCCTATAGATGTCTTGAGAAGGGATCTACATCACAAGGAAGTGAAAAGAGGGTGAGCTATGTTCAAGAAGAGACAAGTAGTAACAAACATGCAAATGTGCCTTTAGAATTAGAAGAAGGAGAAAACTTTTTGATAAGAAGACCACTCATGAAAGAGCCTGTAAAAGAAGAACCCAGTTAGAGAAGGGTATTGTTTAGAATGAAATGCAAAATCTTGGGGAAATTTTGTAAATTCATCATTGACTCAGGGTCAACTGACAATATTATGTCAGAAGAGGTAGTTAGTAAATTCAAGATGCAAAGGATCCCTCATAACAATCCTTACAGAGTCACTTGGTTGAACAAGGGACACCATGTCCTAGTTAATGAGAAAGCATGGGTATACTTCACCATTGGGAGGTATAAGGACAAAGTGCTATATGATGTTTTACCAATGGAAGCATGCCACCTTTTATCAGGAAGGCCTTGGCAATTTGATAGGCACGCTATACATGATGGGGCTAAGAATTGTTATTCATTCAAGAAAGATGGAGTTACATTCAAGATACAGTCCTTGTTAGAAGAAGGAGAAGTAAGGTCAACATGGCCTAATGCTCTCTTGGTGGGTGAGAAATAATTCCTGGGAACTCTTGAAGAAGGTGAACAAGTAGGGTTTGCACTGGTTTTGAAGCCCAACAAACATAAGGCAAAAAATAAGATAGATTTGCCTATGGAGATTCAAGAGATGTTGAAGCAATATCAAGACATAGTAAGTGATAGACAACCAACTACTTTACCCCCCAAAAGAGCCATTAGCCATCAAATAGATTTCATCCTAGGAGCTACACTTCCTAAAAAGGCTGGTTATAAAATGACCCCACAACAAAATGAGGAGATTGCTAAGAAAATTCAAGAACTCATAGACCAAGGACTAATTATGAGAATTATTAGCCTAGGTGTTGTTCCTACTGTCTTAGCTCCTAAGAAAGGTGGTACCTAGAGCTTATGCACTAACTCTAGGGCCATCAATAGAATTACCATTAGGTATAGATTTCCCATTCTAAGGATAGAAGATCTAATGGAATGTTTAGGGGAAGCTAAGTATTTCACCAAGATTAACCTTAAGAGTGGGTACCATTAGATTAGAATCAAGGGGATAAGTGGAAGAGCACCTTCAAGACCACTAAGGGATTGTATGAGTGGATTGTCATGCCATTTGGGCTATCTAATTCCCCTAGCACCTTTATGAGGTTGGTGAATGAAGTATTGAAGGACTTCATTGGTAAGTTTGTGGTAGTATACTTGGATGATATCTTAATTTATAGCAAGACTAGAGAGGATTATCTTAAGAATTTGCTAGTTGTATTTCAAAAGTTGCATCAAGAAAGTCTAATGATAAACTTGGAAAAGAGTGAGTTTATGAAGAAAAAACTAGTGTACCTTTGTTTTTTGTTGTCACATGAGAATATCAAGATGGACCCAAGAAAGGTGGAGGCAATCATAAACTAGCCTACTCCTAAGACTTCCACCAAGGTGAGAATTTTTCATGGCCTGGCTCAATATTATAGGAAGTTCATTCATCAATTCAGTGCTATATGTGCACCAATGTTAGAAACCATAAAGGGTGGTATGAAAAATAGGTTCTAATGGAATGATCAAGAAAAATACATCTTTTAGATGTTGAAGGAAAGGATAGCCACTCAACCCATCTTAGTTCTCCCAATTTTTGAGAAACTTTTCACAGTTGAGTGTGATGCTAGTAACATTGCTATAGGGGTTGTCTTAAGTCAAGAGGGAAGAACAATTTCTTTCCATAGTGAGAAGCTCAGTGATGCAAAGAGGAAGTACTCATCCCATGACTTAGATTTTTATGCTCTAGTTCAATCCTTACAGAAGTGGAGACACTATCTCCTTCCTAAGGAATTTGTGGTCTATATAGACAACCAAGCCCTTAGTTTCCTCAACTCACAAGATAAACTCAGTCACAAGAATATGAAATGGGTGGAGTATATGTAAGCATATACATTCACCATAAAACACAAGAAGGGGTTAAAAAACAAGGTTTATGATGCACTAAGTAGAAGAATCTTGACAGTACAAGAGGTTCAATTAAAGAGCATAGGAATTGATAGCTTCAAGGACTTATACTCAGAGGATGGAGATTTTGCAGAGGCCCACAAGGTATGTAAGGAACACCAAAATCACTTTCATGGTGATTTCTCTGATTACACTTTATATAATTAATTTTTGTTTAGAGGGAATCATCTTTGTGTGCCTAGAGGGTCCATGAGGGAAAATTTGATTCAAGAAAAGCATAATGGAGACCTTAGTGGACATTTTGGAGTCAATAAGACTCAATATTTAGTGAAAAGGTAATATTATTGGACTAGAATAAACTAGGATATCATGAAGTATTTAGAATGTTGTATTGTTTTCTAAAAGGCCAAGGGAACATCCTCTAATGCTTGTCTCTATCAACCTCTCCCCATTCCTAGAAAACCATGAGTGTCTTTGTAAGGATTTTGTGGTTGGATTACCAAGGACAAAATAGGGGCATGATAGCATCTATTTCATAGTGGATGGATCTAGTAAGATGGTACATTTTGTACCTTGTAAGACCATTCATGATGATACTCATATTTCTCACTTTTTTTTTAAGGAAGTGGTCTGGATTCATGGATTACTCCTCAGTATAGTATCAAATAGAGACACAAAATTTGTCAGTCATTTTTAGAAGACACTATGGCACAAGCTAGGCACCAATCTATCCTTTGGGTCTACATACCATCGTCAAACTGATGGCCAAACCGAGGTAGGTAATAGGAGCCTAGCCAACTTTCTAAGATGCCTCACTAAGGAATATGGTCAAACTTGGGATCAAATCCTAGCATAAGATGAATATGAATACAATGACATAGTCGACATGACCACTAGAAAAATCCCATTTGAAGTAGTCTATGGAGTACATCCTAGGTGTATTCTTGAGCTTAGAGAGTTGGGTGAAGGATCTTCAAGAAGTGGATATGCTGAAGACTTTTTCTATTAAATGAAAGAAGTGCATGATTTAGTCAAGAAGTCACTGATAGAGAACATTACCAAAATCAAGCAGAAATTTGATGAGAAGAAGAAAGATCTTCAATTCCAAGTGGGAAATCTTATGATGGTGCACTTGAACAAAAAAAGGTTACATAAAGGAGCACCCAAAAATTTGCAAATGAGAAGGTTGGGACCTTGTGTCATTTTGGCTAAGTATGACAATAATTCCTATAAAGTGGAGCTCCCTGAAAATATAGGATTGTTTCCTATATTCAATGTAGAAAACCTAGTACTCTAAAAAGGTCTAGTACCTAATGTAGACTAGAGTCTCACAGAGGTGATCAATGAAGTAGAAGAACTTTAGCTACCCTCCACATCAACACAAAAGGTAGAGAAGGTACAGAGTTCAAGAGTGAACAAAAAGACTAGGCATAAGACCTATTGGGAGAATTTGATAAAATGGCAAGGAAAAGAAGATGTAGAGGCTACCTAGATCAAGGATACATAGTTTCAGAAGTTAGGAATTGATCCTAACTTGGTCACTTTAGTGGTGACTTAAGTCCTTTTTGTTTGGGAGAATGGTGCAGGAGAACCTAGGACCTACCTCAAGGTCATATCCAATTTTGGCTTGTACTGACCCTAGCTAGGTCAAAGGTAGTTTTAGGACTCTAGTTGGATCTATAGGGTGTGTCTAGAAGGTCTAGGTTAGACTTAATTTAATCTAGAAATGTTTTTGGTCTTAGAGTAGTTGTTTTGTCTTAAGGTCTTTTTCTAGGTTTGACATTGGAATTTGGGCCAAAAAACCTAAATAGGCTAGGAAAGAGTGTAACTAAGCATAAAATGTCTTCTATAATGTTAATCAACCATTTAATTAAGGTTAGAGGTCATTATACTTGATGAAGGTCAAAATTGTCAAAGTTGTCAAAATGTTGTCATGACAACATTTACAACTTTGCAAAGTTGCATGACAACATTGTCCAAATCAATAAAAAATGGAAGATTAGGGCATGGTCGGTATCTAAACCAACTTCACCTATGAAGAGGGGTTATATAATCCCTAAGAAGCCCAAATCCCAAGGTTGGAAGCATTTTTGTAAGATTTGAAGTTAGTTAATTGCATTGTGTTTCTATATTTTTGAACAGTTTGAGAAGCTTTCAATAGAAGTTGACTTCAATGGATTGAATATAGACTCTTTGTTAGGGATTATATTAATTAGGATTGTTTACTTCCATTTTCATAGGTTAGAAGTTTCTTTCACTGCATTTGATTAGTTTTTATTTTTGTAATCTAGCCAGTCATTGGTCTGTCCAGGACTATGTAAAGAAATGGCTCCCAAATGAAACCCTCTTGTGGAATCATCATGGGTATTTTTAATAGGTTAGGGGAGCCTATTTATAGTGTACATATTCTTGGTGGAGGTCTAGAAGTGGCATATGCTAATTTTTCAAGCAAGCCCTATGCGAGTCCAATGAAACCCGACTAGGAGTTTGCAATTGAGAATAATGTTTGATTGTAGGATTTTGAGTGAAGTGTTGAATCTAGGAGGTTGGAAGGTGTCTTGGGGGTTGTATAGAGACCCTTGAGGACACTTGGCTAATCCATATGATGAAATTTTTAAGCTTAAAACACTAGACTGGTTCTTGGAGACCCAATTAGCCTTATAAGCCCTTGTTTATAGGAATCTCCTATATGGACAAGTTGAAGAGGGGAGACCTTGTTAATCTAAAAGAAATATGAAAAGGGTCTTCAAAACCTATATTTTTCATTGGGTTGTTTGGAGACATTTTCCAAGAATAGCCAAAAGCCAGTAAGAGAGACCTAATTGAGGGCTAATAGGCCTAAATGACAAATTGAACCAAAATATTGAAATCAATGAATATGACCTTGATACCCCAAGTCAAAGGGATCAAGATGGTGTTTTAAAGGGTGGTAGAAGATACTTGAACCCATGAAAACACTTAGCAAAGAAAACTAAACAAGAAACACCTTAGGATGGAAATCTAAGAAGTCAAGAAGTTGATCACACATACAAGATATATACCCTAGTGAAGCACTAAAGGTTTTCTCCTTGAGAGGGGGCATTGAAGAAGTGCTTAAATATATAGAAGAGGACTTGGAAGATCCTAGCTATTAGGGTTAGGGTCTTGGGAGGATTGGGAACTCAGAGATTCCTAATCAAGAAAGTGCAAGCAAGATAGGAGGATATCTATCAACTTCTTCATGTGCTCCAATGAAATAATCTTCTCAAATAGATAAGAGACTAGATTATCCATACTCTCCAAGTTTCTCATTTAAAATATAGAAATTATCCCTTCAACCTTCTTCACATGTTGCTGCATGAAATCTAATGTAGGAGATAAGAATGATTGTATCTATATAATACAAACTATTTTGTTGTCCTTCTCCTGCTAGATTTGCTTCATCTCTTGAGTTAACTCCTTCACTTGACTACTAAAATTAGTAACTAATCTTGAAATGGGATCAAGATTACCGATTAAGCTCTCTAACTCCTTTTGGACTTCAACTCTCTTTTTCTCCATATCTTTCAAAAACTCTGAGTGATTAGAAATTCTAGTTAATATTTGTCCTGATTTGGCCAATGAAGTCTTAAGATATGTTAGTAACCCTGCCAATTTTCCTTTATCTTCAACAATCTTATCCATTAGTTTTCCTGTCATCTTCATCTCTAGTTTCTCCTTTTCCATTTTTAGCACTGCAAATTAAAATCTTTTCCTTGATTTGAAATGCATTTTATCCATATGTCCATTTGATCTATCAGAGAGTCTTCTTCATCATACTCAACCTCAGGAACCAACTCAACTAGAATATCTCTTGCTTGTCTCAATACTCTTGTTTTCTTCTTCTTTAATCTCATTTCATCTCTTTCTTCTTTATTCATCAATTGTTCTGAGTATTTCATTGGTTCTTTAGGTTTTATCATTGTTATATCTACTAGCGTATAAAATATATCCTCCTATTCTACTTCCTCTTCTTTTTATTCTTCAACTACTTGCACCAGTTTCTTCTTTCTGATGCTAGACTCTCCTAGACTTATTTTCCTTTTCACATCATATTCCACTTCAACTTATTTATGACTTCCTTCTATCTCCTTTAGCTTCTCAAGAAACACTTCTTCTGAATACCTCATAGGGGATAATGAGGGATTATTGTCTTTACCTATTATATCTTCAATAGTTACCTCATCTTCACTAATTTGTTCTTGTGCTTCCGCTCCACCAATTTTTGCTTCACAAGTTTGTGTTAACTTAGCATCTGTCTTGTCAATATCTTGAATATGAATAGGGACATGATATAGAACATCACCTATGATATCTTCATGAGTAAGTGAGTCATGAATATCCTCAATTACTGGTTCTTTACCCTTATTATTCCCATCAACCTCCTTTTCTTCTTTTTCTACTTGTTCTCCTTCCTATATCTTTTTATTCCATATCTCAACTATCTCATTGAATATTTTTTGTACCTATCCAACTAATATTCTTACTACTCTATTTTTTATTTTGAACTCTTGTCTATACACTTCCACCATGATCTTTACATCTTCAAGATTCAACTTTGGTTGCACTTGCATAAGTTCTTTTTCCATAATTTCTTTGTCCATTCTTAAAGCATTAGTCCATTTGGCATGAAATAGATCATAAATATGTTTAGGTAAAAATTTATATAACTCAATTAGTGTCATACAAAACTAGTAGAGACTAAATAGATCTCTTCTTCTATTTTCTTCTTATCTTCACCATTTAGAAATCCATATCTCCTTCCAACTCCTCCCATTCTACATGTTTCCATTATGTCTTTAGCAAGATAATCAACACTAGGGGATTTCTTCATACCGCTCTCTTTTAACTTCTTAGCATCCTTATCTAATTTAGTTTGAACATCTTCAACTTTGAAAACTTCCTATTCATCAGTCTTCATTTCTATAGATTTCCTCTTCCTTTTGTAGGTTTGCTTCATCGGTTCCATTATAGTTTTAACTTATTTTACAATAGGTCTACTCTTCTTTCTCTTTACTTCTGCATAAGTGGATGGAATTATTGATGATGGATCTTTAGTTGTAGCTTTAGAAGTACCATATGTACCTACTTCATCACTACAAAACTTCCACTCTAGGGTAGATAACATTATTCTAGTTTTCCTTTCAATAACCGGTTTCTTTAATTGAATATTGATCTTAGAAAATTCCTATTCATAAGTTTCAAACCTCTATCCTTTCCTATCTAATGGTTTAGATATTATTTCAATTGCATGGAGGTTCACTAACTTGACATCTACTTCATAGACCATAGGTGGAACCCAATAAGTTCTAGGTTCAACCGCTATCATAATGCATGAATCGATATCTACTAGGAAACATATATCATCTTTGTACATATTTACAATGCTGGAAGGAATTATTTTGAATGTTTGTGCATCTTATATTGAAAGTTTTTAAAGTAACCCCACATTATATTGTTAAAGTTCTCACCTAATTCCTTGATAAAATCACTTATCTGCACAACTACCAGTTTTTCCTTTGACCAAACAATATTTCCTCTACTAGGGAAAATTTTTTGGATATAGAAAAACATACATACCAATGGAGAACCATACTTAAATGAATGGTTCTTATCTTTCTTTATTCTCTCCAAATTCACCAATAATTGACTTTTGATCATCTCACATAAGTCATATACTGAATCATATTTCACAGTCTGATAACCTATGTGTATAGAACCACCAAGCACATTATTAACTCTGCTAGATTGGTATACCTTATAATGTATTACGATGAATGTGAATCAGACTTCTCTTTCTTCAATATCATCTATTGTCATGGTTCTTTTGTCTTGTCTAGATTTGGTTATATTAGTAACCAAATGTTTTGCAACCATTATTAGGGTACATTCCAATCCTTGCACTCAAAAACTAGTAACTCTATGAATCATTATCTTTGAAATCTTATACAGCTTGTCCAATCAAATGAATTGATCATGCACTCTACTCAATACATAACGAATCTAGTCAAGATGAAATTTGGTGAGAATATGCACTGCGTTTGTTAAACCTTTTGCCTATAGATATTTGAATTCATCTCTCAACACACTATCTGTACACACACTCTCATATTCTTTCTTAAGAGCACTAGCTCCTGGTTCTTCAATCTTACAATGAATATAAGAGTAAACATCTTCAATCAACAACATTCGTAAGGAATCATGGATAGGGAACCTGGCATATCAATCTCCATTGCTTTGATTGGATGTAGCTTGAACATTGGTTGAGGCTTCTCAACAATGTTCATTAGAATAGGTGTATCAACTCTCCTTTCCATATCAACCGACTGTAATCAATCAAACAAATTCAACTATAAACTGGATAGATAACTTTGCACAATATTCTGGTTAGAGCTCTCAATAAATTGATAGCAAAATAAGCTCAGGTGATCAAATGAATGTAAAGGTAAAAAGTGAGATCACTTCCCTCTATTTATCATTGAGTTATAACCATTACACTCTTCCAATGGTAAAATAGTGTTTTACCAATAGTAGAAATAGTGTTGTATCACTGGTTTAATGCATATCCGCCGATAGGTACTTTTTTAACCGTTATAACTGATATCAAATGGTAAAAATATATATACCATAAAAGTTTAATTCCGATTGCCATATAATCATTAACAACTCCAAAATCTTCATAAATACAAAAATCACACCATTTTACACCATAATGTGCATTAGATCTTACTGCTCTTGGATCTAGGGGATAAGTAAATTAATTTTCTTTAATGCTTCCCCTTAAGCAAATAATGTGCTTAGTTTGAAGAAGAATCCTCTGTACCAGAAGATGGTGAATTCCCTTTGGATGATTTTTCTTTTTCTTGTTTACCTTCCTGCTTCTCTCCTACTTTCCTCTAAAGCTTCTTCATTTATCAACCAACTGCCTCAACATTAACAATATTTTTTCCTTTTTTATCCTCTGACTTGTAGGATGAACAATTGTTTGAACTGACAGTCCTTTGCAAGATGATCGCTCTTATGGTAGAAAAATCATGCCATACTGGTTGACCTCCAAGGTCCAACATTACCTCTTTGTGTTCCCATTATGAAATTCATTGTTGGATGACCATAATTTCCACATACAGAACATGTTACATTAAATTGTCTTTCTCTTCAATTAGGTCTTACCGGTTTGACTGGAGACCTAGGAACATAAGCTTTAGTCCTGTAATTCTTATCTTTGTATTTGTAGTTTTTGCATGTAATACAATATCCATCAAATCTACCATCATTGGATCTATTGTTAGATCTATTGCCGAATTGGGATCTAAAATCATGTGTACTATGACCATACTTATGACAATGATAGCAATAAACATCAACTAAGTAGGGTTTTTTCATTGGATTTCTCCTACATACATTTGTAGTGTGACCTAGATTTCTAGAGTTATAGCAAGTAGGTCTATTAGGTTTCATACCTACATTTATTGGCTCTTTCTTCAAGTCTTATGGCTTCTTAGGTTTGGATTTGGATGACTGTCCAACTTCAAAAGTTCCTTGACCGATGTAACCAAGACCGATTTTATCATTTTTTCTCCTTTGGTTATTCAATTTTTCATCAAGATTTTGTGATCTTTCATTTTAATTTCTCAATTTATCATTGATTTCTTTCTTAGATTGTATCCCATTCTTTAGTTTTACATTCTCATCTCTAAGTCTTTCATTCTCAGTTATGACTTGCATATTTTCTTCAGCAACATCATGTATCTAACTTTTGTATAAGATAAATTCGTACCTTAGTTTATTAATTTCTTTATCTTTAGCCTTTAGGTCATTCTTAGAAATAATTTTTACACTTTCAGCTATTCTCTTTCCTTCTAGATCTTCACACATCTTGACAGATTGACTGTCAAGTTCTATTTTCAAATTTATCAGTTCTTCTTTAAGTCATTTATACTTTTCCATAAAATCTACAATTTCTTGTTTAGAATCTTCAGACATACTACCTTTAGATAGTCATTCAATATAGTCTTGACTCTCATTCAACTATTTAGTAAGTTTCCTCCTTATTGCCAATAATTTCTTCAGTTTCTTTTTCAGCTCATGGATCATCGTGTGTGCAATCTCAAGTTCCATTTCATGCTTGTAATTCTCCATAGTTATAGATATTTCTCTCAAGCTATTACACTTATCACCAAGAGAACTAGTGCTCTAATACCAATTGTTAGAGTTCTTAGGCATTGAGGTGGGGGGAGGGTGCATCAATGCAAATAAATCTACAATTAATTCAACCATTTATTTGATTAACCTTTCTAATAATTTCCAAATACTAAAACATATAAATGAAGTAAATAAATAAAAGATAGAAACATCATACATCCAAAAAATTATTTCACATGACACAATGATTTTTGCATGGAAACAATTGGTTAGAGGGAAAAACCATAGTGGAAATGAAACCCACAATCCCACTACTGCAGTAAATGATTTTTCCCTATTAGCAGCTTACAGTTACCTTTTTTTGAGGGTTCACCCTATTAGGAGTGATTAGTACCTTGTTGAAAGTACAATCAAATATTTTAAGATCTACCTTGATAGAGGATTTCAAAACTTTGTTAAGAGATTACCCAGTTAATGGATTTACAATAGGAACATGTTAAAGGTCACCTAGTTAAGGGATTTTCTTGTTGTAGTTGCTAGGGAACAACAAGTTGAGTGATATGGATGTAGCACTAACTACTTGATAGATCCAATCTATTTCTTGATCTCTATAATTGCTCACCAATCTGACTCTATTAGATCTATGATCGCAACCCTAATTGATTTTATAATCAACCATAGCATCCTTCACAAAATCTCACAACAATAACAAGACAACAAGAACTTTAATATGATCAGTACCACTTATATACATTTCTAGCACTGAATTCATGATAATTAAATATTTTCCCTCCAAAGTGATAATCTCTATGCAAAATACAATTTCCTATGACCGCGTCGACATATAATAAGATTTGCATTATATTTATTCAAAATATTCAAACACATTTTGACTTTTCAAATGCCCAACCTTAGATCTTCCCAAAATAATATCCTGAAATCTGTAATTAACTCCTCATTGATTCTATCACCATTGTTATACATCATAATAACACTAAGTATCATTGAAATAACTATTTCTCCTACTGATCTAACATCTTTTAACTCGCACTCAAGACAATAAGTGTTCTTACCTATCTGAATGACTGTGTCACCAAGATCTCTATCACTGATAAAAAAAAAGAGTTGCGTTTAGAACCAAAATTTAATGTGACCATGTTGATACTGTATATTTGAATGCACCTCATAATTCTTTGAATGTCAAAATTTCTACCATAGTGTTGACTTCTATGTCTACCAATCTTCTGGACTTAACTATTTTCCTTCATAACTGATTACTTATCCTTTACACTGATTGCATCCTGTACTTCCCTGATTATGATGTACAACTAAATTGACTTATTTTCCATTGATGATAACCAAACCAATTTCTTCTTATTACTGTAACCTTTCCAACTCAACAGAATGCCAAAACTCTATTCTTAGGAAGTCATTTGGTGGGGTTTATTTCAGTTCTGGTTAATTATTTTCTAATTTTTGGAAAAATGAATCATGAGGGAACATCTATGTCTGGGCTTGGGTTTGAAAATAGGGCACAAAATAGGGCTTATTCACAAGATTTTATGGATTCACTACCAGGGACAAAAATGATTTGTCTACCAATGAACATGAGTGGAAGGATGAGTGTCATATATGTAAGAATACTAGAACTCCTTCATCAGGGTGGGCTCCATTTTATTACTTCTTCAATAATAGAATTAAAGTCCCTCCCATGTCAAACCCTTGGGACTTGAATTTGGCCAAGTAGATAGTACATGATGTTTTTTATTGATGTAGAATTATTAAGGGAATTGACTTGTAAATACTATATGTTGACTAAGGTTATTAGAAGAGTAGACCAGAGAGCCTTAGTGATAATTGATGGAAGAAGTTTGATTGAATCCTTTCTTATCATAGGTGATACTTGTATTAATATTTCATTTGACAGGGAAAATAGTAATTATGAGGCCCACAAATGGGTTCAGAGAAGAATAGTTATATTATGGTTTATGCCTAGGGGACTTGATAGAAAGTCAATACCAATTATTAATAATGTGAAAGAACGTTTTGACCTAAATGATTTCCAACACTACTTTGTGTATACTAGTTTTGTGATTAATTATCTTCATTATTAGAGGATGTTATAATATATGGATGAGATTTTTCATTAAAATCATACCATTAGGGTGTCCATTACGTTAAGTTTGAGAATTGTCTACTTTGTGTGTCTGCATGATGTTATGTATTGAAGGTTTATTAAGTATGGAAACTTATGTCATAATAATACCCCCCTAAGATCATTAATATCAAAGTGAAGAAGTTTATTCAAGCCTTGTCAAGTTGGTATTTTCTTGTCCTACAATAAAAATCTCCAACAGTTCCAATGGCTATAGGAACAGTCACAAAATAGAGTTCCATTGGTTGCATGAATAGTCATAGATAATAGTTCTAATGACTTTAGGACTAGTCATAGAACATAGATCCAATGGATACAGTGAAAATTGATTGATAAAACTAAAACTAATTACCAAATAGAAAAGAAACTAAACCAAATGAGTGGAATTCTCACCAACTGAGCCCCCTTGGACAAGTCTTCCAAAATCTTAACTAAAATGTAGAAAATTAAAGTATCATTCTATTCATAGAATAGGAATCCAATGGCTACAGAAATAGAGTTCCAATGGATGTAGGAACAATCACAAAACATAGTTCCAATGGATGCAAGAACAGTCAGCTACTAAAGCTAATTAATGAACATAAAAGTAAATACTTAACAAAATGAGTGGAAGTCTCACCAAGTGGGCCCCCTTCGATGAGTCTTCCCAAATCTTCACTTAGATGAATAAAATTAAAGTATCATTATATTCATTAAATTTTTGTTACAACATGATAGTAATGTTGGAATAATATGCATATATGTGTTATCATTGATTTTTTTTCATTGATGTCAACACATTTCTTTGTCTGAGATAGTATTCTTGTGATGTTAAGTAAGTTGTTTGGTCTGATGTGGTATATATATTGAAGATAAGAATTTTCAGTTGGTAAAGTCCGTTGAGGGTTGTTTATAGTTGATTCAATTCAACTTACATAGGTTTTCATGATGATTTGAGTGAGTTATGGGTTTTTGTGTTGAGACTAGTATTTTGATGTTTAGTGGTGATAATGTGACATTATTTGGTTCAATATGGTTTGGTATTGCAATATTTTCATAGTTGGATCTATGTAGCATGTTTGGGACATTGATGTGTATCCTCTACTGAATTGGTTTGTGATTTGGAGGTTCACAAGTCATTGTTGTTGGTGCTCAGAGGTTTGGTATGATGATGTTAATGATTTAAGATATTTGAGATGATGTGGTTGTTCCTAAGGTTATTCATGATTCTTGTGGGTGTTTCTAGATTTTACTCCTATTATGTTAATGGTTCACATGTACTCCTTAGAAAACAAAGATTGGTGACTTTAGAGCTCAAGCTAGGCTAAAGAATCAGACTCCACATACTAGAGGATCAATAGAACTTTTAGTTGGGGGAATGGTGAGCCTAATTTATGGCTCATTTTCATTATATATTTTGATACATTTTCTACTATTTTCAAGTGTTAAGACATGTTCTTGTTGGCATTAAGTAGAATTGCCACTAGTGACAACACTTATTTGCGTTCTCAGTGCAAACCAAGAAGACAGTGCAAACCGAGCAGACAGTGCAAACCGAGCAGATAGTGCAAACTGAGCAGACAGTGCAAACCGAGCAGACAGTGCAAACCGAGCAGACAGTGCAAACTGAGCAAGTTAGTACAAACCGAACAGGATAGTGTAAATCGAGTAACATCATGTCTACCGAGTCACCAGTATTTACCGAGTTTGAAACCTACCGAGTGATCAGTATGAACCGTGCCTTCACTTCTACCGAGTGCATGACGATGCCGAGTAATGCAGTGGACGCCGAGTATCAGAAAGTCACCGAGTTAGTCTGCAGGAACCGTATAACCATACTTGGGCCGACTTAGTAGCACTTATGTTTATTTGTCAAGCCGACTTTGTAATTGTAATTGTAATTAATTATTTAAGACTTGTATATAAACAATGTTGTAAAAATGTCAAGATGTATGAAAGAAGAAATATATGTGAAAGAGAAAGAAAGGCAAAGATAAGCGAATTACAGAAGGCATCAGAAGTATAAGGAACAGCAAAGACAAATTCATCACAGAAGGTGATCAGTACATCAGCGAATCTCAATCAGCAATCCAGTTGCAAAGCCAGAGATCTACTGTTTCATTCTAACAGGTGAATCAGTACTAAATCCTTTAACCGGGTAGACTTAACAGTCTTTTGTAAAATATCTTTACCGAGTGCATACTTCATTGTATGTTTGTAAATCCTTTAACAGGGTGGATTTAGCAATCCTATTGCTCCTAACAGGGCAGATCATCAGAAGTGATCAAATTGTAAGCCTTAACCGACCAACTTTATTCTGCAGTATTAAAGATTTGTGGGTTTCATCCCCACCCCAGTTTTACTTTCTTTTGGAAGGTTTCTGGGTAACCAAATCTATGTGTCATTATTGTGAATGCTTTTAAGTTTCATGCTTTCTGTATGCAAAGGTTAAAAGTAAATTACATGTTAAAATTGAAAGAAAATTTGGAGTTACTAATTCACCCCTCCCCTCTCAGTAACTCGGTTAATTCCTGAATATTTCCAACAATTGGTATCAGAGCAGCATTGGTTCTCAAGATAAAGCTTAACTAGCTTGAGCAAAGATCCAGGACAATGGAGGTATTCAAACTGAACAAGGTGATTGAAAATGAAAAGCTAGATCTGGAAATGGCCATAGCTAAACTCAAAGAAGCAAAAGAACATCTTTCCCAATCCCTAAGAAGAAGGAAGGAACTTGCAAATCAGATGAATGATCAGAATTACATTGAAGAAAAGATTGAAGATCTTTTTCCCTCAAATAACTCAGATGAAGCAAACAATGCTGTCAAAGAACTCCTAGAAAAGAATGGGTCTTTGCAGGAAGAAGTGAGAAAATTGAAAAGAGAACAAGAGCTACACTCTACAAGATTCTGTGAGATCTTGGAACAAAGAAACAAGTTGAAAGATGAATTAGATGGAAGAAACATTGAAGTCCAAAATAAAACCCTTCAGCTAGAAAACCTAATTGATTAGATCTCTCATACAAATGAGGAAATTCTGAATCTAAGATCAGAAATAGAAAGCACAAGAGAAGAACTAAGATCTGAAAAGGAAATCAATCTAAGATTGGTGGATGACCTAAACGCTAAAAAACAAATCAATGAAGGAATGCTGAAAAGCCAAGAAGACTTGAATCAGCTGTATGAGCGAAATCTTCATAGGCAAAAAGGAAAAGCAGGACTTGGATACAAAGGAGAAGGCGAATCCTCTAAGCAAGGTACTCAAAGAAATCAAAAACCTACCTGTAATCATTGTAGTAAAATAGGACATACTTCAAATAAATGTTGGAACAATGAAAAAGCAGAATTCAATGGAAAATGTTACAGCTGCAATCAACCTGGTCACAAAGCAAATGAATGCAGGGAAAAACCTAGATTCAGAGGTAATTGTCACAAGTGCAACAAACAAGGTCACAAGGCATCCGAGTGTAGATCCAAGACATTTAATCCAACAGAACAAATCATGAAAGAAATGTTTGGATGGGACTACAACACCTGGTGTAGATGTCATTACTGTGGAGAATATGGACACATTGGCATGAATTGCATAAAACATCATCTAAGGAAAAGAGATACTACCGTAAGATGCTTCAAATGCACTAAACTCGATCACATAGCCAGAAACTGCATGAATGCTAGTGAAGTTGAAGATGGAAAGAAGAATGAAGCAACTAAGGTCAGGAAACAGGTGAGACAAAAATGGATTCCTAAAGCTACCGAGCAATCCAGTCCAAGTAATGGAATGGATGGCTCTACCGACTCAAACTAAATTTCCAAGAAAGCACTGGAACTGTATTCTCATAGACCAATTTCAAGCAGTTCCAGAACTGAAATTAAAAGAAAGATCTAAATCAGCATGCAAGATGCAGCGAGGTCGGTATCAGTCTTCACTGAGCGAGGTCAGAGCAATATGAATTCTCAAGTTCACCGAGTTGCGAAGTCTTTACCGAGCAATTAATTCTTAGTGGGTGATAGTCTGTCAGAATTCATACCCTAATTTGTACTAAGCATTAATGACAAAGTTGTAAACAAAAAGCAAGTAATCGAACTCATTCTTCACCGCGAATCTTTAGCACTTTGAGAGCAAAAAATTTCAAGAGCAACCCAGCGATTCAATACTTTTGCGAAAGGAATTTTCTGTGAGCTATCATGGCATCATCCAGCACTTCAGCGAAGAAAGGATCTGATATGTTAGTCCAAGGGGAATGGAAAGCACCAGATTTCAAGATCGTGCCCGCAATTGCAGCAGCCCTAGATCTGAACGGAGCTCAATCTTAGATTCCTCCTAAGGTACTGCTTATTAACGATATCCGCAATCATTTTAACTGTTCAATTCATGAAATGGGGAACCTAGAACTAGATATTGTGCGTGAGGAACTGTGTGTGGATGGTATTCTGAAACCCGAGCACAAACATCTGGAAGATAAAGGTTTAGTTCACATTGCACATCTACCTCGAAACTTTCAAGATAAATGGGTTAGATACATTCTCAGCCGTGTTCATGATGGCAAGATTTGGCTTGAGCAACCTATTGAGATCACAAAGAAGATGATTCAACAAGTCACTGGTCTTCCCATGTTGAACAAAGTAAAAACTACCAAAACCCTAGGTCGGACGGAACTAGAGAAGAAAACCCTAGCCGAGTGGGACGGTAGAGGCATGAAAGTTAGCAGCATTACCGATGCTGAACTAAAGTTTGGTACACACATTATTGCCCATAAGATTTACAGTTCTAGTCGACAGAATAGTGTATCCTATGAAGCTATTGACCTAGCATACAAAGTGGTCAAGAATAACTTAACATTTGACCTAGCAGACTTATTGTTAAAGCAGTTTAACAAAAACATGGAAAGCATTAAAACTTCCAAAAACAATCCATGTAAGTTTGGATCCTTATTGGTCTGTTTATTCTTCTATGTCCAGAAATTCTTCCCTTCTAAAGGAAAAGTTGTATGGAGAAAAGATGTGCTAGTCCTCTATGAAATAAATGAATACATCTCAGAAATGGGTGAAAACTTTGAAAGCATCATGGATAATTATTTTGAGTTTTCAAGGAGAAAATGAATGACAGATTCCGAATTCTATAGAAGTTGGTGGAAGATTACAAAGATGACATCTATTTTATGGTGGATTGTGATAATGTATATATTCAAGCAGTTAAACCGAGGACTGTATATGTAAAACCTCTTCCTTATGAGGTAAATATTGATGAAACCAAGAATATCATTGAAGCTCTTCTTAATCAGCCTGTCAATCCCAAAGCTCCATATTTTGGAACATATGATGAAGCTAAGGTGAGAATTGAACTAAGCATAAAGCTTCCACAGGCGGTAAACAAAGGAAAGAAGAGGATAGCCAAAATGCAAATGATAACCGAGGACAAAGAAGAAAAAGATGAAGAAGAAGAGGAAAAGGATGAGAAAATAGAGGAACCAGAACCTGCAAAGAAGAAAGGAAAGGTATTCATCACTAAGGCACCTAAGCCTCCCACTGCTGTGTTTACAAGGAGAAATACAAGAGGTAAGGCAGACAAGGTAGACAAGGCAGATAAAGACATAGTATTCAAAAGACCACCTCTAAACCTTCGAGAAAAGCTAAAAATCTTTAGAGACGGATCAGGATCTAGAGTAAGTAACATAAAATCCTTAAAATATGAAACCAGATCAGAAACAGAACAGAAGGAAATAGAAGATGCTGTTATTGAAAAGATGGGACAGTGGAAATACTCTCCTGAAGAAATAGCCCCACAGGTTCCAGCAGTTCTACTAAATCCAATAAAAATGAGATGGAGCAATGCAAAGCAAACTGTGATAGACATATTTGATCAAACCCTGAGAAAGTTAATGCCGAGCTTGAAAAATGATGAAGTAAAGAAGGCATTAAAAGAAAATGAAAATAAGATGACATTGAAGTTCAATACTTGTTTGATTTTGATCAACAATATTGAATCGATTGTGAAGGCTGCAAATGCCACATGGAAGAACATATACCACCTTCACCAACCAAGTATTGAAACAGTAATAATAAAAGATATTGAAGATGACAGTGATGAATAAGAAGAAGACACTGAGGTAGATGATACTGTGAGGATAGCAGCAGAAGTCATTGCATCCCTTCCTACCTCTCCAGTGAAAGTTTCTACATCCAGCCCGGAGACACCTTCAAGCATGGTTGTGACAACTTCCACATTTGTCCAATCATCCATAGCAACAACAGAAGCAGCTACCATTTCTTCTACCGAGTTGCAGTCTCCCGCATCATCAAGTTTTCCAGCAGTAAGTTTTCCAATTTTTGAATCCTCAAGTGTAAACATTTTAAGCTCTCCAGTAGAAAGTATGCCAGTATCTATAGCCAGCCCTACTTTATCTACTGTCACTACTACCAAAGCATTAAGTTTAGATAAGCCTAAGGCTCTACCGAGTATAAAATTTTTGGGTAAGAATGTAGTAGAGGATATAGACCTAGATGAAGAGATAGAGATTCCTACATTAGATTTTGCAAATCTATCAGCGGACCAAATGCAAAATATAGGTGAGATCCTCCAAAGGAAAGCAAAATAAAAGAAGCTTAAAGAGGAGAGAGACAAGGAATATCAAATCATCAAGGATGCTAAGGACATTTTGTCTGATGCATTAGGCATTAAAGTAGACTCCTCCCAACATGTTTTGTTACAATTAGCAGAAGCAGTTGATAAATACAATGAGGATTCATCTGGGACAGAAAAATTAGTTGAAAGAGCCGAGAAGAGATTCAACAATAAAGTGCTTGAGCACATTGCTCAGCACATAGCTATTAACCAAGTAGAATTGTCTTCAGTTTTGTCAAACACTGAATCTATCTATTCGAATGCTACCTCTCTTTTGGCCAGACTGTGCAACATTGCTGAGTTCACAAAGGATGTTAAGGATAAAATGAATAAAATGGATGAGGACATGAAGATTAGCATACAGAAGCTGCAACTTGAACCAAGTTCAAGCTCTGCTCATCACATGAAAATTTCACACCTATCAAATATGCAGTCTGATCTACTGAAAGAAGACATAAGGATCCGGTCCACACTGCTAGACATCCAACACATGATCCTTCCCATCATGAATACAATGTATAAGCACATTGAACATTCCAAAACATTGATTCATGACAATCAGTTCTCCATAGTAGATCACATGATTGAACTCTCTGCAGAAGTCCAAATTGCAATACAAACATGTAAGATTCTACAAGAAAGTTGGGATAGAACCCTGGCACTAATAATGAAGGTACATTATGATTTTCTATCAAATTTTGGATTCTCTCTGTAAATAACTTGTATATGCACCTTTGGCATTATCGTCAAAAAGGGGGAGATATGTATAGAAGAAGATTTGTATAGAAACAGTTAGCACATTGAAAGGGGGAGACAATGTATAAAGCCCTATAACAAAGACAAATTTTGAAAAATCAAAATAAAACTCAGCATGATTCGTGTACATAAGTTTTGGCCAATAAGTGTTTTTGTCACTAATGCCAAAGGGGGAGATTGTTGGCATTAAGCAGAATTGCCACTAGTGACAACACTTATTTGCGTTCTCAGTGCAAACTGAGCAGACAGTGCAAACCGAGCAGACAGTGCAAACTGAGTAGACAGTGCAAACCGAGCAGACAGTGCAAACTGAGCAGACAGTGCAAACCGAGCAGACAGTGCAAACCGAGCAAGTTAGTACAAACCGAACAGGACAGTGTAAACCGAGTAACATCATGTCTACAGAGTCACCAGTATTTACCGAGTTCAAAACCTACCGAGTGATCAGTATGAACCGTGCCTTCACTTCTACCGAGTGCATGATGATGCCGAGTAATGCAGTGGACGCCGAGTATCAGAAAGTCACCGAGTTAGTCTGCAGGAACCGTGTAACCATACTTGGGCCGACTTAGTAGCACTTATGTTTATTTGTCAAGCCGACTTTGTAATTGTAATTGCAATTAATTGTTTAAGACTTGTATATAAACAATGTTGTAAAAATGTCAAGATGTATGAAAGAAGAAATATATGTGAAAGAGAAAGAAAGGCAGAGATAAGCGAATTACAGAAGGCATCAGAAGTATAAGAAATAGCAAAGACAAATTCATCACAAAAGGTGATCAGTACATCAGCGAATCTCAATCAGCAATCCAGTTGCAAAGCCAGAGATCTACTGTTTCATTCTAACAGGTAAATCAGTACTAAATCCTTTAACCGGGTAGACTTAACAGTCTTTTGTAAAATCTCTTTACCGAGTGCATACTTCATTGTATGTTTGTAAATCCTTTAACAGGGTGGATTTAGCAATCCTATTGCTCCTAACAGGGCAGATCATCAGAAGTGATCAAATTGTAAGCCTTAACCAGCCAACTTTATTCTGCAGTATTAAAGCTTTGTGGGTTTCATCCCCACCCCAGTTTTACTTTCTTTTGGAAGGTTTCTGGGTAACCAAATCTATGTGTCATTATTGTGAATGCTTTTAAGTTTCATGCTTTCTGTATGCAAAGGTTAAAAGTAAATTACATGTTAAAATTGAAAGAAAATTTGGAGTTACTGATTCACCTCTCCCCTCTCAGTAACTTGGTTAATTCCTGAATATTTCCAACAGTTCTATGATAATTTTATGATGTTTCCTTAAGAATTGTTAATCATGGGACATGAGCTTATCATTGGAACCATTTTTATAATATTAATATGATATATGATATATTTATGTCAATGTTTCATGTGATTGAATAAATATTATTATGAAGTGATTATGTATATGCAAATATTTTTGTACACATAACATCTTGATGTAGCTATGAGTGAAAATTAGAAAGTGGAATAACCTCCTACCAGTTGCTTGATCATTGTTGAGTTCAAATGGGGCATTGTATTGAAGAAGTCAAAGAATTGAAGACATCCATTTCTTCTAGAAGTGATATATCTCCCTCCAATGCTCATGTATATTGGTTGAGTCATGTCCATGTAGAAGTTCCTCCCTTTTTCATGCTTTCCATAAAGACATATCCTCCTAGTCTATTGGGATCATACCAACTAAGTAGTTAAGAGTAGTTAGGATTTATTTCTATAAATAATACTTGATTGTTCCTCTTAGAGGTTATAAATTCTAAATGCTGTAATATTGTTTCTTTCTCACTGCTTTAGAGAAATATAATTATATTTTCTATTATATTGTAACCGACATTATTATGAATAAAATGTTACTTTAATTTCTTACATTTGAGTTTAGTTCTGGGAGACTCACTCAAGGGGGGCACTTGAGGAGAATCCCATCCATTTTGTTCAAGTAGGTAATTTTCTAATTAGTAACTATATCAATCCTGGAAGTTGTCTTTTCTTGAAGCCACTAGATTCTTATTCTATGATTGTTCTTGTAGAAAAGATAGAACAAAGTAGTCCCTAGTCTATTTGTTAAGGGTGTTATTGATTAGATATTTCACTAAGATTATTTTCTTATGCATGTTTAGTGTTTATGATATTTCCTTTCCAAAATTTTTTAGAGTAATAAAGTGTTTGCTTATTAATTAAATCATGTTTGATTTAATTACTAAGTCACTTATTACATCTTTCTACTTAAGCTAAACTCTAGGCATATAATAATTAATTACTTTATTAATTATTCTATGTACTAGGTGGATGCAGTGGTTGGGTACTTATGCATTCTAGTGAGATGGATCATTTACCATATGGACACTCTTCTCTTTCCTATTTTTGGATGCACTCTTCCAGCTTTGATTGATCAGCTCTTCAAACTTTTGGTGTTTTTATGCCATCTATATTTTTGAGTTCAAGTGTTTGCCTTTGTTTCCCTCTTGATTTGAGTAGTGTTATTTGATGGAACTTGTGCATATTACAATATTCTGTATCTTTGACTTTAGTTGTTTTCCTTTGTTTGCCTTCTAATTCGAGTAGTGTCATTTAAGGGCACTCATGAAAATTACAGTCTTCTCTACCTGGTCATATTTCAGTGGAGGATCTTCAGATCATCAGTTACTTCTTGATAGAGTTTTCAATTTCTTTCTTCAGTGATGTTGTACATGTTCATTCTTGTTCCTATTTTCTGGAACATTCCTAGTTTTGGAGGCTTCTTCAGTCCTTTAGACTAGTCTTTGTCTCTTTTTGGAGCAGAGTTTTTCCCATGTGGTTTTCTCTATTTCTCCGCTTTACAGAGACTCTCTTTTGTAATTGGGTACCTAATCAGGCCTTTTGTTGCCAGGACCCATTTTCTTTCAGTAGTTCTTTCTAGGTTTTTAGCTTCTCCCAAAGTTTATCTTAAGGGGGGGGGGGGTGTTAGAGTAATAAAGTGTTTTCTTATTAATTAAATCATGTTTGATTTAATTACTAAGTCACTTATTACCTCTTTCTACTTAAGCTAAACTTTAGGCATATAATAATTAATTTCTTTATTAATTATTATTGTGCAACCTAGGTTTTACCTTTTTAGGTTTTCAGATCTCCTTTTATAAGGATTGATCTCCTCTTGTTTTTATAACAGATTGTAACAGATTATTCATTATTGAATTGCAACTTTTTTTTTTGCACATCAAGAATGATTTCTCCTCTCTCATGGATCAATGCGTTCAGGCCTCCATAGATTCTTGCTTCTTCTCTCTCTTTCTATGACAGGTGTTTGTATGCATGTGTTCTTAGGAGTTGTGGGTTGTTTACTCATCAACTCCAATAACATTTACTTTCTTTCCATTCAAAGTAGGTGTTACTTGGTTTGTTCTTAGTGCACATACAATATTGCACCATTTCAAGTTCACCTCCTGGGTTGACATGGAAATGAGTCTTTATGATAAATAAATAGTTTCTCGGTATGGATAGCCAGTTCCTAATTCACAATTTTGTGAGCCTAGTTATTGAACAATTAGAAAATTTGAACAATTTTATTAGTAGGCATGTTTGTTTCATCAAGATTCCTAAGAAATAAAGAGGACTCAAGATCAAAGAAACCCATAACTCTACGGCTTCGCCTAACCAAAATGATATAGGTAGGACTCAATGTTATAAAACTTATGTACAAGGAAAGAAAGGAAATATATATTTAACAAATACAAGAAAGAAATATGAAAACACTCATTAAATTTATGTAAGATAAATGGATTTAAGGCACATAATTGTACATAAAATCTAATGAATAACACATCTAACCATGAAATGATAATGAATGCAAATGATATCTAATACCAGAATCAGAAAGGAAATGTTATAGGTTGATTTCAAAAAAATGTACAATAAAGAAAAAGGATTACACAATAAAAGAGAGGGCTATTGTCCACCTTTTTCCCAATGTACAATTGGAAGAAAAATGACTCAATAGGATCAAGTAGGATTTAAGAACTAAGCGAGTAAAAAAATCCTTTATGATTATGATAAACATGAGTTGGATTTGAGGGAATACAACTGAAAAATGCAATATAGAAGGCTAATTAATCATAATTGAAAAGATTCAACAAAAAATAATAATCAAACAACGTGCAATGACCTGAAACATAAAATAGAGACCAGAGCTGACCTATGGTTTTAGTTTTAAGTGTATTTGAAGGGTATAGAATGCCTAGCTTCTATATACCCAAGTATAAAACATCCCGGTTGTTGTATAACTCCACATTTTCTTGATTTTTTTTTGTACATTCTTTTAAATCATGTACTTTCTAGATTTGCAACAACATCATTGTCACCTATTCCTACACAAAAAAAATGGTAAATTATTAGGTTGAAAGGGGTTTTCCTTGGTCAAACCCCTATTTAGGAATCAACCTTGAAATTGAAATGAAATTGCATAAAGGAAAGCATGTAATTATAAAGGTAAATATTAGTTCTACCTTGTAAATGTATATACCTTCATAAACTGATATTGAGATCACACATATTCAAGAAGTGACTTGTATGTTGTTTGATAGTATTTGTTGAATCTTGGAATGAAGGAAGGAATAAATGATCCCTTTTCACAAATGCATGAATATATGAATTTCACTCCAAAATCTTCAATCTTCTTATACTTTATTTACTCTTTCCTTGTAAAATGGATGAAATACATGCATATATATGGAGAAAAAGATCTTCGTTATAGTTTAAAGAACTCCTATAGTTGGCCACCATGAGAGATAATATTTATACAATAGAGAAGATGTTGGAAAATGCAATTGAAGCAATTGTTGTATTGTCATTGATGTCAAACCTTAACTGGTAAGACTATTGCTATTTAAGAAAGTACTATATCTATTTGAGTGTTGCTAAGGGGATAGGAAAGGTTGGTAACAACAACACCTAAGGAAAGGTTGAGTTATATTGATACTTCAATGAGTACTTGATTATATGGCACAATGATAAGACAATGTATTATTTATCTATGTAAGAATGAAGACTAAACTGGTAGGCTTAATCGAGCAAAAGTGAAAAAATCTAGTTTAAGTCAAGTTGTTGTCTATGTTGATTGAGCTAGTATATGTTGAGTAAAATCAGTGTTGACTGAACACCAGTTAATTACCGAGGAAGACAGTGTTAGCTGAGGAAATAGTTTATGCGGTGATCGAGCTTTCTACCGAAGACCAAGAAGTTGAACATGGTATTGAACAAGCGTTAGTATTTTGCATTTGAGGAGGAATTCAGATTTCTAGCCGACATCATTAAATTCTTAGATTATGTAAAACATGTTGACTTTATTTATAGATTGCATGAAAGCATTTAATGCACTGTAAAAAATTTTATTGTAAAGAGATTTGAGATATTTCAAAAGGATAGCCGAAGAACATAATGTAGGATAGATTTAATGAATGTAACCTAACCCTAAGATCTATGAAGGAGATTAAGCAGAAAAAGATGTATTGACCTAATAGATGTAGTATTAAGGAAACCTAAGCGAGAGGTTGTTGTAGTAAGAAGTAGATACTGGAAGTGTTGTTGATGTTATTGATTGTCTAAGCAGAAAAGGTTGAAGGAGAAGTGTTGTGATTGCTTGAAGGGTTTCGGGCAGATCAGTGATGGAGATGGAAACGGTTCATAGTTAGTAAGCCAACATATGTGTATGGAATTGGATCTAATATTTACAAAGTGAGTTGTATGTTTCTCAAATCAATATTACTGCTACTTTCTAACCATTGTAATAGTCAAAATTCTCTAACACAGGTTGATCTAACAGTCATAGGTATAAATCCTTTGAACAAGGTTACATTCTAATGGAGTGTATGTAAGTCCTGTAACAAGGCACACTTTTAACAGAGTGGTTTAAATCCTTTAACTAGGTCACACTTGACAGTGTGTTTGTAACCTTTGACAAGGTTGGCTTTTCACCGAGCTCACTTCAGAAGATTGAGCATAATAGTAACATGTTACAAAGTGGTTTTTCCCAAATTGGGTTTCCACTATAAATCCTAGTGTTGATACTTGTGTGAATGTTTTGGTTTGAACATTTCTATGTTTTACAAGTTAGATGCTATTGGATAAGTGGACTGGACTGTTATATGTTTTTGTTATGCAATCAGTAATGACCAAGTAGGTGTTGGTTATTAGATCTGATTTGTTGAAGAGTTTAAAGTTTGTTTTATACATCTAGACCTGAGAACAACTGATTCACCCCACCTTTCTGTTTGTTCTAAATCATATTAAAAATTAGTATCAGAGCTGTTGGTGCTCATAGAGAACAATTTTGAAGGTACTTGAAGAAAATGATCAAAATGTATAAGAAGAAGGTACCAAAGTTGAATAAGGAAAACTTTCCTGCATGGCAAAGCTTGATGAAGCTGCATCTGGCCGGTATTGGTGATTCTGCAAAGTATTACATTGAGCATGACTATGTCACACCTACTGCACCTTTGACTACCAAGGAAATGAAAGCTAAACAAGAGCACAACCAAGCAATGTTGGAGATTGCGTCTACCCTGAGTTATCCAGAATTTGAAGACATAAAAGACTGGAGTACTGCAAAGAAAATGTGGGACACCCTTGTAAGCATTTATGGTGGTGATGTGAATGTGTTGAGAGCAAAAGATGAGAGCCTAAGAGGTAAATTTGATGAAATGAGAATGCAAGAAGGTGAGAATATTGCACAATATTGTGGTAGAATAAAAGAAGTTGCAAATGCTATTAGAGGAGCAAATGGAACTATTGAGGATGAAACTATAACATGAAAAGTATTGAGAACTCATCATACTATCTATGCAATCAAAATTTTTGTAATTCAGGAATCTAGATGTAACTCTCCTAATGCTCTTACTTTAGAAAGTTTGGTTGGTAAGCTTACTGCTTTTGAACTTTCTAACTATGATAACTTTACTATTGGTAGTATTGAATTTGCTTTTAAGTCACAAATGGTTTTGAATAAGTCAAAGAAGGAAAAAGAAAGATGCATTAGTGAAAGTGAAAGTGATAGTTATAGTGGCACATTTGATGAAGAACTTGAGGATCTAGAAGCTCTTATGGCTAGAAGACTAAAAAGAGGAAAAGGAAGGTACAAAGGTAAACTCCCTATTATATGTTTTTCATGTAATAAAGTTGGTCATATAGTTGCTAGGTGCCCCGATAGGGATAATAAGGATGAAGAAAGAGACAGAAAGCATAAAGAAAAAAGAGAAGATAGAGGTTACCGAAGATACAAGGACTACAAAGGAAAAGGTAAGAAATCCTGCTACATTGCCGAAGAAGAGACTGACATTGATAATGATGATTTTGAAATTGAAGTTGCCTATGTTGCAATGAAAGATGAATCTGATGAGGATAAGAAAACTGCATTGATATCTTATGTGAACAAAAATGATTAATGGATTATTGATAGTGGTTGTTCACATCATATGACTAGAGATAAGAGTAAGTTTGATACCTTAAATCATTATAAAGGTAGGAGTGTGAAATTTGGTAATGATGCACCATGTCCTGTTAGAGGAAAAGGATTGATTATGCTGACTGATAAGATCACTTGTGAAAATGCTTATTGGGTCGAGGGTCTTAACTATAATCTACTGAGTGTTGCACAACTTAATAGCATTGGCTACTGAGTGGAATTTCATCACAGGAAGGCCAAAATATTTGATGCTACAGGTGAACTGATTGGAAGTGGAGAACATACAAGAGGTAATTTGTTCTATCTAGATCTATTTGAATAAACATGTATGATTGCACAACTTGATGATAATTGGTTATGGCATAAGAGGCTATGTCATGTTAACTTTGATAATCTGGTAGAAATTAGCAAGAAAAAGAAAGTGAGAGGTATACCTAGATTGAAGAAACCCGAGAATGTAATGTGCAAAGAATGTGAGTTGGGTAAGAGGACTAAGTCTAGTTTCAAGAGCAAAACCTTTACTTCTAAGAATATCTTAGATTTGGTTTATACTAACCTTTGTGGACCGATGGGTGTACAAAGCTATTGTGGTGCTAGCTATTTTATCCTGTTTGTTGATGATTATACCAGAATGATGCATGTAATGTTCTTAAAAGAAAAATCTGATGCTTTTCAATTCTTTAAGTGGTATGTGGCTAAGGTTGAAAAAGAGACAGGTAAAAACCTAAAGTGTCTGAGATTTGACCGAGGTGGAGAATTTACATCAAATGAGTTTAATCTATTTTGTAATGATAGAGGGATCAAAAGACATATGTCTGCACCTAGAACTCCTCCACAGAACGGTATAGTAGAGAGAAGGAATAGATCTATATTGGACTATGCAAGGACATTAATGATTGAAAATAATGTTGCACAGAAGTACTAGAAAGAAGTTGTAAGTACAACTATTTATACTCTTAACTAAGTACAAATAAAAAAAGGTACAAATCTGACACCTTATGAATTATGGCATGGGTATGCACCGAATGTAAGGCTTTAGAATTTTTTGATGTAAGTGCTACATATTGAAGGATAGTAGGAATGGAAAATTTGATGCTAAAAGTGATGAGGGTATATTCCTAGGCTATTCCACAAAAAGCAAATCTTATAAGTGTTTGAATTCTAACACTAACAAAATTGTGAAAAGTGTGAATTGTTCAAATTTGATATGGATAAAGAAATTGTTGGTAGGCATGAAAGAAGAAATTATTGAACCAGTTGTCATCTTGTATGACAATACAAGTGCTATCAACATCTGTAAAAATATAGTGATGCACACAAAGACCAAACACATTTTCATCAAGTATCATTACTTGAGAGAATTGGTAGAAGATAAAGAGGTCCACATGGAATATGTGAATACAAAGGAACAATTAGCAGATATATTTACTAAAGCTTTACCTAAAGAAGATCATGAATACTTGAGAAGTCAATTAGGGGTCCTTCCCCTAACCGAGGCTGCCTAGTCAAGCTAGGAGCACTGCATCAAATGGGCTGCAAAGAACATCTAACAAATTGATGAAGAGAAAGGTCAAACTTTAGGAGCAGCCTAGAGTTGTGAAGAGCACAAGAAAGTTAGAATAAGTCATAAGCCAGATGACAAAGGGAGAAATATTCTACTGAACTGAAAAGATGATATCTTCATCTACAGGATGTATGTTTCTATTGTTGCTTTGGCATTTTTGTCAAAGAGGGAGATGATGATAGATGAATACACAAAATGAGAAGATCAAGATGTTGGGAGAAATTCAGTGGATGGTCAAGCATGGCTAATTGATTTTGTATCAGAATGAAGCTAAGGATATTATAAATTTTTTTGATGGACAGATAAGCTTTTGGATTGGTTGGTAATTCATGTGATATTCATATGGTGTTTCCATCAATGCCAAAGAGGGAGATTGTTGGAAACTAAAATTGAAGCAATTGTTGTATTGTCATTGATGTCAAACCTTAACTGGTAAGACTATTGCTATTTAAGAAAGTACTATATCTATTTGAGTGTTGCTAAGGGGATAGGCAAGATTGGTAACAACAACACCTAAGGAAAGGTTGAGTTATCTTGATACTTCAATGAGTACTTGATTATATGGCACAATGATAAGACAATGTATTTATTATCTAAGAATGAAGACTAAAATGGTAGGCTTAACCGAGCAAAAGTGAAGAAATCTAGTTTAAGCCAAGTGTTGTCTGTGTCGATCGAGCTACTCATTGCCAAGTAAAATCAGTGTTGACCAAACACTAGTTAATTGCCAAGGAAGATAGTGTTAGCCGAGGAAATAATTTATGTGGTGACTGAGCTTTCTAGTGAAGACCGAGAAGTTGAACATAGTATTGACCGAGCATCAATATTTTGCATTTGAGGAAGAATTCAGATTTCCTGCCGACATCATTGAATTCTTGGATTATGTAAAACGTGTTGACTTTATTTATTGATTGTATGAAAGCATTTAATGCACTGTAAAACATTTTATTGTATAGAGATCTGAGATATTTCAAAAGGATAACTGAAGAACATAATGTAGGATGGATTCAATGAATCTGACCTAACCCTAAGATCTACGAAGGAGATTAAGTGGCAAAAGATGTATTGACATAATAGAGGTAGTATTAAGGAAACCTAAGCAAGAGGTTGTTGTAGTAAGAAGTAGATATTGGAAGTGTTGTTGATGTTATTGACTGTCTAAGTAGAAAAGGCTAAAGGAGAAGTGTCATGATTGCTTGAAGGGTTCTAAGCATATCAGTGATGGAGATGGAAAAGGTTCACAATCAGTAAGCGAGCATATGTGTATGGAATTGGATCTGATATTTGCAAAGTGAGTTGTATGTTTCTCAGATCAATATTACTGCTACTTTCTAACCATTGTAATAGTCAAAATCCTTTTAATAGAGGTTGATCTAACAGTCATAGGTATAAATCCTTTGAACAAGGTTGCATTCTAATGGAGTGTATGTAAGTCCTATAAAAAGGCACACTTTTAACAGAGTGATTTAAATCTTTTAACCGGGTCACACCTGACAGTGTGTTTGTAACCTTCGACAGGGTTGAATTTTCACCGAGCTCACTTCAGAAGAGTGAACATAATAGTAACATGTTACAAAGTGGTTTTTCCCAAATTGGGTTTCCACTATAAATCCTAGTGTTGATACTTCTGTGAATGTTTTGGTTTGAACATTTCTATGTTTTACAAGTTAGATGCTATTGGATAAGTGGACTAGATTGTTATATGTTTCTATTATGCAATCAGTAATGACCGATTAGGTGTTGGTTATTAGATCTAATTTTTTGAAGAGTTTAAAGTTTGTTTTATATATCTGGACCTGAGAACAACTGATTCACCCCCCCTCTCTATTGTTCTAAATCATATTAATAGAAGATTTCCTTCAAAATTCATTAGGATGCTTAAAGAATAATTGAAACTTGAATGCTTGGATACAAATTTTTTGGAGAGCTCTTGAAATCTTGATCCTTGTTCTTACCAAAATGAGGAGGAATAGAAAAATTATATATCCACATAATGTTTTGGGGATCAAAATTGACACAGGCCTACCACATATCTGGAAATCCCATTAAAACATTGCAACAAGTCAATAATTCAAATTTGGGCCTAAATTTTAGGGTATACAATGCCTTAGGAAATGTATACTTGGGTATAAAATTCCCTAGGTGTTATATACCTAGGAAAATGAGCTCAAATATAAATGAGAAGTCAAGAATGATGGGAAGATGCTAGAATAAGCGGAGCTAGGTTACTGGATAGAGCATAATAGACATGAAATCTTGAAATCACCAAAATGGGGCCTAATAAAGCATCTAATTATAGGTGCTAAATTTTGAGGATGGTACACTTAGCTAGGTAGACCACACCCTGATGGTCACAAAAAATTGTCATTGATCCTTGTTTTATTCCAATATCTAAACATGGTCTCTTAAGCCAAATGGATTTTTTACAAGCATAAGTATTTTCCGTATACTTATCTTCACTAGTGAATAAAGAAACCATAGTCTATCGCTTACTCATCCAACTAATTGCATCACCTAATAATGTAAATAAAAGCACTGGTATGTTTTTTCCTATTAATATCTCCTTCCCAATTTGAATCCACATAACCACAAATATCAAGGGAAATATTTCCTCCTATCATATTACAATGATAACACAAAATATTCTAATGTGCCCTTCAAATATTTGAAGACTTTTTAAATTTATTCCAACACACTCTACTAGGATTAGATACATATCTAGAAATAATTTCCATTTCTTGGAATGGTCTAATAAGGTAGATTTCTCATGTCTTCCATCTCTGATGGGAATGTAGGACAATATAAAATAAACAGCTTGGTTCTAACTATAAAAGAATCACACAATGGCTTGCAATCTTGTAGGCTAAACTTCTGTAAAACTGATGTTGGATATTTACTCTAGCCTAGCCATAACTTTATGTTCAGTCTATCTCTTCTAGTTCACACCTCAAAAATGTGTTTTTCTGCACCAAGATATTTCATTTTAAACTTAGCTTCAACTAGTTAAAGCTTTAGTTCTACAATCATGACTTTCCCTTTACCATTGAAAAAAAAAAATCAACATATTATGTAATGTACAAGAAATGAATAGGTCATTAGATTTATAATAAAAATAGTGATCTGATTTAGAATGCACAAATCCAAAAATCAACATAGATGCATCAAATTTTTGGTACCGAGTGCTAGGACTCTTCTTGAGGAAATTAGAATATTTATTCAATTTACAAACCAAATTAATTTTAACTTTTACCATGTAGTGATCTATATGTGTCATGTAAATATCCTCCTCCAAATCACCATGAAGGAAATAAATTTTCACATCTATTTCCTCAACCTATAAATCATTAGTAGAAATAATATAAAACAAAATAATAATTAATCTCAATTTTTCAAGAGGAGATAATATCTCATAATAATCAACACCCTCAACCCAAAAATTTCACAACCAAACTTGATTTATACTTTTCTATGCTTCCGTTTGAACCTATCTTGATGTAGGAGCATCTTGGGTCTTTGAGCAATCTTGCATCAACCAAAAACATTTCCTATTTTCTGTTGTTTGCATTATAATCATTGCATTTATTGGTTTCATGTTGTGAAAAGCTTACATGATGTTGAGGACCTATTTGGGAACCTTATCCTATGATTACATAAGGATTGGATGGACCTAAGACTGCAAGTCCTAATTCATTATGAGTTAAAAGTTATGACCTTTTTGCTCGGGTACCTATTTTCAGTCAGTTTCACGTGAAACATGGAGCGTTTCTTCTTGCATGGTTCTGTGTGATGAGATGGGGCCCTGTGAAGTTAGGGACATGTTATTGGGTCATGTGTGGACCTAAATGTAAAGGTGCATTAAGTTTTGATCATTCTTTCATTAGTATTGGTTTAAATCTTCCAGACTGGACCTATAATGTAATTAAATGCCTAACTGGCCGACTTGTGGCTTAGCTGGCTATATAAGGAGTCTAGGTTGATGTAGAAAGTAATCAAGAAGTAGATAAATGAAGGATTATTATCCAAATACATCATTATGGACAAAGATAGGATGCAAGCTGAGATTCTAATTTCATAATTCATTATATAAGGCCGAAACCCAGAAGGCCTCATAGCCGGGCATGTTGAAAGATATAATATAAATTCTCTGTTGTTGCTACCAATTGATTGTCTCATATACATTGTGTTTTCACTGATTTCATGTGGTATTCATATTTCTTCCATGTGTAACTCTGAGTAGGGCTTGTTTGTTGATTCAAGTGGACTCAATTCTTCTTGATTCTGCTTGTATCTACCCTGCCCTTGCGTCATATCTTTTTCTTGAACACCCATTTGCAACCAATGGAGTTTTTTCCTTTAGAGAATAGTGAAAGATCCCATGTAAAAGAATTCATATCTTCATCCATAGAAATTTTTAAATATTCTTCATCATTCATCCTTAATTCCTCTTCTACATATCTAGGTTCATCCAAACTAGTATTCAAATATAAAATACATATGCAATCATTATGAGAATACCTTTCAAGTAATTTAATATTCCTTGTAGACCTTAAAACAAGCTAAACTAGAGGTTTTTACTTCTCTTTTGAAGATTAAAAGGTTGATAATCTATTCTCAAATTATTTTCTATCTATGGGCGTTGACTTAAATTTATCAAGAGTAGGAGGTATTTTAATCACATCTTCCATTTTAGTTTGTTTAAAATACAACGTAACAGAAGGAGGGCCAATTTATCAAAAAAAAAACTTCTAATATGTATCACCTTTTTTGAAATAGGGTGCCAAAGCTTGTATCTTGTACCCTTTCACACCATAATTTTATTATGAGGATAAATTTATTTATTTTTTCTCCAACTTTTTTCACTTCTACTTTGTCACAAATGCATATGTCTCATTGTAAAAAAACTCTAAGATGACTCAATGAAGTCTTATGACTCGATCATGCCTCTATAGACATTTTATCAACAAGAGATGATGTAGGAGACATATTAACCAAATGGAAAGTAGTCGAAACAGCTTGAGCTCAAAACCTTTCTTCTAAGTTAGAACCACTCAACATACTTCTAGACTTCTCCATCAATGTCATGTTCATCCTTCATGCAACTCTATCCGGCTATGGAGAATACAAAGTTGTCTTCTTCTTATGAATGCCACAATTTTAATCCATCATAATTATTGTGTCAATATAAATCATTAAATATTTTATTTTCCTTCCAATGCAATATAACCACTGGTTTAAATTCTTTCAATTGACCAAAAACACTAGATTTACTCTTTATAAAATATACCCATGTCCTTTCTCTATAATATCAATAAATGAAACATAATATTTGGGGTTTTTGGTGTAGGGAACCCGAGGCATATCATAGACTTTAAAAGGTATTTTGGCATGTAATGAATTTTTTTGATTTTTGATCCACCTCATAATGTTTTTTTGTCCAAATTGTATGGCTAATGATCCCTTAGGTAGGGTTATAAACCAAGGGACTCACTGAACCAAAGGACCTTGTGTTAGGTTGCTAGGATGTTTTGTATTTTGGTCTTTATTTTGTTTAATAATGAACCTCATGTGATTTATTTATGGATTATATGTGGGATTTGAGTCACTAAGAGGATTATAAGACTCTTAAAATAAGTCTATGTAAACAAAAATGTAAAATGTGTCAAACAACTTTTAAAAGTTGCTTAACAACTTTTAAAAGTTGCTTGAAAGTTGCATTTGGGTCTAAAATGTTCAAAACCTTTAAAAATTTGGTTGAAGTCATTAAGAAAGGTCTATATAGTCAACTTTCATATATCCATGAAAGGGGGATAAAGGATTGTATGACATTTGACGAATTGAAAAAATAAAACCACTATTTTCTTGAGAAATTTGACATTTTCCTATTCTATACAGTATTGTACGAATTTGTAGAGTAAATATTTGTGTAGGGATTGTTAGTAGGGAGAAATATCCTTATTTTTCATTTGGAGTGAGTTCATTTTGCGATCAAATAAGAGAGAACCATCTAATTCTCTACAAATAGTCCAAGAAGTCCTAAAATTCAGGGTTTTTGCAAAGATGTTACCCTAACTTGCTATTTTACTAATGGTTTTCCATAGACACTATGGAAATGAAAGTTAGGGTCATGTAATATAAGAATTATAAATGTCAATGCAGGAAGTACTTGTTTTATATTTTTTATCATCAAACCCTAGACTAAATATCTTTATGTATTTAGCTAGAATTGTGAAGAAAGTATGATACAGTCAAACAAAAGTAGTATGGTGACTTGGTAGATGTTGAAACTAGTTAATTTGGAGTTATAAGAACACCTCTAAGGGGTAGGATTGATTTTTTTTACCCATACCTTATCACTTTCTTTTTTATCCAAGTTTAACTTGGCCAATTAGGTTTGTGATCCTAGTAAGAGTTAGGGCATGTTGGAGTGGAGTCACATCCTAGAACCTTGGAGTCTTTTTTAAGTCCCAAAAGGGTTTCCATTTCTAAGATTATTTTCAAAGTCACTTGGTAATTTTTGAAGTTGTTACCTTAAAATCTCATTTGTACACCTAGTTGAGTCTACTAGGCCAATAAGGGAAAGTTATCTTGTGGGTGTTTCAGAATTCAATTGGTGGTTGGTTCTTAGTACATTGGATCTAAAGGTGTATCAATCATCAGATTGAGTGATTGTGAAGGTTTAGTCACATTTCTATATATTGCTCTAGTTTAGGGAAGGTGACTCTAAATCCCAAGTTGGGTCTAACTTGTGTGAGCTACCTAAGAGTTAAGGGAGTCAGTAGAGGTGTCAAAAAAAACTTAAAAGGTTGTGTTATCTCTAGAAGGAATTGTTGATTGAAGGAAGAGTGCAGAATTGGGACTTTGAAGCATGAACCAAGGAGCCAAGGAAATTGTGAACTTCTTGTTGTAGATTCTACATTAGGTGGTATTAGAGCCATCAAGAACCTATTTGGAAGGAAGTAGACAAGAAAAAATGTCAGAAGGAGAAGGAGAAAGGGATATTCCCATGAGGATCAAAATATGGAACTAAAAAATATAGTTAAGGAGAAAATTGCGGAGAGAAAAGTAGTCAAGGTAGACAATAGAGCCATGAAGAGGGAGTTGGAAAAGTTGAATGGAAAGGTGATTAGAGGAGAGGAGGAATCCTCTGAAGAAGAAGGGGATGAATAAGAAAGACCTATCCTTGTAGCCCTAGAGAGGAGGAAGACTCTAAAGAAGAAGAAGGGGATGAACTAGAAGACAACCTTGAGCAGGATAGAGTACCTATAGATTAGAGACCTCTCCTTGTAGCCTTAGAGAGGGTAGGAAAAAAGGACAGGATGGACCTACCCATGTTCCATTTCAAGTTGAACCTGGATGAATGCATGGACTAGTTAGATGAACTTGAGAACCATTTTGAGTGTGAGGATGTTCTTGAAAACTAGAAGGTAAAGGTGGCTAAGTAAAAAATGAAGGGCCCTACCCTTAGTTGGTGGAACTTCCTTCAAAATGAAAGGATAGAGGGAGGAAATAACCCCATCTCTTCTTGGAAGGGAATGGTAGTAGAAGTCAAGAAATAATTTGTGCTATAGGACTATGAGGTGATGGTACACAAAAAGTTTCAGAACTTAAGAAAGAGGTACCAAGATGTAAGTTCTTACACCGAATAATTTCATAAGATGAATCTAAAAGAAAAGCTCCATGAGAGTAAAAAATAGAAGCTTTTTAGGTATCTAAATGGGCTTAAGTGTAGCATACAAGATGAACTTAGCCTATTACCCTAGAGTCAGTACATAAGTGCTTCCATATGGAACTCAAGATTGAAGAAAATTAGAAGAGGAAGGGAGACCATTAGAGAAGAGGTAGTAGAGGAAATTTCAGAGGAAGAGGAAGATTTGGAGGAAGAGGTAAAACTCCAAGATCCCAGGGAGATACAATAAATTAGGACAAATATGGTGAATCCAATAGTAGAGGAAATTTCAAAGGGAGAAGATCTAGTAACATAGGAAGATTTGGGAGAAAAAGGTCTGGAGTTTTCACAAGTAGGTGTTTTTACTATAACCAAATAGGCCATCAATATTTCAGATGTCCTAAGAACATGGGTGCTAACAATCATGGAGGATAGAGGACAGTACACTTAGCTCAAGAGGATGATAGTCATAGTGTATCTTCCTATCACAGTACCACTTCCAAACCTTCCAACCCTGAACAAGGGGAATGTTTGATGATGTGCATGACACTCCTGAAGGCACTTGCAACCAAGGAACCATCATAGAGGAAGCCATTAATCAGAACCACATGCAATGTGAATGCAAAGGTATCTAAGGTCATAATAGATTTTGGATCCAATGATAATATATCTTCTAAGGAAATGGTAGATAAACTTAAGTTGAAGACCATTCCTCATCCTTACCCCTATAGAGTCTCTTGGTTAAATAAGGGTCAACATGTTCTTATTAATGAACAAGTATGGGTGGAATTCAACATAGGAGAGTATAGGGATAGAATTTTTGTGATGTCACTAAGATGGATACATGCCACATCCTATTAGGAAGACCCTGGTAGTATGATGTAGATTCTAGGCATGATGGGAAGAATAAAATTTACTATGTCACTAAGAATGGAGAGAACTTCACCATGAGTCCCATCTCTAATGATGGAAAGGAGCACCAAGAAGAGACTAGTGTGATGTTGGTAGGACCAAAAGAGTTCATGGAAAACATGAAGGAAAAGAACACTCCATATTATTCTCTAGTTGTAAGACCTAAGAAAGAGATGGTACACAAATACAAAGCCAATGAACAAGAGTCATATGTAGGACCTAAAGAAGTTAGAGAGCTATTGGAGAAGTATAAATGAATAGTTGTAGGGAGTGAACCATAAATTTTATGACCTCATAGGAATATTAGTCATTATATAGACCTGATCCCTAGTTCCACATTGCCAAAAAAATCCTCATATAGACTAGCCCCTGAACATAATGAGGAGTTGGCAAGATAGGTGCACGAATTGTTGTTTAAAGGCTTCATAAGGAAAAGTATAAGTCCTTGTGGAGTCCCTATTGTGTTGGCCCCAAAGAAAGAAGGCACATGGAGATTATGTATATATTCTAGGGAAATAAACAAGACCACCATAAGGTATAGGTTCCCTATGCCTAGGATTGAATATTTTCTAGATTTCTTGGGTAGAGCAAGGTATCACTCCAAGATAGACTTGAAAAATAGACACCAAAAAATTAGGATTAAAGGGGAGTGATGAATGAAAAATTGCATTCAAAACCAATGAAGGTTTATAAGAATGGATGGTGATGCCTTTTGGTCTCTAAAATTCTCCATGAAATTTTATGAGACTTATGAATGAAGTATTAGAACCTTTCATTGACAAATGTGTGGTGGTCTACCTTGATGACATTCTAATTTTTAGCAAGGATAAGGATGAATATTTGATGCATTTGGAAAAGGTTTTGAAGATAATCCATAAAGAGAAATTGAAGATCAATTTACAAAAGTGTGTTTTCTTGTAGGGAGAACTTGTGTTACTTGGGTTTGTGATCTCAAAAGGAATCTTGAAGATGGACCCTTCAAAGGTTGAAGCTATCCTTGATTGGCTAGTACCAAAGTCTGCAATGGAGGTAAAATGTTTCTATGGGTTGGCTTCAATGATGTATGTGCTCCTATAATTGATATAATAAAAGGAGGCATTAAATGTAGATTTTTATGGAATGATGAAGAAGGTAAGTCATTTGAGTTCTTTAAGAGGAAGGTGTCAGAACAACCAATCATAGTATTTCCTGATTTTCATAAAGTCTTCACATTTGAATGTGATGTTAGTAACAAGGAAATTGGTGGATTTTTGAGTTAGGAAGGAAGGAATGTGGCCTTCTTCAGTGAAAAATTAAATGAGGCCAAGCAAAAATATTCTACCTATGATCTAGAAGTTTATGTCATGGTTCAGTCCTTGAGAAAGTGGAGGCATTATTTGTTTCTCAAGGAATTTTTTGTATTTACCGACAATCATGCTCTCAATTTCTTAAACATGCAGGATAAGTTTAATCATAGGCATATAAAGTGGATGGAGTTTCTCCAAGCATATATACATTCACAATAAAACATAAGAAGGAGGTAACCAATAAGGTTGCAGATTCCCTCAATAGAAGAAACTTGATAGTACAAGAAGTTCAATAAGAAAGCATCAGGATTCACTCCGTGAAGGACATGTATGAAGGTGATGAAGACTTCAAGGAAGCATATCAATTATGTAAGGCCATGGGAGACAAGTATTACACTAATTTCTCTAAATTCATTTTTCAAGAAGGCTTGTTGTTTAAAGGGGGTCATCTCCATGTCTCTAAGGGATCCATAAGGGAAAATATTATTAAGGAGAAACATTATGGAAGCTTGGAAAGACATTTTGGGGTTGACAAGTCCCTTGAACTAGTCAAGAGATTCTACTTTTGGCCAAGGATGCAGACACATATCATGATGTATGTTGAGGGGTGCTTGATTTGTCAAACAGATAAAGGTAAAACATGTAATATAGGGTTGTATACACCAGTTCCAATCCCTACTAGACCTTGGGATTCCATCAACATATAATTTTTCATGGGGCTCCCAAAGATCAAATCTAGTTATGACAGTGTATTTGTGGTGGTAGAGAGATTTTTTAAAATGGCTCACTTTTTTCCATGCCAAAAAACCCACGATGCTTCACACATTGTAGGTATATTTTGTAAGGAAATTGTCATGCTTCATGGGCTACCATTGTCTATTATGTTAGATAGGGATTCCAAATTCATAGGACATTTTTGGAGAACCCTCTAGAAGAAGTTGAAAACAAACCTATCCTTTTCATCTTCCTACTGTAAACACTAAAATGTGCACTTCTCTAAATCATTGCTTCCAAGAGAATCCATGGATTGGAAACCTTGAGAAATTGATTTAGAGCTCCCTAGGCATGGAGTGCATGGATTTTAAGAGTGCTCTTAGCTAGAGATATTAAGCCAATAACCTTGCTAGTAAAGCATGCAATGGGAGATTCAAATGAAGACAAGGGCAAGAATGCCAATATCCCCAAGAAATCCAAATGGAAATGCAAATGCAATGCAACTATGCTAAAAATGAAAATGCAAGCTAAGCTATGAAAAGGAAGATGCAAGTGTTACAATCTAAGCTAATTAATCTATGTGAGCTAATCTAGAGCATGGAAATGAAGCTAATCTAAGAAAGCATAAACATGAAACTATGATGCAAGAAATGAAAGATGGATGCAAGAATGTCTTCAAGAGCTTCAAAGTATCCAAGAAATCTTGTAGCATAAGGTTAGTATTCAAAAGATGGATTTTTAAAATGAGAAGAGAGCTCTCATTTTATAAGAAATGAGAAAGAATGGACCATGGAGATTAAGAGGCAAAAGATTTAATCAATGGTGCAGCTTAAAAGAGGAGCAATCCATGTGCAAAAATATCCTCTAATGAGAAAATAAGAGTTGACTTTTGTGTCCATATAAGACAAAAAGTATTTTTTCTTCTTTTTATAAAGTAAGAATAATACTTTATTTGTGCAACTTAGGATAAGAGGAAAAGTGGAGACTTTTTATTTAATAAAAGAGGAGGAAATTCCTTTTAATTAAATAAAGACTTTAGGATAAAATGGTTAGCCCATAGAATAAAATCAAATAAATGATAGAACTAGGATTTGATCAAGAATAAGCAATTGATAATTTTAGCAAAAAGGGCTAATAGTCTAGATGACTATTTTTAGATGATTACATTTGCCCCTCTTTGACTAATGTGTGATCGATCTGGGAACACATTATGTCAAAGAATAGATCAGGAAAGAAGGTAATAGATAGAGATCTGACTCCAAAGAATGAAGTGCAGAGAGATAGAAAATCTTGCATGGTCAGCCTGGTAGTGACAGTACTGATCACTTAGGAAAGAGATGGACAGTATCAGGACTTGAGATGAGAACTAACATGTCAAGCACAAAGATAGATCAATCAGAGAAAATGGAATAGGTCAAGCATATGCTCTAGAGAATAGCCAATAGGATATGATGTGTCTACCCCCTTAGGATCGAAAGTGAAATTAGGTAGAGGGAAGACAAAAGAAAGAGCAACGTGATCAAATCACTAGAAATCATAATCAAAGAGATGAAGAACGATAGGATAACCATCAAGTAGTGAAGATATGCCCCAGTCAAGACCTTAGAGAGATGAAATGAAATGAATGAAAGACTAGAAGGGTGGGAGAGATGGAGATGAAGAAATGAAGATGCCCCAGCGAAGATCGAAGGATCAAGCCTCAAAAGGTTAACCAACTATGTGGAAGAAGGATAAATGTGATTTGAATGATCAAGGTGAACTCGGATTTTAGTTCCGATCCCAAAATGAATAGAAAATGATGTGATATGAAAGAAAAGAAGTGAAAGACATGACCGGGAAGAAGCAAAAGGTGAGCGCAGTTGACCAACAAGTCCATGAAAGATGAAGGAGAGCTCTCTCCATATGCAAGATGCAAAACTAACTAATATGAACCTAAGAATGCAAGCTACTATGAAAAGTGGTTTACTTGCAAGGTCGTGAAGCTATTAGTCTCTAATATTCATCATCGTGCATTATTGGTAGCATCACAAGATCATACAATACACACTAGTATGACTACGAGTATATGAATATGATCTATATCAGATAGAAATGTGGAAATCTCACCTAGGCACCAAAGACATATAGGTCAAGATGACTAGTGCAGTAAGATTACCTAAGTTTGATATAGAAAGATTATGCTCACATTGATATAAAAGAAAGTCAAGATGACTATAAGCATGCACTTGCGAAAAAAAAGTCAAGGATAATACCTTGTAGATCCTAGAGTCAAGTGGAACAAGCATAAATGCTCATGACAACCAAGATCAACAAAATATACCCACATGCAAAAAGAAAATAAAACATGTCCTCATGCCTCAGTCTTCTAGCTTGGCATCATCGAAAATGATTAGGGAGAGAACACTCAGCAAAAAAATCATCGTAGACAGCACACAAAGAAATAAAGTCAAATAAATCTCAGCAAGTCAAGTGTTTAAGTGCATGTGTGTAGGTCATAGAATCAATCTTTGAGTATCACATTTGCTAGTGGGAGATATCATATCATGCTAGACTATAGGGTAGGATATCTAATAAGTGTTGAGAAACACTTGACGCTAGGGTAGTGTTGAAAAACACTGTTTGGGTGGTGTTGAAAAACACCATTTGCAAGATGTCCTAAAGACCAATGCATCCTAGAGACCAAAGCCAACACAGTTATGCCCCCTAGAAAAAGACAAAGACCAATTCCAAACAAGGGCAATAAGATCAAGGCATGATGGAGAGAGGTTAAGTGTTGAGGACAAGTGCTAAGAAACAAGGGTGCAAAGGCCTCAAGTAGCACCTGTTTCCAGGCTTTTACCACTTGGAGATTTTTTCAATATTTTCAATTTTTTTGTATTTTTGCTACCAAGGTGCCTGTTTCCAGGTTTTCACCAAGGCACCTTTCTATTTTTTTTGAATTTTTTTGCATTTTTTTATTTTTTTATATTTTTTTCAGGACTTTATATGCTTTTTAGGATTTTTTTCAGCATCATATATGAATTTTTTTGGACTTTTTTTAGGATCAATAAATATGTACAAAGGATGCCCCTAGATAGAACGAACATCAAACTCCCAAGCAAGATCACATCGTGAAGTCCCAATATCTAGCAAGGTGGAGGACAAGAGGGATTGGCAAGTTGGTGGAAGAGATGGAAGACAAGGGAATGAAGGAGAATGAAGGGAACAAATCCTTAAGGGAAAAATCCTCAAGATTACCCAAGCTAGGGAAAAAAAATGTCATGCAAAGCACATTTGGACAAGCAATGAAAGGCCAGCATAGGATAAGTCACAAAGGTGTAATGCAAAAGAAGGAAAGGATGCAGTCCAAAGGAGTAGACATGTCAAGAGGCTTCATAGCATCATGTTTTACTCTTTTTTATTAGATCAAGACCAAAGGGGAAAAGGATAGCAAAAGGCTAGAATGAATGGAGGAAAATAAATATGAAGGCTAAACATGAATGGAATGAAAGCAAGATCATCGTAAGATAACTCACATGATAGCCAAATATTCACATATAGGTCAACATTGCCAAGATCAAAGATGGAAGACAGAATGGATGAAATATGTAGAAGAACTATGCATGATGCCTAATTGTCAGGTTTTCATCACAGTACTTATCCAAGGCACCACAAGAGAGTGGTTTTCACCATAGGACAAATTTATTTCTCTTTACTTTTTCTACCAAGGCGTCTGTTTCCAGGTTTCCACCAAGGCACATTTTCAATTTTTTAATTTTTTTTTTGTTTTCTTTTTTTGAATTTTTGGAAGAAGGAAAGCTTTTTAGATAATGCTCCTTGAAAGGATAAACCATTGATATGCCAAGGATTCAAAATGATATGCTCAAAGATGCTGAGAGGGAAAGGAAGATGGAAGAGAAAAATGGAGGATAAGGTTTTATGTAAAGTGAGTGAGGTTGGAAGATAGGAGGAATAGGAAAATGAGGAAAAATGATAGAAGGTAGAAGGATAATGAATGGAAGGATTGTGAAAGGGTCGATGGAAAGGAAAGCAAGATCAACATCAACACACACCTTGAAGGGTGGCAAGAGGATGGAGGAAATGTGAATGAAGGAATACGAGAAGGAATATGGTGAATATTTAGCAGAGGTTGTGGTTCAGGCACATGGAATGGAAGAATGTTTTTGGAAGAAGATGAAGTGGAAGCCTTTGGAAGCTTGAATGTCAACTTCACTTTTTGTTCAATATTAGACTCTTTCAAGAGAGACTTTGGAATCCATATAGCCTTAGGCTTTTCATTTCTTTTTGATGATTTAGAGAGAATATCTTCAATGATGGATTTTGGAACCCATACTTGTCTTGTAGTTTTCTTCTTAGATATCTCTTTTGACTTTATGCATCCATGTTGATTAGAGGAGACATAGTGATCTTATTTTTTTGATGGATTCTTGTATTTCTTCTTTTTCTTGTATTGAACATTCAAGTTACTTCCAAAAGACTTGGGACTTGTGGAAGATGAATAATATGACTAGCTTAGATGGATGAGTGGATGAAAAGGATTCAAGGGTATGCATCTATGTTGATCTTGAGGAAAGATAGGAGATGGAGGGATGTAAGGACCCAAGATGGATGATGAATTAGGAGAGTTAGGAGGGGAAAGTGAAGGGACATAAGGGCCCAAGATGGAAGGAAGATGTGAAGCCTTTGGTATTGGTGGAGGAAGTCCAAGGATGGAAGTGGAAGATGAAAAAGGATAATCAATAATTTCATCATCATCTATATGACAACCAAGGACATCAACATCTTTAGAGTGAGCATTAGGATTTGCAATAGGATCATGAACATCTTGAATAGGAGAAACTTCTTCGATAGGATTGTTCAAAGCTTGCAAAGAGTTAGGAATAGTAGAAAGTGGAAGCGAACATGAAATGGTAGAACAAGAAGATGGAAGGCTTTGATCTTGACAAGTTGCTTTGGATGGCATAAGCGCATCATTTTTTTCTTGATTTTCAATAGGCTTAACATTGGAAGTAACAACACTATTTTCAATAACCTCAATGGAAGTAAGGTCATCTTGATTGTCAATAAGCTCAATGGTGTGAGTAGTATCTTGATCTTGCTTAGGAGATGGTGGAATGAATGCGAAAGAGTGTAGAGGATCAAAAGAACCATGAAGCGGATAAGGGACATCATGAAAAGGATTGGATGACATGGAGGGTTCTTGATCTTGATCTTTTTTTATATTCTTTTCTTTATCATTTTTAAAGTCCTCTTGACATGGAGCCACTTCTAAGGACAAGGAAGCATGTTGGAATTGCATGGAAGATTTTGGAATAGATGGTGAAGGACTAGCTGAAGTAAGAATTATAGCGCATAAAGGCTTAGGCTCGCTAGGTGTAGCATTATTGGAAGTATTTGCAGCCAAGTGAAGGTTAGCTTGAGTTTATTTAATAGATAGCCCTTGAGGATAACTGTAGGGAATTACATGAAAAGCATTAGGATATTTGTTGGATGAAGGATTTGAAAAATATTTGAAAGACTTGGAAGCTTTAGGAAGTGTATGGTTATTGGAGGAAGTAGGGGATGGAAGGGGACCATCACAAGACAAAGGTTCAACATTAACATGATCTTTCTTGAGAGTGTAATATTTATCTTCAGCATGAGAGTTCTTAGAGGAAGGATTCTCATAGTAGTGATGTTTCATATCAGCGTGGTACATTTTATATTCCTCAATAGAAATGGATGCATCATCTAGGTATTGTTTGTAGAAATCATCAAACTCCCTTTCAAAATCTGAATCATATGAATCACCATCACAATCTATCCAATGTGGCGACCCATTTCTAGTAAGCACGAGCCTAAGACTAGGAGGACTCTTAGGAATAGAGGTGTCATAGGTATCACAAGGGCTATCATATTTCTCATCATGGTACACCTTGAGACAAGGAGTAAGACTCTTGGGAGAAGTAGAAGAGGAATGAGATCTTGAAGAAGAGAAAAATGAAGACCTAGTGGACGAAGAAGACTTGGATAATGAGGAATAAAAATAAGACTTAGAAGAGTCATGATAAGATTTGGATGATGAGGAAGGATGAGAAGAATTAGAAGATGAAGAATGTTTGGAAGTAGGATGGTGTGCCAGGATCATGCGTAGGATTCTAGAAAAGGTATCTAATTCAATCAATTTTTATTCTACTTTTTCCATAAGTTTATCATCCATGCAATTTTTGGAGGAATAAAGATACTCTTCAAATTGAGCAATGAGTTCAAGATCATCCATTCTCAAGAGAGGTTCCATAACAAGATAATTGAAATTCATGGTTCCAAAAGAGGAGGAATCAAGCATGGATGAAATAAATAGAAGATATGAAATAGAAGAAGGTAGACTAGATAATAAGAGGAAAAGAATCAAGAAGACATGAAGAATTTAGGAAGAATCATGAAGAAAGAAGAGAAAGGATGAAAATGGAATACTAGGAAGACATGGAAGAAGCAGAAGAAAGAAGACCAAGAGTCATTTTGTGCAATTTGATACCATTTGAGTTCATTTGGATGTTGAGAAACATGTCATGGCACCTCAGAACCAACCTGGACTAACCAAGGAAGATTGGGAATGGCAAGAATCAGCTTCAGATTGTAGACAACTATGAGACAACAAAATAAGTTTGTGTGATAGTTTCCAGGCAAGCAGTGCGACTCTTGACTAGTGAACATGAAAAACTCAGTTTTGAAAGCAATTTGGTCAATGTTGTAGGTTGCAAGTACAATTTTTTGGTTTCAAGCACAATAATATCAGGAAGTAGACAAGTTTGCAAATAGTAGGTGATCAAACATGTCATCAAACACTTGTGCAAGAGTAAAAGCAACCTTTCCAAGACAAACAATTGTGATATCAAAATGAAAAATTCTATGAGCACTACCGCGATGTTTGTATGTTCAAGAATGTTTTCACGGGTACATAACAATGAGAATAGTTCAAGCACTTGCTAGCCTAGAAGGACAAAGGCTCAATACTTAGCAACTTGGCCCACACTTGATGTTCCATTGCCTCACACAAAGTGGTTGCCCACAATAGATGTTGGCTTTGTCGTGGAGGTGTCAATGACACAACCAAAGGAACACAGATGGTGAGTAATCTTGGGGTGATCTGGGTTATTCCACTTGGATCAATCCTTGCACCAAGAAGCTAAGCAGCAAAAAAGGGTGGCTTCTATCTATGGTTCTTAGTAAGGGCTTCCATTCATATCACCCCTCTTGCTCCCCAAAGGGATTCCTTACCTTGCAACAAGTAACAAACCTCGCGGCCACAAGAGTACCTTAAGCATTCTTGCTTGATATTTTCCTCATGGTCACAATCCCACAAGTACTCACACCAAGCGAAGACAAGTACTATGTCTGCCAAGGTTTTGTGTCCTTGATAGCCTTGAGATTATAGTGGGTTGGAATAGCTCGGTATTAGCTTGTCCCCACTTGGGTCATTCCTCTTGATTTTCTCAAGAGCAGGCCCGCTAAAGGATTCTAAAGATCTAAACAAAGAGTGGATCAACTTATGAGGTTCAAGGTTTTTGTTTCACCACAAAGGTGAAGAGCATACTCCCCTATCTCAAAGTTTTCTCCCAAACACACCAAGAAAATGTTCAATTACCCTCTCGCTTTCAAAATCCAAAGATGGTTCAAGATTTTTTGGTTCACCACAAGGGTGAAGAGCATACTTCTCCTACCACCCAAGAATCCCTACAACAAGATATTATGTTCCTATGAAATGAAACAACTAGTAATTGCCACACTTGAAAATGAAATAAACAACAAGCACTTGATTGGGTTTTTATGCTTTGGGGAGCCCTACAAAAACCGTTAGTAGCCCTTGTGCATTTGAAGCTTCGACATGCATTATTTTGAGCAAATAATCAAGCAATGAGAGCACCTACAAGCACAACTTGTTAGCTCCACAATGGTTAGCACATCAAGAATAGATAATCTACAAGTAAAATAGCTACTTAAATGACAAAACTTGAAAATGAAACCAACATGGTTGTATTAGGCTCGAAAAGAGCTTTCCAACGATATATCACACTTAAATTTTCAATATTGTATGTGAAAATTTCTCAAAAATGGGTGCTAGTTTTCTAGAGTGGCACAGATTTTGAAAATGCCAAAATTTTCAAAAAAATATGAAAATTGAAAACAGCAAACAAACTAGAAAAATTAAACAAAAAATACCAGGCGGCATTTAATAGCTAATACACGTCATTTATAAGCTGGCAGGCATGATCAAAATACTTATAGGCGTAACCAGATTGTTCATAGGTGTGATCAAAATGTGCAAAGGTGTGAGAAAAATGTGCATAGGCATGAACAAAATGTGCACAGACATGAACAAAATGTGCATAGGCATGAATAAAATGTTCACAGGTGTGAACAGAATGCGCACAGGTGTGATCAGAATGCGTACAAGTGTGAATAGAATGCTCACAGGTGCGAACAAAATGCTCACAGGCGTGAACAGAATGCTTAGAGGCATGAACAAAATGCTCATAGGCATGAACAAAATGCTCACAGGTGGCATCAGATTTCTCATATGTGGCGTTTCTCTTATTTACACAAAATTGATGAAAAAGTGACGTTGAAAATATACAAAAGTTGATAAAAATGAAGAGAATGAGGCTCAAAGCCCCACGATGGGAGCCAAAAATGTACACACTAAAATGTGCACTTCTCTAAATCATTTCTTCCAAGAGAATCCATGGATTGGAAACCTTGAGAAATCAATTTAGAGCTCCCTAGGCATGGAGTGCAAGGGTTTTAAGAGTGCTCTCAGCTAGAGCTATTAAGCCAATAACCTTGCTAGTAAAGCATGCAATGGGAGATTTAAATGAAGACAAGGGAAAGAATGCCAATATCCCCAAGAAATCCAAATTGAAATGCAAATGCAATGCAACTATGCTAGAAATGGAAATGCAAGCTAAGCTATGAAAAGGAAGATGCAAGTGTTACAATCCAGGCTAATTAATCTATGTGAGCTAATCTAGAGCATGGAAATGAAGCTAATCTAAGAAAGCATAAACATGAAACTATGAAGCAAGAAATGAAAGAGAGATGCAAGAATGTCTTCAAAAGCTTCAAAGTCTCCAAGCAATCCTGCAGCATAAGGTTAGTATTCAAAAGATGGATTTTTAAAATGAGAAGAGAGCTCTCCTTTTATAAGAAATGAGAAAGATTTAATCAATGGTGGAGCTTAAAAGAAGAGCAATCCATGTGCACAAATATCCTCCAATGAGAAAATAAGAGTTGACTTTTGTGTCCATATAAGACAAAAAGTATTTTTTCTTATTTTTATAAAGTAAGAATAATGCTTTATTTGTGCAACTTAGGATAAGAGGAAAAGTGGAGGCTTTTTATTTAATAAAAGAGGAGGAAATTCCTTTTAATTAAATAAAGACTTTAGGATAAAATGGTTAGCCCATAGAATAAAATCAAATAAATGATAGAACTAGGATTTGATCGAGAATAAGCAATTGATAATTTTAGCAAAAGGGGCTAATAGTCTAGATGACTATTTTTAGATGATTACACCTACCACCCTCAATTGGGTGGTCAGAAAAAAGTGGTCAACATGTCTCTTAGTAACCTTCTGAGATGTCTAACTTTGGAGCATGGAGCCACTTGGGATTCCATCTTGTTCGAAGAAGAGTTTTCATTCAATAATTTAGTCAATAGGAGTACTGGTCTCACACTATTCCAGATTATTTATGGAACCCATCCAAGAAGTGTTTTAGAATTAAGCGATGTCAGTGATTTAGATAAAAGAAGTGCTCAAGAAGAGGACTTTGCAGAAGTGATGAAGGAAATTCATCAACAAGTCCAATACAAATCGCAACATTCTTCTATGAAGTACAAACAAAATGCATATAGGAAGAGAAGAGACTTTCAGTATAAGGTTGGTGATATGGTGATGATTCATCTCAAGAAAGAGAGGCTACCTAAGGAGAAGTACACTAAACTACTCATGAAGAAGATCGGTCATTTCAAGATTCTGCAAAAGTGCGAAAACAATGTGTATAAGATTGACTTATCCCCTAACATTGGCTTGTCCCTAATCTTTAATGTTTTTGGCATATATGAATACAAATTTCCTATTAGTGATTTTTGTGATGTCTGTGATCAAGGTGAAGACAACACAAGTTTGATTGAAACCATTCCACCCCCACCCAAACTTGAGATTCAGTACATTGCAGACAAAAAGATCAGTAAGAAAACTAGAAGGAAAACCTATTATGAATTTCTTGTCAAATGGAAGGGTAAACCTCTAAAAGATGGTACATGGCTGACATAGGAGGCTATTGAGAGGACTGGAGTAATTTTTTCATAAATACGAATTCAAGGGACTTGAGTTTCTTTTGAGAAAAGGAGTATAGTGCAGGGCACCCTAGGCATATCACAGAGGAATATCATAGACCTTAGAAGGTTTTTTGGGATTTAATGAATGTGTTTGATCTTTTTATCCACCTCATAATGTTTTTTGGTCCAAATTGTATGGCTAACGATCCCTAAGGTATGGTTATAAACCTAGGGACTCATTGAACCAAAAGACCTTGAGTTAGGTTGCAAGGATGTTTTGTGTTTTGATATTTATTTTGTCTAATAATTAACCTCATGTGAGTTCTTGAGGGATTATGTGTGGTATTTGAGTTACTAAGAGGATTATACAACTCTTAAAATAAGTCTATGTAAATAGAAATGCAAAATGTGTCAAACAACTTTTAAAAGTTGCTTAACAACTTTTCAAAGTTGCTCAGAAGTTGCTTTTGGGTCTAAAATAGACACAATTATTCCAAAGTTGGTTGGAGTCATTAAGAAATGTCTATATAGTCACCTTCCATCTATCCATGAAAGGGGGATGAAGGATTGTAAGATATTTTATGAATTGAAATAATAAAACCACTATTTTCCTGAGAAATTTGACATTTTCCTATTCTGTACAGTATTGTACGAATTTGCATAGTAAATATTTGTGCATGGATTGTTGCTAGGGAGAAATAGCCTTATTTTTTTATGTAGAGTGAGCTTATTTTGTGTTCAAGTAAGAGAAAATCATCTAATTCTCTGTAAACAGTGCATGAAGTCCTAAAATTTAGGGTTTTTGCAAAGATGTTGCCCTAACTTTCTATTTTACCAATGGTTTTCCATGGCCACTGGGGAAATGAAAGTTAGGGTCACATACTATAAGAGTTATAGTCCTCAAGATGGGAAGTACTTGTTTGATATTTTTTATCATCAAACCCTAGGTTGAATATCTCAATGTATTTAGCCAGAATTGTGAAGAAAGTATGATACAACCAAATAAAAGTAGCAAGGTGACTTGGTAGATGTTTTAATTGGTTCATTTGGAGTTATAAGAAAAACTCTAAGGGGTAGGATTGATTTTGCATACCCATTCCTTATCACTTGCTTTTTTATCCAAGCCTAACTTGGCCAATTAGGTCCGTGAGCCTAGTAAGAGATAGGGAATGTCAAAGTGGAGTCTTTTGTAAGTCCCAAAAGGGTATCCATTTCTAAGATTTAGTTTCCAAGTCACTTGGGAAGTTTCGAAATTGTTAGCTTAAAACCTCATTTGGAGACCTAGTTGAGTCTACTAGGCCAATAAGGGAAATTTATCTTGTGGGTGTTTCATAATTCAATTGGTAGTTGGTTCTTAGTACATTGGATCTAAAGAAGGTGTTTCAATCATCAGATTGAGTGATTGTGAATGTTGGGTCACATTTCCATATATTGGTCTAGTTTAGGGAAAGTACCCCTAAAGCCCAAGTTGGGTCTAAATTATATGAGATCCCTAAGAGTCAAGGGAGTTAGTAGAGGTGTGAAACAAACTTAGAAGTTTTTTTTAATCTCTAGAAGGAAATTTTGATTCAAGGAAGAGTGTAAAATGAGGAAGAGTGCAGAATTGCCTGAACCAAGGAGCCAAGGAAATTGTGCACTTCTTGTTGTGTACTCTGCATCAGTTTTTTAAGTGAACATCTACCAGATCAAACACATCAAAATGAATAAGATCCATTGCACCACAAGATTTAAGATAACTTGAGTAAAAATGAATGCAATTTTATTTTCTATAAATGAAATGCTCATAGAAGTCAAAATCAAGATTACAATCATTTAGACCTTCAACAAGGTTTTTATTCTTCAATGTCCTTAGACCCTTCTCTCCAATGTGGTAATGTCTCTTTCTAGTTCTATTAGAAAATAAAGTCCACCAAGATAATTGAGAGGGTGGGGGGGGGGGTGAATCAGTTATCAGATAAACATAACTTATAATACCATTATTAGATTTCAACCATGTAACCAATATAAACAAAAACCATAGAAAGATAAACATACACAATGACACAAGATATGTTGACTAGGGAACCTCTTGATCAAAGAGTAAACCTTGGTGGGGATGGTACCCACAAAAGATGTACTAATATGAAAATTCCTTGTGAGAGGATGGACCCTGTTAAGAGTCTATGAAATACATTCAATACATATTAGTCCCTGTTAGGAGGCTTTGAATCCTTGTTAAAATATTCTAACCCGGTTAAGAGTTATGGAGGGAAGAAGGACCCACTGTCCAAACAACTTCAAGGTAAAGATCACCGAACTCACTGTCCAACTGATCTTTGTATTATTCGAATAGAATAATACCAATAATTACTCATCTCAGTAACTTATCTTCACTCATTTGGCTATTCCAAAACCACATCAACTACTTTACCAGATCTTCTTAATTCACATATCCTCTTACAACATCAATATCATCATATTGTTAGGAATGGGAACACTGAGAGGGGGGGGGGTGAATCAATGTTCTATATATTATTACTTTTTCTATTATCTTGAAAATTATTTAATTGCTTAAGTACTGAAATGAATATCAATTCAAGTAAGATAAATAACCATAACACATAATACCAAATATTATTATGGGGAAACCCAAATAGGTAAAAACCCTGGTGGGAATTGACACCCACTAAGAACTGCACTAGAGTATTATGATCCATGTTAGAAGATCTTACAACCCTGTTAGGAGTTGATCTTTACAATGCAATAAGTCCAGTGACCTGGTCAAGAGTCAGACCCTGTTAGGAGTCTTTTACAATAACCCTATTAGGGGTGGTGGCTCACTGCTCAATGAGAAGGCTACAACCTCCTGGATATCAAATACACACTATATCTGCCAATGGTGAACTGCTGCTTTGACACTGCTTGTCTGATCAGTTCATTTTGTGCATTGATGCTTTAGTCTCTTGTAAAGCTCTACAACATTCTAACTTCTCTTTGCATACTTCTAATCTACTTCTATCAAATATATATCTCATTACATGTCTAAATACAAAGGCACATGTATTATTTATATGCACAAATAAAACTATTCACTAAGTCGGCCTTCAACCTATTACATACAATGCTTCCAAATGAATTGGCTCAAGAATGTTTACTTATAATGATATTAACATTTCTATAACCTAAATATAATAGGTGCATAGCCTTTACAAAAAAATATTATACATGCTAACCAAAATACCAACAGTCATCTCCATGCTTTGTTCGATTCTGCCGCTCACTATCTGTGTCACTTCATCTAGCTGTATCTTCTTCATACTAACTCAGATGATCATGCGCTCTTAGACTTAGCATGATTACATACTTAGAATCTTATCTTCAAGGGCACATGCTATAACTTGGTCATACGCACATGCACTGATGCTCTTTTCATCTGGTGCTCTGCTGTCTATCCAATCTTCCATACTTAGCCATTTTTTTGATCTTATGAGTAAGTGCCCTAACTCAAAAACTCCATATGATTTTGTTTCCATAATTACAACACTTAATTATAGTCATCTACAATAGTATAGTTAACTTGCCAACACATATATCTCTCTCTTTTATATATAAATCAAGGAAAAAAATCCTTCCTTTATATCGTACTCAAATAATTTACAATAGGGTCAGCCAACAAGGCTTAACCATTAAAAAAATATAAATCATTACACATTACATAATATTTCATAATCACATAAAACTATCGACTTCCAAACTAAATAATTCTTCACATGTGCGACCTCTGAGTATGCTGTCTCATCCAGGTCACCTCCAAAATATCATCAACCTTTGTACAACTTTTCATGTCCATATTCTATCCTGGTTAGGAGATATAATCCCATTATCACAAGCCGCTTCTCAAGAACATTGTCAAAATACAGTTTCCACTAAATTACACATAACTATCATGAATAATTCAATTTCTGTATGCCCTCTTAACCATAATCTTAGGACACAATATATAACAAGTCCTCAACTCTGCATAGCTTAATCTATAATTCTCCATGTGTGCTAATACAAACATTGTCTACTTCTCTGTTATTCTCTAGTAGATCAGTGTGTTGACATCAGTAAAAAAAATATTCATGAATGCAACATACAACTGTTACAGAATAACTTGAATACTCTCCCATAGGACATATTTAGAATTCATTCCTAACAATCTCCCCCATTGGAATTGATGGAAACATAGATGAAAAACATCCAAGTTCCATGAATACCAAATTGCAACACTATTGTTTTGCATTATCTTTTCAAATCCTCTTCATCAATCAAATCAATCAACATATTTAATTCATGTACTATCTTTCTCCTTAGTATTTTACTCTCTCTTTTTTTAAATCCTCTTTATCAATCATCAAGTTAATTAACATATGTTTTTCATGTATTATCCTTCTCCCCCATTGACATCAATGACAAAGTGAACATCAATATGTCAATACAAGCTTGAATGTTAAAATACACTATTTAGAAAATACTTTCATAAGAGCCCTTCATGACTCAGCTTAGAAACACACATACTCCCCCATATAGGAAGTATCAACATACAATCCAGAGTGGATAGAGCTCTTATACAACTAGATTGATACAACTTTCTGCATCACTACTCAAAAGTAGGTTGGGGCATAACCCCAAGCATACCTCTCAAATAGTCAAATGTATCTTTAGGTAAAGGCTTTGTAAATATATCTGCAATCTGATCTTTTGTACTGATATACTCAAGTTTGACTTCTTTTTCTATAAATTTTTCTCTTAAAACATGATACTTGATTTCTATATGTTTTGTTTTAGAATGAAACACAGGGTTCTTAGAAATACTGTACTAGTGTTATCATAGTGTATGATAAAAGGCTCATTGAACTTGATCCCAATATCCTTCAACATTTGTTTCATCCATATTATTTGATTACAATTATTTACTACTGCTACATATTCTACTTCTGCTATGCTATGTGAGATACAATTTTGTTTCTTACTTAGCCAAGAGACCAATCTTCCTCCAAGAAAAAATGCTCTACCACTTGTACTCTTTTTTTCATCAACACTACCTCCCCAATCTAAGTCTTTATATGAACATAGGGTAAATTAATCTAATTTATCATACCATAACCCATAGTCAGTTGTTCCTTTCAAATACTAAAACATTCTTTTTATTGCTGCATAATGTGACTCTTTAGGATCAGCTTGAAATCTTGCAACAATTTCAACTACATGTGATATATCTGGTCTTGTATGAGTTAAATACTACAAACCTCCAATCACAGATCTATATTTCTTTTGTTCAACTGTAAGAGTTTCATCTGTGCTAGATAACTTATGACCAGTTACCATAGGTGTGCCAACAGGCTTACAATTTTCCTTTCCAAATCTCTACAACAAGTCTTTTAGATATTTTGTTTGAGATAAGAAAATACCATCACTGTTTTGTGCTATCTGTAACCCTACGAAATATTTCATCTCAAAAATCATGCTCATTTCAAATTATGTCTTCATTTCATTAATGAATTTATCACTAGCTTCATCTTCTCCTCGAAAGATAATATCATCAACAAAAATAATTACAATCAATAAACCATTCTCAATCTCTTTTAGATACAAATTACTGTCTGCAGTGCCTTTAGTAAATCCCAATTTTATTAGCTATTTGTCCAATCTTGCATACCAAGTTCTAGGTACTTTATTTAGTCCACATAGAGCATTGTTCATTTTACATACCATGTCTCCTTCTTGAGTTAAAGGAAAACCTCCAGGCTACTTAATGTAGACTTTTTCCAATTCTCCATTCAAAAATTATGACTTCACATCCATTTGATACGCTTTAAATTTCTTATAAGTTGCATAAGCCAAAAAAATTCTTACCGCTTCAATTCTTGCAATAGGTGCAAAAGTTTCTTCATAGTCAATTCCTTCTTGTTGTGAGTATCCTTTACATACAAATCTTGCTTTGTTCCTTACAACTTCACCTTGTTCATTCATCTTATTTCTGAAAACCCATTTAGTTCCTATAACATTTTTATCTTTAGGTCTAGGGACCAACTCCCAAGTTTTGTTCTTTTCAATTTGATCTACTTCTTCCTTGATTTCTTGAATCCAATTTTCATCTTTATAAGCTTCATCAATATTTTTAGGTTAAACTTGAGAAATCAAACATAGTTCTTCTTGTACCTTATTTCTTGTCATAACTCCTTTTTCTATGCTCCCAATAATCTGATCAACATGATGATTTCTTACTAGATTCTTATTAGGTGTCACTATCTTAGTTCTTGCTTCAACTCTGTGTTCTAATCTTGGTTATTCTCTTATTTCCTCAATGTAATTCTCATTCTACAAATCATTGTCAATTTCATAAAATAATTCAACATTTTCTTAATCAATTCTAGGGCGAACTTCTTCTTTTGATTCATAATCAAGTATTCTTTCCTGAATTTTGAATTTCTCATCAACTTTAACATTTGTACTCTCAACAATAGTCTTAGTTATTTTATTGAAATATCTATATGCTTTTCTTTTCAATGAATAACCAAGAAATATACCTTCATCACTTCTGGGATCAAGCTTACCAATGTCATCATCTCTCTTAATATAACATTTACTTCCAAAAATTCTGAAATACTTAACTGATGGTGCATGTCCAAACCATAATTCATAAGGTGTCTTGTCTGTGTCTGCTCTGATTTGTACTCTATTCATTGAATATACTGTTGTATTCACTGCTTCTCTCTAGAATTTCTTCACAAAATCATTCTCAAATAACATAGCTCTTGCTTCTTTAGTTACTAATATATTCCTTCTTTGTGCAATACCATTTTGTTCAAGTGTTCTAGGGGCTGAAAAATGTCTCTTAATGCCATTCACTTCACAAAAGTATTAAATTCCTTTAAATTAAATTCTCTACCTCTATCATACCTTAAACATTTAATCTTCATTCCAGATTCATTCTCAACTTTGTTCTTAATCAATCTAAACTTGTCAAATGCTTCAGAGTTTTCCTTAAGAAATGTTATCCACATCATTCTCATAAATTCATCAACAAAAATCATAAAATGCCTTTCACCATAGAATCCTCTAGTCCTTGTGGGACCGCTTAGATATGTATGAACAATTGCCAATTTTGATGCTATGGTGAACTTCTTACTGGGAAAAGAACTTCTTTTTTTCTTAGCCATAAAAAATTCTTTGCATATCATGTTAGTAGGTTTCATAATCTTAGGAAAATCTCTTACCACAAATGTAGTGCTTACTTTCACAATGTTATCAAAATTTATGTGACATAACCTTTTGTGCCATAACTAGCTGTCATCAATTTTAGTAATCAAACATGTCTTCTTAGCGGGATTCAACTGAAATACATTACCTCTGGCTCATGATCTAGTTCTAATCATATTACCATTCTTATCTTTGATCACAAAAGTCTTCTCAGTAAACCAAACTTGATATCCCTTGTCAACTAATTGTCCAACACTCAGAAGATTATGTTTCATTCCATCCACAAAATAAGCATCATCAGTGTTAGTCTTAACATCAAAAGTAATAGATCCTATTCCCTTTATCAAGCAAGGTGTTGTTAGAAATAGGGAATACTAAGAGGAGGGGGGTGAATCAGTATTCTACAAAATTTATCTTTTTCCCAACTATGGATATAACAGATTATCTTTATACATGCATAATATAAGAAGCTAAACAACATGCATAGCAATAAAACTAAAGAACTCATAACACATTATTTGTTCTTGATGAAACCCTAGCCAAGGGAAAACCCCGATGGGGATGGTACCCACAAAGATCCACTAATCAAAAGTATCTTGTTAAGGATGTTGACCCTGTTAGGAGTCTATTACAAACATATAGTGTATCAATCCTGATTAAGGGACTATAGGCCTTGTTAGAAGCCTCAACCCTGTTAGGAGTTGGCAGTACAAAATGTGATTACCAGATGAGCCCACTGCCCAAAAAAGTAATGTAAAATATAAAATGATTACAAAATAAGGTTAAGGTACATAACCTTATACTTCTTGCATCAATATCTCTTCGCTGCTCTTTCACTATCGCTATTACATATGCATCATATATTTCACATCATGTCACTACATTACATCTCATTACTCCTACTCTTTACATATTACAATTACATTTATAAAAATAATTTTATCCAAGAGTTAACATCTAGGATGTCATCCCTTTATATTGTTAAGTCATTATTTTGATAAACAAAATAATCCCTTAACTCTTTACTAATTCTATCTTCATATTCTATCATGTTGGCTTGACACTGTCTTCGATAAAACTGTCATAACTTCTTCTGTACATGTCATACTAACTTGTGCTCTTAGATGGGTCTTCAATAGTCATCATAGAGTCTATGTTCAAGTGTGCAAGCATTGAAATTACTCCAATCAACATCGCAAACAAAAATTGTGTCCAGGTTCACTGGTAAAAATACTGTCTCATACTTAGACAATTTTGTAATGCACTCTGTCATACTAGCTCTCTGACCTGTGTGATCTTCATGTGGATCATATGTTTCCATAATGACAACATCTATGTAATCAACTCAGAAAAATTTCCAACAATCTCCCCCTTTGTCATTGGTGGCAACATATGAGAAAATTGGCTAAGGGTACAACTTCAAAATCTCAAAATTGTGGCTATAGTATAAAATATATATACTATCCTTATAACTCCTCAAAAATATTATCTCTAATATAGTACTCCCCCTAAGAGTATCAATCCTTATCATATACTATCAATTTTCTACCATATATCTCTCCCCCTTTGACAACAATGACAAAATAAAGGTAAGGAGGGTTACAAAACTGTAGCACAAAAAGATTATACCTTAATTCATTATTGCAAAGCCGGTAGGCTTGCAACACAATCTGAAAAATCAATCTTTATATCTTCTAACTCCTTCTCCCATGATTTCTTAATGGGATCTGCCACATTGAGTAGTGCACTCAGTCCATAAGATGCTATTTCACATGCTTGGAGGTTCTCAAAGTTAAACTTTTGAAAAGATGTCTTAGCTGAAAGATATTCTTCCAACTGCTCTTCAATAATGCTTAACTTCATAGAGGTGTGCTCTCTTAAAAGAGTGAATCTTTTCATTTTTTTGTCTCTCTCATCTTGCAAAACTTTGATTTCATCATATAACTTATGAATTTTCTTCTCAACATCAAATAACTTCACATTGGGGCTTAAAAGAAGGTTAGTTTCATTCAGAATTTTTGCTTCCTTCAACTTCATCTTCTTATCTTCTTTTGCTGTCAAGGTCTCTATTTTTGTACACTAGATGTACAAAGATTTTCCTATTTCCAAATTCTTCCTCAAGTCCTTTATATAGATATCAAGATTGTTGATATCATTCTTGATATTCTAGCTGATGTTCAAAAGCATTTTAGCCTCATAGGATGCTTGAGCTTTCACTTTTGCAATATCAAATAGAGTTGTGAATTCATTGTCAAAAGTGCTCATGACCTTCTTTGCTTTCTCCAAAGGGTCATCTTCTACAATTTGTGTAGTTACAATGCATTGTAACTTCTCAGTAAGTTCCTTCAGACGTCCTTCAAGACTTTTCAATTTCTTATTCTTGCCAATGATTTTGTTCAAGGATGTGATCAATTCCAACTGATCATCATCATCTACTTCCTTTCCCAAGTGCTCAATCATAGATCCAATCTGATTCTTCTTTCCAGTCTCAGGAGTAAGACTGATATCTTCTTTAGTGGTAACGGGTACTTGTTTTTCTATCATTGAGGGTTCTACAATAGTGGTTTCTGCTTTCTCTTCTCCTTTTGTAGTTTCCTTCTCTTCAAAGGCCAAATTGTCAACAATGTTCTCCAGATTCTTGAATATATTATCATCAGTATCCAGGGTGATCTTTGTTCCTTCTATAGTCATGGTTTCATCTTTAATGTTAATGGATGGAGGAGAGGGAATGTCCTCTTGTTCTGTTCCACCTACTTGCTCTACTGCAACTGATGGTTCTCCAACATTTTCTGACATAACCTTGATTATTTCTTGCTCTGTCTCTGAGTTAACTTCTTCATATCTACGTCCCATAATATGAATGGTTCTCTTCTTGGTTCTCAGATGGGTGCTTAAGGCTTTCATGATCTAACTAAAGTGAGTTTCATCTTTTACTACACAAAGATTCCTTACAAGCTTTTCTCTAATAGTTGTGTCTTCTTCTGATGCTCTCTTCTTCCTATTCACAAGTTTATTATACAAATAATCAGGTATCTGACCCTAAATTGTATCAAACTTCTTATTAGACAAAATCATATGCTTTACTACTACATTCTCCAGATTAAGTCTCTCTGCATAATCATAAAGATCATAGTACTTATTCATTCTTGTAAAGTCTCCATCCTTAATGATCTTCTCATTAAGCTTCTCAACTTTAGGTTTCCAAGCTTTCTTCTTAATAGAAGTTCCATCATCTTTGATTTCTACAATTTTTCTTGGAACTAGTTGCACTAATGTTTTCTATCTCTTTCCCGGTCTAGTAGCACTTTCCTTTACTCTTTTTCTATGTGTGGAGGAAGTGGATTTAGTGGATATCTTTGCTTCTTAATCCTTCTCAATTTCTTCCACTTTCACCTTAACTTGTGATTCTTCCCACTGTGCTACAATTGATGATAAAGGTGGAATAGACAAAAAAAAAATTTGTCCACTCTCTTTGATTTCTGCTGCTGTTTGCTTTGCTACTAAAAATTCATGCTTTTTCATCCCTGTATCTTTTAGGATTTTCTTTATAGTACTCTCAACTCTTTTCTTAGACTGCTTCTCTTCAAGTAAGGTCTTTGCGGAGTTGAAGTTCTCCTCAAAGGTTCCAAACCTGTTACTCTGAGTGTCCAACTTACACTTAAGTAACCTACTAACATACTCTTCTGTCTCTACCTCAGATATCTCATAGCCAAGAGGGTCTATGAACTCTGTTCTAGGTTCTACTACTTCAATGTAGGTAAAGTTAGTATCCACCATAAAACATATGTCATCTTTATACTTCTCCACAAGAGACTTTGGGATCCTTGATCTGCTAGATACTATATCCTGAAATGTCTTGATTACCAGTTTGCACTCTCATTCACTTTGTCAATAACATGCCTTCTATACACTAGGTTAATCCTTTCCATTGTAGTTTGGCCATCATTCCAGTCATTTCCAATGGTGTAAGGAAATCTTCTCAATAGATGAAAAAACATATAGGTGATTAAGGATGAGAACCTAAACTATGTATACTTAGTTTTCTTAATCTTTTCCAAGTTCTCAAACACTTGAATTCTTAAAATTTCACACATATCAACTTGTACCTTGTCAACACACATCAGATAAGCTGCATGTATCATTCTAGCTACCATGTCATCCTCTCTTGAATTTTCACAAAACTTAGTGGTTAGGATCTTGCATAAGTATCTGACATCATCTTGTTTGATCTTACTAATCACAATTCCTCTACCATTATAGGATGAATTTGTGTTATCAATGACTGTTTTCCTCATGTTTTTCTCATTTAAAGGAATGGCTCCAGTTTTAGATAATCCATTGACTTCATGAATCAAATCAGCTGTGATATCTGTCACTCTATCTTCTAACCAAAAATTCCCATTATGAATTCTACTTAAGATAATCTTAGTACATTCTTCATTATCAAATTCATACTGTAATGCATACTTAATGATTTCATTGTCTTTCAAATGTTCAAATCCTTCTTTCAATGTCATATCCTAATTGTAGATCTTCTGATATTCATTTGTGAAATCACTATCACTGACAATCTCTAGTTTGCATCTGAGATAACTTCTGACATTCTCTAGGTGTAAAACTCCATCTGGTACGGATGATAAAGATAACCTAGGATCATCTTCCAAGGGTTCTACTAGTTCCCTTTTCAACTTAGGTCTATTCTTATCTCTGACATTGTGTATTAAAGAAACATCAATGATTTCTTCTAATTCCTTTACTGATTTAAAGATCTGTCAAGTAAAATACCTTGATTTTGTGATTTTAGGGCTTGCGTAGATTCGACACAAAATTCTTCTCCAAATCCTTGCAAAATGCTTCCAATCACCGCTCTTTGATCTCCTTAACACTTGAATTTTCTTTGATGATCAAATAATATTGATCATGACCTTTTATTAATTCAATCTCACTTAGATCTAACATCACATTCAATTCTTTTGCCGCTTCTTTCCAAAAAGTTGTTTCTGCTAACTTGCAAAACTTAAAACTTCTTGCGATCTTGCAAAACATAATATTTTTCTTTGCACTCTTAACCATAGCATTAGAACATCATAAACTACCTTGCATTAACTGTGCAAGACTCAATTCATCATATATCTACTTCTACACTAATCTAAGTTCCTATTCTACTGCAATTTTCATAAATTAAGTACTTTGAGATGGGTCAGGTAAAGATTCATTCTTACCTTTCAATACTTCACCTTCCTGATTACCTTCACTGTTGAATATGTCTCCTTGGTCTATGCTTTTGATAAACTTCACTTCATCTGGATTAGGATGAAAAACTCTATTGTTCATTCTACAAAACCTTACTGTATGTCCAATCTTGTTGCATATCTGACAAACAATTCCATTGTTTCCATATCTTGGTCCAGGCTGATTGATTTGTGATCTACAGTTTCTAGCAATGTGTCCAACCTTGTTGCATCTATAACATATTACTCCATTTCTTCTGTTCATATCTTCAGTAGGTTTCTTATCTACATTGTTAGTATTCCTAAACATTCTACTACCATCATTATTCTCAATAAATTTAGATTTCCTACATTCAATAGCTCTATGTCCAAAACCATGACAATTATAACAATAACCATTAAGAGGTTTAAATTTCTTACCTATGCAATCTCTCTTCATATGACCAATAGTATTACAAGCAAAACATCTACCTTTGAATTCTCTTTTCATGCCTTTGGGTGATTCCTCCTACTTAGGTGATTCTTCTTCTTTAGGTGTATCTTCAGACTTGTTAATCTCATCAGACTTCTTCTCATCTGTGCTTTCAAATATTTTCAGATCTGGTTCCTTGCTTTCATCATTTGCTTTAAAAGTGTTGAATCCAAGACTAGTCTTATCATAGAATGGTTTTTGAAAAGATATTTGTTCATCAATCTTCTTACTAGTTGAATATAGCCTTTCAAGTTGTTGTTTGGATTGAGTCAGTTCACCTTTCACAATCTTATTGTATTTCTAAAGTTCAACATATTGCAAATTGACTTTCTCAAGTTCAGATGTTACTTTACTAAGTTTAGATTTTAGTCTTTCATTTTCAGTCTTTAGATTTTCATTCTCAGATTTCAGATTTGCTTCATTCTTTCCATTTCCATATTTCAAGCTAAGCTTCAGATTTTCTATCTTCAGTTCATGCTTAAGGATCTCATTTTCTTTTTCTAAATTTTCATCACAATCTTCAATAAAAACTTCGGATTCCTTTTCAGATCTCATATCTTCCAACTTGTTTTTTAGTTTCTCAATGAGGTTCTTTGCATCATTATATTTTCTTTTCAAAGTATCTTTTTCAATAGTAAGAAAGTCAATCTATTCAAGAGCTTCTTGAAGATTCTTCTGTAGTTGATCCATATCCATAGAGATCTTACTCAAGCTGCTAGGCTTTCCTTGAATGATTCTTTTCTGAGTAACTAAGCTCTGATACCAATTTTTAGAAATAGGGAATACTGAGAGGGGGGGGGTGAATCAGTATTCTACAAACTTTATCTTTTTCCCAATTATGGATATAATAGATTATCTTTATACATGCATAACATAAGAAGCTAAACAACATGCATAGCAATAAAACTAAAGAACTCATAACACATTATTTGTTCTTGAGGAAACCCTGGCCAAGGGAAAACCCTAGTGGGGATGGTACCCACAAAGATCCACTAATCAAAAGTATCCTGTTAAGGATGTTGACCCTATTAGGAGTCTATTACAAATATATAGTGTATCAGTCCTAATTAAGGGACTATAGGCCTTGTTAGAAGCCTCAACCCTGTTAGGAGTTGGCAGTACAAAATGTGACTACCAGATGAGTTCACTACCCAAACAAGTAATGTACAATATACACTGATTACAAAAGAAGGTTAAGGTACATAACCTTATACTACTTGCATCAATATCTCTTCGCTGCTCTTTCACTATCGCTATTACATATGCATCATATATTTCACATCATGTCACGACTTCATTACATCTCATTGCTCCTACTCTTTACAACTTACAATTAAATTTATACAAATAACTTTATCCAAGATTTAACATCTAGGATGTCATCCCTTCATATTGTTAAGTCATTATTTTGATAAACAAAATAATCCCTTAACTCTTTACTAATTCTGTCTTCATATTCTGTCCTATCGGCTTGGCACTGTCTTCGGTAAAACTGTCATAACTTCTTCCATACATGGTGTACTAACTTGTACTCTTAGATGGGTCTTCAATAGTCATCATAGAGTCTATGTTCAAGTGCACAAGCATTGAACTTACTCCAATCAACATCACAAACAAAAACTATGTCTAGGTTCACTGGTAAAAATACTATCTCATACTTAGACAATTTTGCAATGGGCTTTGTCATACTAGCTCTCTGACTAGTGTGATCTTCATGTCGATCATATGTTTCCATAATGAAAACATCTATGTAATCAACTCAGCCAAATTTCCAACAGGTGCATTGTTTCCAACTCTAAGAATTCCTCCATCATAGTTATTAAACTTTATAAATTTCTTCATATCTCTAGTCATATGATGTGAACAACCACTGTATATAAGCCAATCAATTTTCTTTTCTACTTGAGAAACTAAAGCTTTTTCTTCTCTAACTTCAATTTCAAAGTTTTCTTCTTTTATTGCTACAAATCCTATGTCACCACATTATCACTTTCACTTAAGATTTTCTCAATGCTATCCTCAAATTCTTCATCATTAGCATAATAACATTCTTTAGACCTTCTACATTTAAAGTTCTTATATTTCATCACTCTCTTAGGGAATTTAGATGTGAAATGACCATATTCTTGACATGTCCAACATTTAAAAATTTTCTTACCTTCAAGTTCTCTTTTCACAAGGAAGGAAATTCCTTCCTCAATCTTTATATCTTCTTCGGTCTTAGATCTACTGCAACTGGCATAATCTCCATTATCACTTGTACTTCTTGACAAAGTAGGGTGAACACTAAGTATGCTGAATGCTATTTCAATTCTAGTTAAATCTCCAAACTATCTCAAGCCTATCTTCAGTGCTTCTAATCTTCCAAGAAGGGTTTCTCTGGTAAATGTTTTAGTACATGGTATAACTTGTTCAATCATATGTGTTGTCTTCTTAAACATAGGGGTCAGCGTCTTTAAGATCTTCCATATGACTTCATCTTTAGTTTAGTTTCCTTCACAAGATTTGATACCTGTAATAATCTCTAATATCCTACCAATATAACTTCTAATAGATTCATCTTCTTGATGACCTACAACTGATTGAATATCTGATGAACTGGAGGAATAGTGATTAGAGATCAATGAGCTACTGAAATGATATGTAAGATGATTAAATCGGTCAATATGTTGTCATTGATCTCAACTAGTTTTGATAGTACTTATCATGTTAGTTACAAACATCTGAACATCTTTTGAAGGAAGAAAAGATGAAGACCTGGGATATCTAGATGAGGAAAAGATGGATATGACAGATAAGGATAAGGTAAACATTGGGTAACTTATTCATGAGTCTATGGATTTATATTGTTGACTTGAGCATGTTACATTAATCTATTATGAAGAAAAGATTTTAAATTGAACAAGTCAATGTGGTCGGCAATTGAAGATTTCTATATACACTGAGCCAATGCAGTGTATACCGAGTGACAATATTAATTGAGCTAGTTAGCTAGTTATCATCGACGGATTTCTATATTGACTGAGTATGGATGAAAACATTAAATTCTAAGAACAACCGAATGAATTTTATGATCTGGAAATTATTATGATTTCAAGGTTAAGGATGAATTTTGTTATGAGATCCATGACTGAAAAAATTTAGAGAAGATCTAAAGGATGAGATTGAAATGTGTTAATGACACATCTTCCGAGGAAGGTCTAAGTGGAAAAATGGATGAAGGAGATTAAGAGGTAAAATCTAATGTAGACATTACCAAGCGTCAGAGAACTATTTATCGAGTGAAAGTAAGTTGAGAAATATTGAGGAAGTGAAATTGATTAATGATCAGAGGATTTGTATGGGCTTAGCATAGATCTAAATATTTTCAATTGAGTTGTATTTGAATTAGATCAATACTATATCAGTTTAACCATTGATTCAGAAAATATCTTAACTAAGTGGACTTAATAGTCTTATTTACTACCCTATGACATTCGTTGAATGTAAAGTGTTATCTTGTTGACCCCATAGCTGGTCAAAAGTTAACTATTAGTGATAAATCTTCTAACTAGGTCACACCTAATAGTGTGCGTTGTAACCTTTAAGAGGGTTGGCTCTTCACCGAGCTCACTTCAGAAGAGTGAATTATTTTGGGTTACCGATCCTAGGTGGTTGTTCCTTTAGAAGGGTTTCCACATTAGATAATTGTGTTATGTGTTATTTGTTATGATTTTTTTCTATCATACTTTACATACTACATAGTTGATTTAGTCGGTAATCATAGTTGGATAATTACTGGTAATTGGTAAAATGGACAGATAGATTCATATTTTATGTTACCGAGTTGCATAATTTGTTGGAATTGTTTTCTAAGGTACATCTTTGTATTTGGGACTATAGGATAAATGATCTAACTAATTCACCCCCCCTCTCAGTTATTCTAGCAATTGGTATCAGAGCATATTGGTTGCTTGGAAGAAAGTTTTAAGGACTTGAGTAGAAATATTACAAGATGTATAAGAGGGAAGTGCTAAAGCTAAATAAAGACAACTTTACTACATGGAAAAGCTGGATGAGACTTCACATATCTAGAATTGGAGAATCTTCTATACATTTACTTGAAAATGGCTACTTAGAACCGAATGTTGGACCTTTGAATCTTGATCAGTTGAGAGAACAACATGAACACAATATTACTATGATAGAGATTGTGGCTACTCTATTTGATGCAAAATTTGAGGATGTCAAGGATTGCACTATAGTGAAGAAAATGTGAGACAAACTTGCTCTAGTTTATGGTGGTGATGTGAATGTGATGAGAGTCAGAATTGAAAGCTTGAGAGGTAGATTTGATGACATGAAGATGAAGGAAGGAGAGAACATTACACAATACACAAACTGAATCAAAGAGGTAGTCAATGCTATCCGAGGAGCTAGAGGCATTATTTCTAAAGATACAGTGGTAACTAAGGTACTAAGAACCTTGTTTCTTGTCTATGCAATTAGATTATCTACTATTCATGAAATGAGGTCTGCACCTAATAGCACTCTTACTCTTGATAGTCTGATTGGAAAGTTAACAACTTTTGAGCTGAATAATTTTGACAATAGTGTTGTACCGAGTGTTGAGTCTTCTTTTATATCATCTCTTAAGATTGGTAAATCTAGCAGTAAGCATAATATAAGGAATGAAAGTGATAGTAATATTGATGATGAGCTTGATGAGCTTGAAGCACTTATGGCCCAGAGACTGCAGAAAGGTAAAGGAAGATATAAGGGAAAGTTACCTTTAGTTTATTTTAATTGTAAAGAGGTTGGCCATATTGCTGCTAGATGTCCTAACAGGAAAGAGGAATATAAAGATAATGAACGATCTGGTGATGGAAAGTTTGGCTAAAGGAATAATAGAGGAAACAAACACTACAATAGAGACAACTAGGATTACAAAGATAAAGGCAAAAATGCATGTTACCTTGTTGGAGAAGATGACACCGACACTGACACTAATGATAATATTGAGGTAGTATTTGTTGTAATGAAAGATGATTTAGAAGATGAGGAAAGGTATGTCGAAACAACACTTATTTCTAAAGTTAGTAAGAATGATACTTGGATCATTGATAGTCATTGTACACATCACATGACTGGTAATGAAGATAAGTTTGATCATCTTGAGCATTATAATGGAGGATTAGTGAAAATGGGAAATGATACACCTTGCATGGTTAAAGGAAAAGGTCTATTCTATTGAATGATAAAATTAGATTTGATAATGCATACTGGGTAAAATGACTTAATTACAATTTGTTGAGTGTAGCACAACTGAATAACTCAGGTCATTGAGTTGCATTTGAAAGAAAGAAGGTGAAAATATATGATGAAAATGGAAAGCTTGTCGAAACATAAGGAAAATCAAAAGGTAATTTATTTTATCTTGACAATGCTGAAACTTTTTATTTACTGGCGAAGAATGAAGATGCATGGTTATGGAATAAGAGGCTATGTGATGTAAACTTTGATAACATGATTAAGATCAGTAGAAAGAGAAAATTTAGAGGATTTCCTAGTCTAACCAAACCTGATCATGTTATGTGCCATCGATGTCAGAAAGGAAAGATGACCAAATCTAGTTTTAAAAGTAAGGACTATTCATCTAAAGGAATTTTGGAGTTGGCTCACACCGAATTATGTGGTCCTATGAGAACTCAAAGATACTATGGTGATAGATAATTTATTTTGTTTGTTGATGACTATACTAGACTGATGACAATTATGTTCTTGAAAGAAAAATTTGAGGCATTCAAACTGTTTAAATGGTATACAGCTAAAGTTGAAAAAGAAACCAGAAAAGAATTGAAATGCTTAAGGTATGATATAGGTGAATTTTTTTCTGATGAATTAACTAACTTCTTTAATGAACATGGTATCAAAAGGCAAGTTTTTGCACCTAGAACACCACAAAAGAATGGAATTGTTGAAAGAAGGAATTGATCTATTGTTGATTGTGCTAGAACATTGATGATTGAGAAAAATGTTGCACAGATGTAATGGAGAGAGGTAGTTAGCCCTATTGTATATGTCCTAAACTGAGTTTAATTGAAGAAAGACACAAACAAGACACCTTAAAAGTTATGGTTTAGATACACACCAAGTGTAAGTTATTTCAGAATATTTGGTAGTGAGTGTTATATTTTGAAAGATGATAGGAATGGTAAATTTGACTATAAAGGTGATGAATGAATATTCTTGGGATATTCTACTAAGAGTAAAGCTTATAAATGTTTGAACAAGGTTACCAATAAGATGATAGAAAGTACTAATGTTAGAGTTGATGAGTTTGCTAAAAATAATGATGAAGAAAGAATGAAGGAACCAGAAGACTATGGTAGGTTTACTTATGTTAAAGATCTAGATTATCTACCACAGCCATAGGCTAAGTCTACTAAGCATCAGGAAAATGCTACTGAGAATCAACAAATGCACACCAAGAATCAACAAGAAGCTACCAAGCAAGAAAATGAACCTGAACTGAATGATGAGTAGAGAAGAGATGAAGTGCTAGCAAGATATGTTAGAAGACACCATCTAGAGAATCAAATAATTGGAGATAAGCAAGTTGGCATGATGAGCCAAAGTAAGTTAAGACAAAATACATGATTATTTTGTGAGTTTGAACCTAAGAATGTTAGGGATGCACTTGAAAATGAGGAATGGATCAATGCTATGAATGAGGAAATTGAACAAATTGAAAAGAATAAGACATGGACATTAGTGCCTACACCGAAAGATAAAAATGTTATTGGTACTAAGTGGATTTTTAGGAATAAGTTGAATGAAAATGGAGAGGTCACTAGGAATAAGGCAAGACTTGTTTGCAAGGGATATGCACAAGAAGAAGGTATTGATTATGGTGAAACCTTTGCACCTGTTGCTAGACTTGAAGGAGTTCACATATTACTTGCATATATTGCACATAAGGGATTCAAAGTATATCAAATGGATGTGCAATCATATTTTCTAAATGGAATTCTTGAGGAGGAGCTCTACATAGAACAACTAGAAGTGTTTGTTGATTAGAATCAGAAGAACATGGTATGTAGACTATACAAAGCTTTGTATGGATTGAAACAAGCACCAAGGGCATGGTATGAAAGACTACATGCTTATCTTATCTGTATTGGTTTTGTAAGAACTAGTGAAAATAGTAATTTGTACATGAAAGGAGGATCTGATGATAATATTTTGATTGCTGAGATATTTGTTGATGATATAATCTTTGGTGGACAAGATCTAATTTGAAAATCTATTGCTGATGACATGAGAAAGGAATTTGAGATGTCTATGTTTGGAGAGATTAAATTATTCCTAGGTTTGCAGGTTATACAATAGAAAGATGGAATTTTCATCACTCAATCAAAATAAATTAAAGAAGTATTGAAAAATATTGGCATGGAAGATGCTAAACTAGTAGGAAAACTGATGGTAACTGGATGTATATTGACAAAGGATGATGAATCTATAGAAGTAAATCAAACTTGGTATCGATCTATGATTGGTAAACTAATGTATGTTGTACATAGTAGGCCTAATATTGCACATGCAGTGGGGATTGTGGCTATTTTTTCTACCAATCCTAAAGATTCACATATGGTTATAGTGAAAAGAATTTTGAGATACATGAAGAAAACAAAAGACTATGGTTTATGGTACACTTTTGAAGGAAAATTTGAACTTAAATTTTACACCGATGCAGATTGGGCTGGAAACATAGATGACCGAAAGAGAACAACCAATGGAGAATTCTTTTTAGGGGAAAGGCTTGTGACTTGGATTAGCAAGAAACAAACATTTATTTCTCAATCTACTGATGAAGCAGAGTATGTTGCTACTGCTACAAATTGTTCAAATATTTCTTGGATTAGATAAGTGTTGGAAGGAATGAATGAGGTAATCACTAACCCGGTGATTATATATTGTGACAACACTAGTGCTATAAATATTTCTAAGAATCCTGTGATACATTCAAAGATAAAGCATATATCTATTAAGTATCACTACTTAAGGGAACAAGTTCAAGAGAAGCAGGTGAAACTGAATTTTTTAACATCTAAGGAACAACTTGCTAATATCTTTACTAAACCCTTATCAAAGGACACATTTGAATATTTGAGGACTAGACTTGGGGTTCATCCCCTATCTACCGGTCACTGAGGTGATTTGGAGGTTGCATCAACCTATACTTATCAGAAGATCATTCATGTTGATGCACATAGCTCACACTTTGGATTTTTTTCTAAGGTTGTGAAAGATTGTAGAAGCTAGAACATAAATTTATTTATCTGTACACTGAAGGTACTTGATATGAGCCGAACAACAAAGAATTACTTGGCTGATGAATAGTTGTTTGTATATCTTCTTTGGCATTATTGTCAAAGGGAGAGATGATCAGAGAAAGTGTATATGAAAATTAGTTAGTGAGAACACAAATAGAGAGAGATTGCAGAAAGAGAGAGACTTGAATATTTGTTGCTGAGAACAAAGGAATCTGAGAATTGAAAAGATAAAATCCTTAGGGAGAGTCTACATGTAATGTTGTTATGTTTTGTAGTGATTAAACATATTAAATATCAAGCTAGGGAGAGCTTACCGAGATACAACATTTACTTACATAGTTGTAGAATACATGTTTGGTATGTTTATGGCATATTTTCATATTGCTTGTGTTGCCATCAATGCCAAATGGAGAGATTGATGAACTACAACTGATTGAATATATGATGAACTGAAGGAATAATAATTAGAGATCACTGAGCTACTGAAATGATATGTAAGATGATTAAATTAGTCAATATGTTGTCATTGATGTAAACTAGTTTTGACAATACTTATCATGTTAGTTATAAACATCTAGACATTTGTTGAAGGAAGAAAAGATGAAGAGCTGAGATATCTACATGAGGAAAAGATGGATATGATAAATAAGGATAAGGTAAACATTGGGTAACTTATTGATGAGTCTATGGATTGATATTTTTGACTTGATCATGTTACATTAATCTATTATGACGAAGAGATTTGAAATTGAACAAGTCAATGTGGTCAGTAATTGAAGATTTCTATATACATTGAGCTAGTGAAGTGTATATCGAGTGATAGTATTAACTAAGATAGTTATCTAGTTGTATCATCTTAAAATGGAAGCACTTCCATGTTAAGAGTGTTTAGCCCTCCGAGTAAGTGGTTTGGGGTCATATCAAATGCCTTGAATTGATCTTTGCTTTGATCTGGCTTTCTCCCCACTTTCCACTTCTTTTCTGCACTTGATTCCTTCATTCTAGGTGAAATTAGGGTCAGGATCCCAAGGATTCTCCTTAATTTCCCTCTTCACTTCTTTTCTGCACTTGATTCCTTCATTCTAGGTGAAATTAGGGTTAGGATCCCGAGGATTCTCCTTAATTTCCCTCTTCTATGGCTGTATTTTCTAGGTAGGACTTAAAAATAGGTCCTCTTGGACTTCATCATGTTCATCATAGGATTTTGTGCCTCTCTATGGCACTCTACCCTATTTTGGCATCATTTCTATGTCTTCGGGCACCTCGGGACCCCCTGTTTCTCACTCTGACTGAGACCCTGAAATCTGTGCCCTTAAGGTCAAATTCAACCTAAAGGGGTCAAATTAGACCTCAAACCTAACCTAGTTAGGATCGAGCTCATCTTTGATCCTGGGTTCAAATTTCAAGGTCCAGGGATCTCTGGTTGTCAGGTTTCAGAAATAATTGTTTTCCCGCTTCCGGGTCCACTATTTTGGTCTCCGAAATGGTAAAATATTAAATTATATTTAATTTAGGTCCATTCCTATAGGGTTGAGGCCTAATTGGAATTTAATTCCCCAAGGTGGCCCCTCTAAAGGATTGTGCCCTAGATCACTATAAAAGGAAGCCTTCCTCTCTCATTTTCTCCATCTCATCTTCAAGCAATTTCATGATCAAGCTCTCAAGATTTTCTCAAGGTGATCAAGCAAACATTCCATTCAAGAATTCAAGTCCTCTTCTCCATCCAAGTTCTCCATTGAAGATCAAAGATTCAAGCATTCAAGCCATTGAAGGGATTTGGTTCAAGCATTCAAGATTCATCATTCAAACCCTAGATCTAGCCATCATGATGGTGTGATCTTCCTTCAACATCCTTTGTTCATCTTCAAGATCCATTCATCCTTCCCTCAAAGTGGATTCCAAGCATACAATCATGGAGGTTTGATTTACATTTATTGATGTTATGTTCAAGCTTTCATATTAACATACTTGATTACATTTTAAATACAATTTGCATATTTATTGAATATCATAGCTTCATTGTTAGATCTACTTCTACTACTTGCTAGCATTCTCCATTTCAATTTAAATATTAAGGTTAATTCAAAACTGAGGTTTGACCAAGGCAAACCCCTAAAAAAAACAACAAAAATCCTCTTTTTCTTGCAGGTGCAAGTGCGGAATTTTAGATCTGAGAGCAGGTTTGGATACCCTTTTCGGTGAACTTTCAGGATCTGCGAACAAAGTCAGAATCGACCTTCAAACAAAAAATGTAGTATTTGACCTTTTATGAGGGTCAAAATTGACCTCCCTCAAAATTGGAAAAGATTTCTGTGTTTTGTAGATCTTGTAGTTTCGATTCAAAATCGTGAAAATCAATAGTTTTTGAGATAGTTTCACAGGGTTTTCAACAGGTTCTTTTTCAGAGGTAAGTACCTTTATCTCTTAATTTCAACATTAGTCATTTACATTTACTTTCCATATCAATACAATTCAAATGTAAGTGTAAAATATTAGTTTTGGGGTCTCTTTTATGTGTAAACCATTGTTCTAGGACCCCATCCATATTTTATCCTTTACACTAGTTATCACCGACACATTTCTATATTGACCGAGTATGGATGAAAACATTAAATGCTAAGAACAACCGACTGAATTTGTTGAGTTGGAAATTGTTATGATTTGAGGTTAAGGATGAATTTTATTATGAGATCCATCGCTGACAAAATTAAGAGAAGATCTAAAGGATGAGATTGAAATGTGTTAATGACACATCTGCCGAGGAAGGTTTAAGCGACAAAATGGACGAAGGAGATGAAGAGGCAAAATCTAATGGCTGATATGAAAACCTTTTACTTTTCTATATAAGAGATATGAGTTTCATTATTGAAACATGCCGAAAAGAAGAAGATTGGAAAGATTTCATGTGAAGACTATATTCATGCATGCTTGATCAAACTAGTTATTGAAAGAATCGAGGTGTAGACATTACTAAGCGTCAAAGAACTATTTATCGAGTGAAAGTAAGTTGAGAAATATTGAGGAAGTGAAATTTATTAATGATTAGAGGATTTGTATGGGCTTAGCATAGATCTAAATATTTTTAATTGAGTTATATTTGAATCAGATCAGTACGGTATCAGTTTAACCATTGATTTAAAAAATCTCTTAATCAAGTGGACTTAACAGTCTTATGTACTACCTTATGGCATTCATTAAATGTAAACTGTTATCTTGTTGACCCCATAGTGAATGCTGGTCAAAATTTAACTGTTAGTGATAAATCCTTCAACCAGGTCACACGTAACAGTGTGCATTGTAACCTTTAACAGGGTTGTCTCTTCACCGAGCTCACTTCAGAAGAGTGAATTATTTTGGATTACCGGTCCCAGGTGGTTTTTCCCTTAGCAGGGTTTCCATGTTAAATCATTGTGTTATGTGTTATTTTTTATGATTATTTTGATATCATACTTTACATACTACATAGTAGATTTAGTCAGTAATCATAGTTAGATAATTACTGGTAATCGGTAAACTATACAGATAGATTGATATTTTATGTTACCGAGCTGCATAATTTGTTGGAATTGTTTTATAAGGTACATCTTTGTATTTGGGACTATAGGATAACTAATGTAACCGATTCATCCCCCCCTCTCAGTTATTCTAAAACTTCCAATATCTTTGCATCTTGAAATAAACATATCCACTTCTGTAATTTGATTCTCTTAGCATGCACATCACCTTCAAAAGTAGATAAGCTAACCAAATTTCATGAGATGTCCTTAGAGTTTTTACCTGACTATATTCATTCTCTAGAAGAGCTGACAAAAGTGCTTCTCTAGCAAGTATGTTACACATAAATATATCTCTTTCCTTATCAGTGCAATCTTCAAGTTTGTCTTCTTCAATCATAGTCTTATCATTCTTTGTAATGAACCAATATCCTGGTCCTAAACATAGCAGATGTGTCTTCATCTTTTCCTTCCAATTGTCATAGTTAACTCCATCAAACTTAGGAGTTTCTTTCCTGAAATGACTCACCATAGATATCCTCAAGTTAAAAATTTTCCTTCAAGGATCTGTTTCTCTGATACCAATTGTTAGAAAGTAAAATCCACCAAGATAACTAAGAGGGGGGGGGTGAATCAGTTGTCAGATAAAAACAACTTATAATACCATTATCATATTTCAACCATGTAACCAATATAAACAACAAACGTAGAAAGATAAACATACACAATGACACAAGATATGTTGACTAGGGAACCTCTTGATTAGAGAGTAAACCCCGGTGGGGATGGTACCCACAAAATATGAACTAATATGAAGATTCCTTGTGAGAGGATGGACCTTGTTAAGAGTCTATGAAATACATTTAGTACATATTAGTCCCTGTTAGGAGACTTTGAATCCCTGTTAAAATATTATAACCCAATTAAGAGTTATGGAAGGCAGAAGGACCCACTGTCCAAACAACTTCAAGGGAAAGATCACCGAACTCACTGTCCAACTGATCTCTATATTATCCAAAAAAAATAATACCAATAAATACTGATCTCAACAACTAACCTTCACTCCTTTGACTGTGCAAGAACCACACCAACTTCTTTACCAGATCTCAATACCGGATCTTCTTAATTCACATATCCTCTTACAACATCAATATCATCATATATCCTTCTCTTTCATATATTAATCAAGGAAAATAATCCTTCCTTTATACCATACTCAAATAATTTACAATAGGGTCGACCAACTAGGCTTAACCATTTACAAAATATAAGTCATTACATGTTACATAATATTTGATAATGACATAAAACTGTTGGCTTCCAAACTAAATAATTCTTCACATGTGCAACCTCTAACTATGTTGTCTCATCCAGGTCACCTCTAAAATATCATCAACCTCTGTACAACTTCGCATGTCCAGATTCTATCCTGGTTAGGAGATATAATCCAGTTATCACAAGTTGCTTCTCAGGAACACTGTCAGAATATTTTTTCCACTAAATTACACGTAATGGTCATGAAGAATTGAATTTCCATACATGTTCTTAACCATAATCTCAAGACACAATAAAGAATAATTCCTCAACTCCGCATAGCTTGATCTACAATTCTTCACGTGCGCTACTACAAATAATGTCTGCTTCTCTGCTATTCTCCAGTAGATCAATGCATTGACCTCAATGACAAACACAGTCATGAATGCAACAAAAAAATTCTATTGAATAACTTGAATACTCCCCCATAGGACATATTCAACATTCATTCCTAATAAGCTCCATAAAAAAATTTCATCTATGGATAAGTTTGATTCAAAATAAAAGGAACCCTTAGGTACCAAGAATTCATGAATATTACATGAAGGTGAAATGCTCACCTTTTCCAACAAATTATCCACATAATTTTTCTTTATAGAAGTTTTATTACACTTAGTAGTGTATGCATCTAGCTTATATAATGTGCTAATTTTGGCACCTCTAGAAATCACCATAACACCTATCACCATTTTATAGCCTACATCAAAAGATATTACCTTCATACTTGAATCTATTAATTTTCTTACAGATAACAAATTTCATTTTAGACCAAGGATATGCTACACACCATTAATCTTTATTATTCTTCGATTAGGAAAATTGATTCAAAATTTACCATGACCAATAATATTTAAATGAGAATTATCACCCAAGACCATTTTACCTCCACCAAATCCTTCATATTAAATAAACCAATCTTTATTAGAGGTCATATAAAAAGATGTAGCTAAGTCAACTATTATGTGTACAAGTTTCCAAAGCTACAATTATGCATCACCATCTACCTTCTCAGACTTAGAATCAGAACCAAATTTCTTCTTTTTCTTCTTTCATTAAATCATATTAAAATCATTGAATTCCTCTTTTGAGTTATATCACAAATTTCCCACTAACTAGGATTATGGCTTTCCTTCATTAAAGGACCTTAAAAAACCTCCTGAAATCAAAGAGTTAAATATAAAAATTAAAAATACCCCTTTTTAATTTAATATGCCCGACAACACATTTCCATAATTAAAACCACATTTCATGCATTCAATCCCAATTATGGAAGCATAACACTACCTAGGGAACATTTTAGGATTTTAACAAAACTATTATTTCAATCAATCAAAATGCTTAGTTTAAACTAAGGAAATGATTCAATACATAATATAATCCAAGTGAAATCAATTTGAAACAAAAAGAATATGAGAATATGGAGAGATCAATGTTTCCAGGTACATTAACTTGAGAAAATTTCATTTTTGAATAAAATTGCATATGCCATGGATGATTGATTCCTTTGAGCAATAAAACAATCTTTCCAATAAAATTCTAATGATCCTCTATCCAAAAAATATTTTTGACCCAATCTCCGACAATGACCATTTCAAATTTGAAGAGTATAAGGGTTTTGAAAAACAATTTTTTTTTTAAAAGTATTAAAATGCCTTCTAACTTCCTAATTTAAACTCACTTTTTGCCTTTTTGAAATAAAATAAGAATAATAAATATCTAAGCATCACTTTTTAATTCCCAAATTAGCTCGTAAGCCAATTTGTGCAATTTCCTACATTACAAATACACATAAAGCACATTAATTGATTCAATTATGAAATTACTATAAATATCATAAAAACATATTTTAAATTGATGATAAATTGTTAATAAGTAAATATAAATAAATTAAATTTATTAGTCTATCACAAATGGGTATATGACTTTCTTGTCATTATCATTATGGTAACCAAGGGTGTAAACACATAAGTATAAGGGAGGTTAGAATTAATTAGGAATGATGAGTCTGATTGACTAACAAAATGACTAGTGTGTTATCTCCTATTAACCACCATCAGGGAAGGGTATGTTTAGACCTATAGAGCTAGGTGGAGTTGATACTTGATACTTGGATAAATGAACAAACATCATAGATACCTATGCATGAACATCATATGAAGCACAAATATAAATATTCCCTAGTTTGAGTAAAAAAACATAATTAATACATAGTAACATGCTCAAATCACTATAACAATAATCAACGTGTCATCATATAATCATCTCATTAGAAGCATCATAACTCATTAAATATACACATATAACCATCAACAAGTAATCCACATAATTAGAGGAATGATATAGTAGTACATGGCACACCACATGGAAATATAAAAAAGCAAAATCCAAATGTAACATATATAATATCAAAATCAGATCAAAATAATAATAGTAGAATGAAAACATAAGAGGCACTAAATCATCTCCCCTACAGACTAGGATTACTCATGGAACCCTCTAAAAAGATAGGGGTACAAATCTCTCAACTTCAAAGAATCCTCCTAATTGATTGAAGTACCATCATTCTAGTCCCATTAGACACTTACATGCTTTATCTCAACCCTTGGAGTTGAATAATGTGCACAAGCTCCAAAAAATGCTACTCGTATGTTGGATGACTGAGGCGGGGGGTGAATAAATTATCTTAGGTCCATTAACAATTTTCAACCTTAAAATCTTCTCGGTAGATAGTCTATGTAATCAAATTTAAAAAATTAACTGACCACAACATTATACATCATAAAATCAGTAAATAGCATGCAGAACATTCAATCACACAATAACACTAGTATTTAATGTGGAAACCCAATTTGGGAAAAACCACTATGGGAATTATCAACCACAAAATAATTCACTCTTTTGGAGTGTTCTTGGTTAAAATCCAATCATGTTAAATATTACAAACACATTTGCTAGATGTGACCCTGTTAGGGGATTTTCACCAAAGATCAACTAGATTTGTCACCCTATAATGACTGTCCTTATTAGAGGACTTTAGAACATTCGTTAAAATGCCACCTTACAAAGGATTTAGAAATTAGGACTGTTAAATCCACTCAATTAAGATATTTTCTACTACAATGGTTAGAAAGTAACAGTGAAATGATCTGATAAAATATGGAACTACCTTTTCTTGTTCAGATCTACTTTATTCTCATTTGTCCTCTTCAAATTCTTCATTTCTAGATAATCAATACACACACTTCATCTCATCAGTTTTCTTCACTTTATTCACACAATCATTCAACTCTGTTCTACTCGGTGTACCCTTCTTTTCAAATTCGTCTATATATTTTGGATATCAACAATTCAACAACAAAAACAATATCAACATCAACAACATGATCATAGCTTTTTTCTGCTTAATCTTATCACTACTTAATCTCATCCATTTGATCAAATCTGTAGCATGGTAGAACATTTTATGATTCTTGCCAGCTGTATCTTCACCTTAGAACTTGAACTTGTCTTGGATCTCAAACCAATCACTAAATATTCACCATTTATAAGTACCTAATGATTTTGATCCTTTAATTTCATTAACTAACTTTGTTTCTTCCTTAGAATCTTCTAGATCAATCCATATCTTCATACAATGTCATCTTTTACTTGATTCCTTTTTTAACTGACCAACTTCATCTACTTAGTTAAGTCATTTTACTTGGTTAACTGTGACCAACCAATATCTCTACTTACCGACAACTATTCCTAGCTCGGTAGAAATTTTTTTTCCTTATATTTTCACTTTTCAATTTCAATCCTTTATTACCGACAAAGATAACTGTCTTGTGCATCGTTCTAACACTTTATTAAATCATGTAAACCAATCAAATCAATATTACCTTGTCAAAGACCGATTCAATGATTGCCAAATTAAGATCATATACTTAACATCACTTCTTTATTTCATCTTTTTTCTTTAGCAATCATTTCTTTCCTCAACATCTTATATTTTAGATTGATATTAAAACTTGAAATCAGTAAGTTAATAGGCTTGACATCAATGACAACATAACAACTAATCCAATCATTCTACATACTTTTTATTTCTTAGTTGACCTTTTTAATTCTGATCACAGTTGGGTAATACTCTTATTAGTTCAACAATCTCATTAGTTGGGTTAACATTTTCCTCCACTTCCAAAGAAGCCCAATCAAATAGATTCCCAACATTGGGGATATACTACTCAAGCACTCATTGTGATAGGCTAGGTAGAAAATAAAGGCAATATGCAATGAGATGTATCCTCTCAAGGATCTCTAAAGGTCTAAAAAAATGGGGCACCAACTTAGAGATTTTAATATAATGAATTAGACTCTTCCACAAGTGAAATCTGAAGAACACATGATAGCCCACTAAGAAATGGTGATCTAATTGGTGTGCATCAACATACTTCTACTATTGGTGCTCAGCTGTATCCAAACTCTCTCTGATCTAAACTAAGGACTATTGCATTTCATAAAGCATATCTAAACCCAAGACACCACAATCCTCCAAATAATCCCCTACTCAATAGTGTATGACATAGTTGACTATACAAGGAATGAAAGGAGACATGCTAAGATAACCCTACCCAATATTATAGGAAAATAGTCCTCACATTGTCACTATCAATCCATGACATATGTTGGTGTAATTAAATATTCTGAATTATACTTTACTTAAGCTTACTTAGGATAATGCATTGCATAGTAGTTTGTCATTGAGACACCTAGGAGTTTGCACCTAATTTAAGAACATGGTGTAGGATAAATTCCACTTTAGGTGTGATATCCACCTTTAGTTCACATATCAAATTATCATCCTCATCATATGGAACATACTTCATTGCATAATGGAGGATGAGCCACCATTGGTGGACATGTGATTACACCTTGCATAGGTCATAGTTAATATTCTCCTTATCATTGTCTCTTCTCATCTTTTCTTTATAAGGAGGCATATTATGTATATTTTAATCAATCAATGTAATGTCCATTATCAATAATATCATTCTTCCATCTTAATGCAATTATCTTTCCATTCTCTTCTGGAAGTTAACTTGGTCTTTCATTTGATCCCGGGGTGTTGTAGAGTCACCTAAAACTCATAGTATCAGAGCTCTCAAGGTGTGAAGACCTCTTCTCAAAATGTGCAATCTCGACTTGATTCAATTGTGGGTGTAGAATGTTACAATTTGGGTATTTTCATTATGTCCAAGAGGTTGTTTCGGTGAAAATTGACTACAAATTCACCCCTATTGGAAAAATTCAAAAATCGAACAAAATTTTTTTTGGCAGACCGAGTCATACAATCTGATATGCTCCTCTACAGTATGATTTAATTTTTTAAAAAAATTATGGATTTTGTCAATTAATTTTTTTGTAGTTTTTATTTTTGTCAGCAAAATTTGTTTGGGGTTGGTATGACTCCGATTATTTTCTTAGTCACTGTTATAGATGGTAGAGTCTATAGATTCTGTCCTCTGAGCAGAGCTGACAAAAAAGGGCCCACACAAATCTTGGCAATCAAATCTAAAGCAATTGACGGCCAAACTTCATTTCTACGAGCACCAAATTTCTTGGCCAATGTCAAATCCACTTACCGACAATGAATTTCCTACCAAAGATGACTAAGAAGTCATTCTCTAATTTTTTCAATGATGTTGGAGCTTTGTATAAAAACAAAGTACATCTTCAAGTCCTGATAAATGTGGGACTAAATATCCCACTACCCTCCACCCAATCGTCGCCCAACCTCCACTCTGCCCAACCCCAGCTGAGTGCCCCAAGAGGCCACCAGTAGTGAAAGATATGACATGGCCCTCCAACCCAAGATTTCAAACTCAATGCCATATCACTAAACTATCAACCAATTAGTCAGTGCCACATCATCAAAAGAGGGTATTTTTTGCCACACGTGAATTTTTAGGAGGATAAAGTTGACACCCATCTGCACGTCAAATAGGAGGAGGAGGCTATTTTCCTATGACTTCCATACGACCATAAAATTTAATCATAGGCTTTTTTAATGTCATCAACTGGTTCAAATTTTCATCCCCTCACCATTGAAGTGTTTGGTTTTGCAACCTGACTTCAAACCCTCATATCTTGCTCAATTTTGATCCTTTTTACAAGCAATTTTTTTTATTTGGGGTAGAATTTCTTGAAGTTTCTAGTGGTGGTATTATTTTTTCATTTTGGTGCCTATATTGATCAATATTTTCAGATTTTCATTATAGTATCTATATGTTCTTAAATTTTGCAAATTTCAGAGCTTCGTTTGGACACATACAGTAACATTTTTAGGTGATTTATTTTTTAAAGCGCATTATTTTTTATCTACTTTCCATATCTGCAATCCGATTTTAGTGATTTATAGTGGAAATATACTTTCTAAAATAGGTCATTTTGGGGCTATATATGCACTTGGTTAATCCTTGGGTTTCATTTTTCTAATTTGCATCAATGATTTAAAGGAGTACCAATTTGTTTTAGTCATTATTTGATTGCATAATAGACATTTTAAAAGTCAAAATCCTCACTTTATATAATTATCATGAATGAAAAGAATTTATTTCTAATCAGTTGTTAAGTATTGGATTGTTTAGAATGATTCTTGGGCAAGATCTAGAACCAACTACAGGTGTTGCTAAAATGATAAAATGGTTTGATTGAAGTGATAAAGCACTTGGATCTCTTAGATCATCCATCTCTCCTAACTTTCTATATCATGTTGCATCTTGCACACATCCTCATGATGCTTGGACAACTTTGGAGGGGCTCTTTGGTAAACTTGATAGAATGATAAAATTCAGATTGGAGAATGAGCTCATAGGTCTAAATCCTAGTAGTTTTTATAATATTCAAGACTTTTTCTCTAATTTCAATTCTATTAGATTGGAGCTTTCTAATTGTGGCATTACTAAAGATGATGAACAATTGATCTTATCTATTCTTTCCAAGCTAGGTCTTGAATATTCAATCGTTGTTTATGCATTCTATGCTACAATGGATGCTCTCGGTAGTGCATACAAAATGCCTCTTCTCAGCTAATATACAGCTCAACTCACAAGGGAACAAGAAAATTTGGTGCACATGGGTCAATTATAGCCTTCAAAGCATCATGCATTGATTGTAAATGAATCTACTCCAAAGGCTTACAATGGAAAAGGAAAGAAGAAACATGAGGATCCTAAGAAACATGACAAAGATGATGATTCTACTTCACAAAATACTTCTAAATCCAAGTCCTCTTCAAGAGACGAACCATCTAGAAGAAAGAGGGAAAAATGTGCATATTGTAAAAAGTTGGGACATGATGAGAATAAATGTTTCCATAAGAAGATTGATGAGTTCAATCACATTATTCAAAAGAACAATACTAATTTTCCATCACCAGTGTCTACTCCTTCTACACATTTTGTAGCTTCTACATTTACATCAACATCATCCAAGGATAAAGGTAAAGGTCAAGCACTCATAGCCTTTGCACATCCTGAGAAAGGTAAATGGCTTCTTTATCCAAGTGCATCATATCATATGACATCTTATATGTGTGTGCTAAAATGTTGACACACTTCTATTAGTCATTAAATCCAAGATTGCTCAAGAATGAGGTCTCAAATGGTGACTCATAGCTCTCTATCCATGGAGTGCAAGGGTTTGTAATGGAGGCCCTCAGATTAGACCTAGTTTGTGCCCATGCAAGTACACCATAAAATGAGAGATTCAAAGAGGAAAAGCAAGAATGCTAGTCTCCATGATCATCAAGTATGCATGCAAATGAAAATGAAAGCTATTCTAAATGATAACAATGCATAAAAGCAAACTAATCTATGAAAGGAAATGCTTATGCAAGATTATTCTATGAAAAGAATTATGAATCTAATCTAATATGCAAGTGCAATATTAATCTAAATGGATTGCCATGGAGGCATGAGAGAAGAAGACAAGAAAAGAGAAGTTGCAATGTTCAAGCTCAAGTGCTCAAATTCTCCTCCAAAATCGCTCTCCAAACTTGCATAACAATAACATAAATCTTGATCTCTAAAATCTCCATGCATAAATGAGAAGGAGAGGGCTCCTTATAAAGGATTTAGAAATGAATGGATGGTCAAGATTAAGAGGCAAAAAGAAATGAGCAATGGTGGAGATTAAATCTTGGTTGATCCATGTGCTCAAGATTCTCAAGAGGCAAAATCAATGAACATGGTTAAGAGACAAAAAGATGTGTGAAAGTGATTAAGAGGCAAAAGGAGATTCCACTCATCTTGGAAAGTGTGCATTCAATGTGAAGACAAAAAGTCTTTTTCTTGTTCTAGTTTTTATTTTATTATTTATTTATTATTTTTAGCAAAGTGGTTTCCATTATTTAATTAAAATATTTTTTATTTATTTAAAAGAAATTTGTTCTTTTAATTAAATGTGGCTTAGAATGAAGTGATTTTATTATTTCATTAAAAGATTTTTTATTTAATTAAAAGGGAATTTTATTTAATTAAAAGGGAGCATGTTCTCTTAATTAAATAAGATTATTTTATTATTTATTTTTTCTCTTTTTAATTAAATAAGGCTTAAAATAAAATGACCAAACCTTAGGAAATATTGAATTAATTACGATTTGATCAAGAAAATTGATTTGAACTGAAAATATTGTAAAGCTTTGATTCAGGAAATTGATAAATTGATGAATGGGGGCCCAAAGTCTAGGTGACCATTTTAGGGTGCATACATCTACCCCTCTTTGACTAATGTGTGATCTTCATGGGAACACATGTAGTCAAAGAATGGAATTGAAATGTGAGATCAATTTGGGATCACAAAACAACCCAGACATGTGATCGACAGATGGGAACACATCAGGACAAATATAAGCTGATTGAAAAAGACAAGGCCAACACCCCTATAAATTGGTAATTGTCAAGTCTCAAGCAAGGTTTAATTGATAGGATTGATAAAGCTGAATCAAGGATTGAAGTTTGATAGGTACTACCCCTCATGATTGAAATTGAAAGGAGATAGAGGAGAAATAGTGAATTGATAAATTTGATCAAATCAAACTAAAAATAAGGTTCTTGATGTAAGATGAAAGATATAAGGATCACAAAACCAAGGTAGATCATTAAGCATGAAAGCTTATGCCCCGAGGTTGAATTAAAAGAAAAGAAGTGGGGTGAAAGCGAATGGAAGATAGAACTTTGGAAGAGGTGAAAATAAATGGAGAGAAGAAAGAGAATGCCTCAAAATCAATCAACTATTTAAGATAGAAAATTTTGATTGAGATCATGAAAGAAGATAAGGAAATGAAGATCAAAACATGACCACAGTTGATTAAAAGTCCAAAATAAAGATGAAGGAAAACCCTCTCAAACTCCTAATGCAACCTAAAAATGCATATTATCATGAAGTCTAACAATGCAAGCCACATGAAAATGCAAAGGTGTACTTGTAATAGAGCAACTGTAACATAGGATTTTATGTCCATCATTCATTAGAAAATGTTAAGGAACTTATTTTCATCATTGGGCCATTATTAATGGACATCGGAAAATCACACAATCATCAATAGTCACAAGTACAACTATGAAAATATGAATGTGATTTATATCGGATTGGAATGTGGAAAGATTCTAACATAAATATCAAAGACATAAAGGTCAAGATGACTTTGATGTTAGCTTACCCAATTTAATGTAGCAAAACCACTCTTGCATCAAGGCACAAATGCCAAGATGATCATAAGAACGGTCGTGCAAAAATAATCAAGGATGATACATCAAATATCCTAAGTGTTTCAATAGAAAAAAAAGAGACACTCTAGAGTTTCAAGACCACACCCACAAGTAGAAAGAAAATAGAAACATGCCCCATGCCCCAAGTCCTCTAGCTGTGCATCCTGGAGAGACTTGTTAGACAAGGACATTCAACGAAAATCAATAACAGTCAACACATAAAGAAAAGATCATGACATTGCTCAAGCATTAAGTGTTGTGTTTAAAAATTTAAGTGTGTTAATTGATATTGAGTTCCGAGGATAAGGATCAAATGCTTTCGAGCAGGTAAGATCACATGACAAAACTGTGTAAGACCAAACCAAGAAGTGTTTAAAAACACTCAATGTCAGGGGTTGTGTTGAAAAACACAGTTGGGGTGGTGTTGAAAAACACCGTTTGTGAGGTGTCCTAAAGACTAATGCATCCAAGAGACCAAATCTAACACAGTTATGCTCCCTAGACAAAGACAAAGACCAATTCCAAACCAAGGCAACAAGGACAAGGTATGATGGAGAAAGACTAAGTGTCGAGGACGCATGCCAAGAAACAAGGGTTGCAAAGGCCTCAAGTAGCACCCGTTTCCAAGTTTTCACCACTTGGATTTTATTGCAAATTTTTTATTTTATTTTTTTCAAGACTTTTTATAATTTTTTTTGTATTTTTGCTACCAAGGTGCCTGTTTCCAGGTTTTCACCAAGGCACTTTTTCTATTTTTTTTTGAATTTTTGAATTTTTTTGGTATTTTTAGAGTATTTAATTTTTTTGAGATACATCGAAGTGCCTATTTCTAGGTTTTCACTAAGATGATCATTTTTTCAGGATATTTTCCAATTTTTAGAATTTTTGACAATATATCATTTTTTTGGATTTTTTCAGGATCAATAAGTATGTACAAAGGATGCCCCCAGATAGAATGAGCATCATGGATAGAACTTATTCAGGTGCAAGACATTGATAGGATCAGGGAGCTGCTCTCCCTCTTTTGTAGATAATAAATAAGCACTTGTCCCAAAAGTTTCTATAATGATGTACGATCCAAGCCAATTAGGTTCAAATTTGCCCTTTTGATCTCTATGTTGTTGATTCTTAGGATTTTCACGTAGGACAAGATCTCCCACTTGGAATTCTCTAGGGTGAACCTTTTTGTTGAAGGCTTTGGATATGCACTTTTGATAAACCCTCATATGGTCAAATGATGCTTGACATTTCTCATCTAGAAGTTCTAACTCTTGAAGTCTCATGGTGTGGTAGTCTTCATCTGTAACTAGACCTTTGAGGGAAAATCTAAGTGAAGGAATCTCAACCTCTAAAGGTAACACTGCTTCAGCACCATATGTAAGGGAAAAATGAGTATCCCTAGTAGGAGTACGAATACTCATTCTATAAGCCCACAAAGCCAGATTTATCTGTAAATTCCAATCTCTACCATTCTTATGAACTATTTTATGTAGGATTTTTAGAATGGTTTTGTTTGATGCCTCTTCTTGACCATTTCCTTGCGGGAAGTAAATGGAGGACTAATGTTGTTTAATCTTGAATTTCTTATAGAGTTGCTTAAGGTCCTTATTTTTGAACTGACCTCCATTGTTAGTGATAATCTCAGAAGGCACTCCATATCAATAGATGATATGATTTGGAATGAATAGAGAGACTGTCTTGCTCGAGGCAACAAAAAGTGGGACATCTTCTACCCATTTAGTGAAGTAATCAGTGGTAGTGATAATAAAATTGTGTCCACCTGATGAGTTGGGATGAATCTGCCCAACAAGATCAAAGGCCCAACATTGAAATGGCCAAATGAGATATAGAAGGAATGAGCTCCCTGCCTGGAGCATGTATCAGGTTACCATGTTTTTGACACTTTTCACATGACTTTGCAAAAGCTATTGCATCAATCTACATTGTAGGCCAATATTACCCCACCCTAAGTAACCTTCTGGCCATGGAAAGACCATTGGAATGTCCCCCATAGATTCCCTCATGAATGCCAACTAACGCTTGGTCAGATTCTTCCTTTTCTAAGGATCTAAGAAGTGTTCCATCTAGACCCCTCCTATACAAATCACCAAAGATAAGGGTATGGCAAGAGGCATTTCGGGTAAGGTTTTTGGGTTCAGATCGATTAAAGGTTTCAGGAATAATGCCATCATGAAGGTATGAGTAAATGGCACCATAACAAGATGACTCATGACCAACAAGGGTACAAATGACATGGCTTTCTTGGGAGTCATAGATAGGGTGATGTAGCTCTTCCACCAGGAATTAAAATCTAGACTCATGTTGCTCTAACTGAAGGAGTGAAGCAAGTGTAGCCATAGCATCAGCTTCTTTGTTTTCTACTCTAGGGATTTGCTAAAATGTGACAAATGTGAAGTATCATTTCAAGGAATCAACCATTTTCTTATAAGGTACCGATTTCTCATCTTTTGTTTGATATTCTTCATTGACTTGGTTGATTATCAGCTATGAATCCCCATAGATGTGTAGCTCTATAATTCTCCATTCTATGGCCATTGTAAGTCCATTTTTTAAAGCTTCATACTCAACAATGTTTTTTGTACATGGGAACAATAACTTGTAAGACTTAGGAATTATGTACCCATGAGGAGAAACAAACAACACACCAACTCCTGAACCATTTTGCATACAGGATCCATCAAAGAACATCTTCCATGTTCTTCCAGTCATGTACATGAGATACTCATCTGGGAAGTCAACTTGAATAGGTGTATTATCTTGAATTGGGAAAGAAGCCAACTAATCTGCTATAGCTTGTCCTTATATAGATTTACATTCAATGTACTCTATGTCAAACTCAGAAAGGATCATCATCCATTTAGCAAGTCTACTTGTGAGGGAAGCCTTACCAAGTAAATACTTGAGTGGATCAATTTTTTCTATGAGATGTATTGTGTGCACAAGCATGTAATGTCACAACTTTTGGGAAGAAAACACAACCACAAGGCAAGCTTTCTCAATGCTGGTGTAGTTAATCTCATATGAAACAAGAGTACGACTAATGTAGTATATTTCTCTTTCTTTCCCATGTTCATCAAGTTGAGCTAGTAATGCCCCCAAGGAAGATTTTGTTGCTAAAATGTATAGAATAAGTGGCTTCCCTGGGATAGGAGGCATTAAAATAGGAGGGTTTGCAAAGTATTTCTTGATTTGATCCATTCCCTTTTAACAATCCTCATTCTAAACATATTTGACTCCTTTGTGTAAGTTCTTGTTGAAAGGTTGACCTCTATCTGCCAACTATGAAATGAACCTCCTTATGGATTGAAGATGTCCCTGAAGACTCCTCATTTGACTAATTTTTTTAGGAGGTGGCATATCTATGATTTCTTGGACTTTTCTAGGGTCTACCTCTATTCCTTTTTCTGAAATGATGAATCCTAGTAGTTTTCCAGAGGTGACACCAAATGCACACTTTTTAGGATTTAACCTTACTTGAAATTGTTCCATGTGATCTAGAATGACTTCTAAATCATCTAAGTGTGTGTCTCTTTTCTTAGACTTGGCCAAAGTGTCATCCAAATAATCTTCCATGTTTCTATGCATCATGTCATGAAAAATGGTTGTCATAGCTCGATGATAGGTGGCTCCTACATTTTTTAATCCAAAAGGAATAACGTTCCAACAATAGGTACCCCATGCACAAGTGAATGTAGTCTTTCCTTAATCTTCAGGAGCTATCTTAATCTGATTGTATCCAGAAAATCCATCCATCAAGGAATAAATCTCATAACTTGCAGTCATGTCTACTATCATGTCTATATTAGGGAGTGGAAAATCATCCTTTGGGCATGCTCTATTGACATCTCTAAAATATGTGCAAATTCAAATGGATTTTTCATGTTTGGAAACTGGTACAATGTTTGATATCCATTTAGCATAGTGAATAGCTCTTATGAATCCTGCACCGAGGAGTTTCTCTAATTCTACTTTGACTAGAAGAGCTATGTGAGGATGCATTTTTCTCAATTTTTGTTTGACTGGTTTTACACTTGGAGCTATGGACAAGTGATGCATGATAAGATTAGTGTCCAACCTTGGCATATCTGAATAAGTCCAAGAAAAATTGATCTTCTTTTTCTGTAAGAACTTAGTGTAAGCTTCTTTTTCTTATGGTGACAAGGATTGAGCCAAGTGTACTATTTGTGGAGCCTTATCTGTACCCAAATTGACTACTTGTGTTGGCTCAAGAAGAATTGAAGATTTGTCTTGAAAATAGCTAGGGAGACAATCAAGTACCTCATCCTTAGGCATCTTAGAGAGGTTTTCACGCTTGGATTTGTCATTTATTTTTACTTTTTTTGGTTATGACACCACCACACAGTGGTTTTTGCCATCAGAACTCTTTTTCTTTTTTTCTTTTCTTTTCATTTTGTGACTAAGGTACTTGATATCTAGCTCTATCATGTTGGTAGCTAGTTCACTGGTGGAAGAGACTATGGGTTCAATGGCATTCAAGTAATAGGTTATCTCATAATCATTTTGGAATGTTAATAGCTCAAGTTCTTGATAGTGTTGGGACCAATCAATGAGGTTAGAATGAGAAAGAGGTAATTCAATGGTTGGTTCAAGGTTATGGATACAAATGATATCATCTCTGGTGATCAAAGAGTCAGAGTCTGTCAAGTATCCTTCTAGGCTACCCAAATCAGGATTCATCCTAACAAATGAAGAATCATCCACTAAGGAAACATGTGGGTTCAAATCCTCTAATCCTATACATGACTCATCAGCTATCTTGGGTTGAGAACTATAAGTGTGGATGACATCAACATTCATGTCAACTATAAAAGAATTAGAGAGAGAGAGTCCCATTCATACTCATGTGAATTAGTTTTTGAATCTCGACTAGGATGTTTACACCATGAAGGTTTAAGACATCTTGATGTGGAAGATCTAATATCATCAAGGGTAACATCTCTCTCCATCAAATGAACAATATTCTTTCATTGACGTTCTCTGATGGGATCCTCTACATCTGATTCATCTTGTTCTAAGGTCACAATTATTGCATGAGCAACTAAATTATTTGAATCTCCCTAAAGGAGATTGGTGGAAGGGACCCAATCTTCACACATATCTTGTTGATTTGTCAAATTTGGCATGTATTTCAGTTCATCTTCACTATCTGATTCATCAAGGATAGGATCAATATTCTTGTTATGATTCACAAATCCTAGGCCAATTGTCTTCTTAGACCTGTGTCCAAAAAGAGCATGATCGAGAGGTTAAGCTCTAGTATACAATCTACGACTAAGAGGGCCATGTCCAAGATAGCCCATCTATTTGACAAAAGTATACCCTCTTCCATAAGCCTTAGGAGAGGGAGAAAAGTTCTCATTATTCATGTATTTCTCTTCTCTATAAATCCATTCTTTAACAGCCACCTCTTCTTTCTCATCTTGAATAGGAATTGAGGACTCTATAAATGTACCAAATAAAGTCATAGCTGAAGAGGAAGGTCTCATTTCTTGTGAAGGTTTGCCATAAGATCTAGGTGAAACTAGAAGCTTTCTAAAAGAGTGAAGTTAATACCCCCCTACACCAAGGTCTACCGACTTGAACTTGTCTTTGCATTCTACTAAGATCGCATTAAAGTCTTCTACTTCTCTATTGAGGGGAACATGAGCCATTGCCAAAATTGAGTTAACAAATAATGTGCTATCCCCAGGTATAAAAATTTCTACTCCATTGTAGGGGAACTTAACACATTGATGGTAGGTAGATGAAACTTCTTGCATATCATGGGTCCATGGTCTACCAAGTAAGATAACTTATGCTAGAGGACCAACATCAACAATTTGAAAAAAAATATCCCTCTCAACAAGGCCAATCCTAAGAGGAAGGACGACCAACCCTTTGGAACTTCTTTCCACCTCATCATAGGCTTTGATAGTGATCTTCTTTATGGTATCTATGACTTGTTCAGAATAACACAATGTCTTTAAAAGACTCAAGGAACAAATATTAAGGCCCGCACCCCCATCTATCAACACATGCCTAACATGAGTTTTGTAGATCATGACTTCAATATGAAGGGTGAGATTGTGTGGGTGGCTCAAAGATTTATCATCATCCTCTGATAAGGTAAGGTTATGAGGCCTAGCAATATGGTTAACCATGTTTTGGAATTGATCAACATCTAAGTCATTAGGGGCATTCGCTACATGCAAGGCATCCTCAAGGACTTTCTTGTGTCTTGGGGACAACTCTAGAAGTAGAAAGATCAAAATCTGAGCTAGGGTTCTCTACAACTGATCAACATGATTATAACTCATTTTAGGATTAACTATTGGTTTTGAGGTGACATTCTTAGATGCCACTTTCTTTGGTTTACTAGGTTGACTTGAACTGGGTCCTCTAATGACAATGAGACCTTGACTTCTTGTGACAACATTAAGAGCTTGGGATGACATTCTAGAGTTAGGACCCCTTAGCACCATAACAGGTTCTTCATCAAAGATAGGAGGAGAGTCCATGTCTAGATCATAACCATAGGGATCTTTATTTCTCATCATATTGACATTTTCTTCTACAACTTCAAGCATGTTGACAACATTCTCCGCAGTTGTGCAAGTGTAATTGATCTTAGCCTTGCCATTCTTAAGTTTAGAGGTTCCCCCCTTCTCATACTTGGGCAAAGGTTCTTTGAAAGCCTTATGAGTAGCATTAGTGTTCAATCCATCTATTTGAAGTTTTCCATTCTCAATGAGATCTTGGATGATATGTGTAAGTTTCCAACAATTTTCAATATAATGTCCAATGCCATTATGAAATTTGCAAAAGGCTTTCTCATCCCACCAATGTGGCTTAACATCATGTATATGATGCTTTGTGGGATCTTGAGGATGCACAAGGTTGTTGGCAATGAGTGTTTTGAAGACATCTTCATATGAATCACCTAGTTTTGAAAATTGTCGTCTCTCTTTCTTGGGCTTATCTTGATATCTTGGCTTGTAATCTTTTTGATGAGATGTGTTGAGTTTCATTGCTTGAACTACACTAGACAAGTGAAGAACAACTTGATCTTTGGGTTGAAAAGAGTCCACAACTCCATCATTGACCATTTGTTTGTTTCTATTCCAATGTGAGTTTTCTCCTTTATCCTTATTAGAGTTGTTTTTATTTTGACCATTGTTGTTATTTTTGTTGTTGGCCAAAATTCCTTGTTCTTTCAAAACATCCTTAACCCTACATGTGGTTTCAACCATGGTGTCAAAGGAATCAAAGACCAATTTCCTAACTTCATACTGCATCTCAGGGACCAAGTTGCTAATAAGGATGTGAATCTTCTCATCTTCATGAATGGTCCTAGAGTAGTGAGAGCATTGTTGCCTCCACCTTTGCAAGAAAGTGAAAAAGGAGTCCCCTTGATGTTGCTTTAAGTTTCATAAGTTTGACATGGTGACAGATCTTAAATATTGTATGCAAAGTGTTGGACAAATCTATGGACAAGGTCTTTGAAAGTCTTGATGGGGGGAGTTATGTTGGTGAACCATTCCATCGCTTGACCCTTAAGACTCCTTGGGAACAATCTCATGAGGTATGAGTCATCTTGATGGAACTCAAAACTCATAATATAAAAATGACGCACATGATCATGTGGATCTCCATTACTGTCATACTTGTCATATTGGGGGATCTCATCTTTTCTAGGAAAATCTTTCATACTCACACTCTTGTCAAAAGGATTAGGACAAATTGAATCAAGATTGAATGAGATCTTGGGTGCCAGAATCTTTTCCATCATACTTTGAAGTTGTTTGATGTTCTCATCCTAAGATGGACCTTGCTTCTTGATCTTTCTATCCACATCAAAGTTGTAAGGGACTTTAGCACCTTTTTTGATTAAACTCTCTAGGAACTTCTCTTTGTTTTGCTCCAAGTATCTCTCCACATATTGTTGGAAGAGTGGTTCTTATTGTATCTTCATGAAATCTTGGGAGTTGAGGTCAAGACTTGAGCTACTACCCCCATATTGTGAACCATGGTGAGCATGTTGAGAAGGTTCTTTTGAGTTCCTACGAGGTGTTTGTCTCCTATAATGATCATATTGTGGAGCCCTTCTTCCTCTAGGGCTACAAGATCATGAAGGTGATCTTGAATATCTTCCACTTCATGGAGTCTTAGGAGGAGTGGGTGGAGGAGAGTTGTTTCCACCACCAACACACATGTGGTTGTATTGATCATTGAGTTGCTTAGCCAAGAGTCTATCTTTCTCTTCTTGTGCGGATCTCTTTTCTATTTCCAATAAGGCTTGTCTTTCTGACTCTAGGAGTCTAAATTTATCTTCCTTTGTAGCTTGCTCATCTAGGAAGAATTTATTTTCACACTTAATTCTTTTGAGTCTTTCACTTGTGTATCTTGAAGTTGTTTGGAGTAGTGAACTTGGTCTTGAATGTTTAAATAAGTCATTGGTGTATGTTGCATTCACGTGAGTATCATAAGGTTCATTGTCTTGACTATCATGTTGTGATTTCTCTTCTTGAGAGACTTGCCTCTTATCTCTCTCAGCCCTTTGATGTGCATCAAGATATCTAGTAGAAATAAGAGATGAGACTAGTTGATTTTCATGAGATGAACTGCCAAATAGAATGTTATCTCTATGTCTTTCCAATATGTTGTCAAGACTTTTATCCCTTTCTTCCCTCTCCCTTCGAGTCATTGTGTAACTCATATCCATATTTGAATGAGAAGGTGTGAAGGATGTGCTCAACTCACTAAGATTACTCTTGGGATCAAACCAAACTTCTGAGGTATTCCTAGGGGATTGATCAAAGATGAGCTCTTTTCCCTTATGTTTTTGGTGAGTTTGAGCTAAGGGTACTTGATCAAAGACTACTTGAGGTCGCTTTCCTTGATTTACTTGATATCTTTTTGTAACTGACATGAAAGAAAATATCCTAGGTGATAAGATGACCCTAAGAAACTTTGGTATCAAACTAGGATAGTTAAAGCACTCAATTGTCCAAAAGAGATGTGATAAGATAGAATTTTTCCAAAAGGCATAAACCAACACTACTGTAGAGGTGCCCAATAAACAGATGAGTATCCTAACACATATGGATCAAGAGGATGATTTATCCAAGATACATTTGATTGAATTTGAATTTTTTATGGAAGTGAATGGACAAGAGATTACTAAAACTCTCCAAGCATGTTATCAAAGAATCCAAAGGTTTACTTTCTCAACAAGGACATTTCTAACTTACCTACTCAAAGAAAGGTCACTTGTGAAATCAAATATTGCTAATTCAAGAGGTCAAGAAACATAAACCCAAGGTGAAAATAGGCTTCTAACAGAGGGGTAAGTGACTTGATCAGACTCGGATCGACTGAGGAAAATTAGGAATGGTAGGATAGAAAATTAGGCAACCTATAAAAAGTTGGTGTTTCAACTCAGGAACTTAGTTTTTGTTCATTTTAAAAGATCAAGTAAACACATCAACTGAGTTTTATAATTGATCAAGCACATAAGACAACAATCAAGGAGTTCAAGAAAAAAAATGTCTTCAAACAATGAGCAAGGGACAAAGCAACCTTGCACATGAACAAGAATAGTGACTTAGTATGCTACTCCTTAAAGATTCTACTTGTGTATGTTCTCAAAATGTTTTGCAACCACACACATAGTCCTAGCAAATAAAAAGTTGTTTGCACTATGGTTCTTAGTAATGGTTTGACTCTGCAACTTTTGCAATCTCAAGATGGCGAACTCCAATCCATGCATACCGGGGTTTTGACACATTCTAAGAATTTAATCAATTGGAGATGCTGAGGAGATCTGACAGCCCAACAAGAAACCACACCCATGGAGATTTCTTCCACAAGGATATTTATATAGAGGTTGTTGCTACCTTGAAAAAAATGGCTATTACCGCTTGAGGTTCCATCCATGTGGTTGACCCAATAAAGGGAATTTTCACTACGGTTAACCCTCTCTAACAAGGTGACTCACAACAAGGACCACATGGGGACATGGTTTAGATTCAAGGATCTAAGTTTCTGATACTACCCAAAAAGGGAGTAGAGCATAATCCTCTAGCCTCTTCACTTCACCCAAACATAGCAAGAAAATTCATTAACATGCTAAGATTGCAACCACCTCACAAAGGTTTGTGATGTCAACAACAATATCTACTAAGCTCTCTAAGTGGGTCCAAGAGAGAACATACCAATCAATGTTGAGGACCAAACCAAGTGAGACCATGAGATAGTAACAATATCCTCCCTACCTACAAGGGGTTCTATTGTCAAGAAGAGCTTTGCAAGAAGCCCACTCTCTCAAGAATGCAACAAATAGTGTTCATAGAGCCTATTTACTATGTGAAACATATATGCAAGAAAGTGAATCTATGTTCTTTTTAGAGCCCAAAATTGAAATGTGATCTATGAAAGCAAGAAACACTCAAGCTAGACACATGAGAGATTCACTTTAATTTCCAAAATCCAAATGTTATAGAGATTCAACAAAATACCTCAAGTCCAAAGTAACGCACTTAGTAGATTTTTGTTGAGCTTTTTTTGTGCAAGCAAGCCACGAACTCTCCAACAAACAAACAAGATATACAATGTATATCCAACTTATGCAAACCCTAGGGTTAGATCTGAAAATAAATTGTTGGAAGCAATAATAGCCAGCAAATAATCCAAATGACAACTCATATCATGCATTGAACCATGAAAAATAAGTGCATACTCATCACAATTTTTTATTTTTTTTTGCATTTGACCTAGTCAAAAAGATTTGATTTTTTTGATATGATTTTGGCCACAAAAATAGAAATGCAAAATAGAGACCGCTACTAAAAAATAGAGAGATTTCCAAAAATGTAAAAATTTTAGAAAAATCTCTTCATTTGTGCCCTAGAGACCCATTTTACCAAAACATACCAGTTTTTGTAAATCAATTATTTGAGCTATGATATTGCATCCAAATTTTAAAAAAAAAGAATGAACCCCATGTGAAATTTAAAGAGCTCTCCGAAAATGTAAAAATTTCCAAAAATATACTAATTTGTGCCAAAAATTAATTTTTTATGAAAAAATTATAAAACATCGAAAATACCTTGGAAAATTTTGAATTTTTTATTGGAGCTTCTCTGATATTTCTCCAACCTATAAAAATAAATTCAGACCAAAACACCAAGCCGTTTGGGAGATATGATCAAATCTTTGAAAATATAGGGTTTTAGTCTCCAAGCAAATCTGCACAAGGGGGTTAGCTCCAAAAATAACTAAAACAAGCATGTAAAGATGGGTTTCCCCATGGTGGGTGCCAAAAATATGTGCTAAAATGTTGACACACTTCTATGAGTTGTTAAATCCAAGATTTCTCAAGAATGAGGTCTCAAATGGCGACTCATAGCTCTCTATCCATGGAGTGCAAGGGTTTGTAATGGAGGCCCTCAGATTAGACCTAGTTTGTGCCCATGCAAGTACACCATAAAATGAGAGATTCAAAGAGGAAAAGAAAGAATAATAGTCTCCATGATCATCGAGTATGCATGCAAATGAAAATGAAAGCTATTCTAAATGATAACAATGCATAAAAGAAAACTAATCTATGAAAGGAAATGCTTATGCAAGATTATTCTATGAAAGGAAATAAGAATCTAATCTAATATGCAAGTGCAATATTAATCTAAATGGATTTCCATGGAGGCATGAGAGAAGAAGACAAGAAAAAATAATTTGCAATGTTTAAGCTCAAGTGCTCAAATTCTCCTCCAAAATTGTTCTCCAAACCTGCATAACAATAACATAAATCTTGATATCTAAAATATCTATGCATAAATGAGAAGGAGAGGGCTCCTTATAAAAGATTTAGAAATGAAAAATGAGCAATGGTGGAGATTAAATCTTGGTTGATCCATGTGCTCAAGATTCTCAAAAGGCAAAATAAATGGACATGGTTAAGAGGCAAAAAGATGTGTGGAAGTGATTAAGAGGCAAAAGGAGATTCCACTCATCTTGGAAAGTGTGCATTCAATGTGAAGACAAAAAGTCTTTTTCTTTTTATTTTTATTTTATTATTTATTTATTATTTTTAGCAAAGTGGTTTCCATTATTTAATTAAAATATTTTTTATTTATTTAAAAGAGATTTGTTCTTTTAATTAAATGTGGCTTAGAATAAAGTGATTTTATTATTTAATTAAAAGGGATTTTTATTAATTTAAAAGGGAGCATGTTCTCTTAATTAAATAAGATTATTTTATTATTTATTTTTTCTCTTTTTAATTAAATAAGGCTTAAAATAAAATGACCAAACCTTAGGAAATATTGAATTAATTACGATTTGATCAAGAAAATTGATTTGAATTAAAAATATTGCAAAGCATTGATTTGGGAAATTGATAAATTGATGAATGGGGGCTGAAAGTCTAGGCAACCATTTTAGGGTGCATACAATATGGATATACTTTCTTCTATTGAGCCTTTTAATTATCATAATATATTAATGGGTAACAACACATACATGAAAGTTTGTGGAAAAGGTTATATTCCTATAAGAGAGGGGACATTTAATGATGTTCTTTGTGTACCATCCTTGACCACTAATCTCCTTTCTATTTATCAAATTACTCATAGGTCATAAGGTAAAAATTTTCAGTTCACTCCTAATTATGTCTACATTAGGGACATGGAGACTAGAGATATCATATCTATGGGAATTGTTGATCATGCATCACCCTTGTATTCATTTTTACATTTTGTTGATGATGATGATGTTCATGATGTATTCACCCTTTTACCAAGGGTTAATATGTATGTGAGGAGAACTTTGGACACTTAAATCATTTTTTTCTTGATACAAGTTTTGAGATTCCTACTCCTCGACCTCTTACTTCTTCAAACTTCATGTTAGCTTATGGTGACTAATCAGGAAAGTACTATCCAGGAAAGTACTGTACACTTTTCCTCCCGACCTCGCCGACTACTTTTTTCGGTTATTTGGGCCGACTACTTATAACTCATTCTAACCCTAAAGCGGGAAAATATTGTATAATATGGCTTAGGGTTAGGGATTTTTACGATGTATGATTTTAGTACTTGCGGCAGAGTTGGGCTGTAAGGGATTACGGATTGTAATCAGGTTGTAATCACTGGATAATAATAATATTGGACTTGTTGTTGGTGGACGTAGCCCAGGGATTAGGTGAACCACGTTAAATCTGTGTGCCATTGTGTTCTATTACTGTGTGGTTTATTATTTTCTGATATTAGTTATATTTGCACATAATTGTTATTTCTGCCTTGTTAATCCTAACAAGTGGTATCAGAGCGAGGTTATTTCATTCATTCTTTCATCTATTCTCTGAAGCAGGTCTCACGAGTTAGTGGGAGAGTCTCTCGGTTAAGTGGGAGAAATGGCAGAAGAGGGTAGGTTGAAGGTTGATAAGTTTAATGGGCAGAACTTCCAGTTATGGAAGATGCAAATGGAGGATTATCTCTATCAGAAGGATCTATGGCGGCCATTAGAGGGAGTAGCCAAGAAAGAGCAATCAATGTCTCAGGAGGATTGGGATATTTTGGATAGGAAGGCACTGGGGAGTATTCGTCTATGCCTGGCACAATCGGTGGCATTCAATATTACTGAAGCAAAGACAGCTAAAGATCTGATGGAAACCCTAGTGAAGTTGTATGAAAAGCCTTCAGCTTCAAACAAGGTATTTCTTATGAAGCGTTTATTTAATATGAAAATGGTAGAAGGTGGATCAGTTACTGATCATTTGAATGAGTTTAATACAGTTACAAGTCAATTAACCTCAGTTAAAATTACTTTTGATGAAGAGGTTAGGGCTCTCTTGATTTTGTGTTCTTTGCCAGAAAGCTGGAATGGCTTGGTAATGGCTGTTAGTAATTCTGTTTCTGGTTCTAATACCCTAAAGTATGATGATGTTATTGGTGTTATATTGAGTGAGGAAATTCGTAGGAAAAGCTCAGGGGCATCCACATCGGGTAGTGTATTGAACACAGAAAGCAGAGGCAGAACAAGAGATAGAGGAAACAACTCTGGAAATCGTGGGAAATCAAGAGGAAAATCAAAGGGAAAGAGGTCTGAATCTAAAGGGCCAAATGATTGCTGGTACTGTGGAAAACCAGGTCATAAGAAGAAAGATTGTTGGTCTTGGAAGAAAGATCAAGGAGACAAAAATGATGGAAACAAGGAGGCAAATGTGGTAAGTAACAAATCTGAGGAGGATGCTTTGCTCTTGTCCTTAGAAAGTATTGATGATTCATGGGTTTTAGATTCTGGGGCTTCATTTCATGCTACACCCCATAGAAGTTATTTTGTTGATTATGTCCAAGGGGATTTTGGGCTAGTTTATTTGGGAGATAATGAACCCTGTCAGATTGTTGGAAAGGGAAAAATTAAGATGAAGTTGCAGAATGGGAATCATTGGCTACTACAAGAGGTAAGACATGTTCCAAGGCTGAGTAGGAATTTAATTTCAACAGGGCAACTGGGTGATGAGGGTTGCACAGTTACTTTTAATGATAAAAATTGGAAGGTTTCAAAAGGTTCCTTAGTAGTAGCAAAAGGTGTGAAAGTAGGCACCTTATATCTTTGTACAGGTCATACTGTTCCTTCTACTTTAATTGTTTCAGAAGATAATGAATGCTCAGGAATAGTGGCTGCAGTTGAGCAGGAAGAACATCAAACTGTTGCTGTAGATTTTGACACAGAACTGTGGCACAACAGACTCGAGCACATGAGTGAAAAAGGTATGAAATTACTTCATTCAAAGAAAGTTTTACCTGGTCTGAAATGTGTCAATATGGATTTCTGTGAAAGTTGTGTTTATGGAAAACAAAAGAGAGTTAGTTTTGTGAAGAGTGGGAAGGAAAAGAAAAATGAGAGATTAGAGCTTGTGCATACAGATGTATGGGGACCAGCTCAGGTATCTTCCCTTGGTGGCTCTCTGTATTATGTTACATTTATAGATGATGCAACAAGAAAAGTATGGATTTATTTCCTTAGACAGAAATCTGATGTATTTCAAATTTTTAAGAAATGGAAATGCTTGGTTGAGACTGAGACTGGTAAAAAGTTAAAATGTCTCAGATCTGATAATGGTGGTGAGTATTGCAGCATAGAATTTGAAGAATATTGTTCCTCTAATGGTATTCGTAGGCAGAAAACTGTACCAAGGACTCCACAAGAAAATGGAGTGGCTGAACGCATGAACAGGACAATAATGGAGCGTGCAAGGAGTATGAGGTTGCATGCTAGGCTGCCCAAAAATATGTGGGCAGAGGCAGTGAACACTGTTGTTTATTTAATCAATAGAGGCCCCTCTACTCCTTTGGACTATGGTATTCCAGAGGAAGCATGGAGTGGTAAGAAGGTGAGTTATTCTTTTCTCAAAACCTTTGGTTGTGAAGCTTTTGCACTTATAGATTCTGAAAATAGAACCAAGCTGGAAGCTAAGTCAAAGAAATGTGTATTTGTTGGGTATGGCATTGATGAATTTGGTTATAGGCTTTGGGATTTTGAAAATCATAAAATTGTAAGAAGCAGGGATGTCATATTCAATGAGAAAGTATTGTACAAAGATCTGTTGCTGCAGCATGAGAAGAAAGAAAATGACTATGTAGTACTGGATGATACTCCACAAGTTCATGTTCCAGTAGTTCCTTATGCTCCACAACAACAGCAACAACAAATACCACACACCCCAGTGAGTGTTAGATGGTCAACAAGGCTAAGTAGACCTCCAGAAAGATTTTCTCCATCTTTGTATTCTATTCTGTTAACAGATGCTGGTGAACCTGAATGTTATAATGAAGCTGTGCAGGTGGATACAAAGCTTCAGTGGGAGTCTGCAATGACAGATGAAATGGACTCTTTGCTGAAAAATCAGACATGGGATTTATGTAAGTTACCTGCAGGTAAAAGAGCTTTACAGAATAAATGGGTTTACAGGATCAAAGAAGAGGATGGAGGTACGAAAAGATTTAAAGCCGGATTAGTTGTAAAAGGATTTGCACAGAAACATGGTATTGATTTTGATGAGATATTTTCTCCAGTTGTTAAAATGACTTCTATTCGTACTGTTTTAAGTATTGTGGCTACTGAAGATTTGCATTTAGAGCAGCTTGATGTTAAAACAACCTTTCTTCATGGTGATTTGGATGAAGAAATATATATGGTTCAGCCACAAGGATTTGAGGTCAAGGGTAAGGAGAATTTGGTGTGCAGATTGCAGAAAAGTTTATATGGCTTGAAGCAAGCACCTCGGCAATGGTATATTAAATTTGACACTTTTATGAATGGGCATGGATATAGTCGGTGTCATTCTGACCATTGTGTTTATTTTAAGAGGTTGGATGATGACAGCTACATTATTTTATGTTTATATGTTGATGATATGCTTGTAGCTGGGTCTAACATGGATCACATTAAGGGGTTGAAACAACAATTAGCAAAATCTTTTGCTATGAAGGATTTGGGGGCAGCAAAACAAATCCTTGGTATGAAAATTTGTAGAGATAGAAAAAATAGGAAATTGTCTCTATCTCAGGCTGATTATATTGAGAAGGTGTTGCAACGTTTCTGTATGGAAAATGCCAAAGCTGTCAGCACACCTTTGCCTGGTCATTTGAAATTGACTAAGGATATGTGTCCCAAGACACTAGAAGAAGAGACTAAAATGTCTAAGGTACCTTATGCTTCAGCTGTAGGGAGCTTAATGTATGCTATGGTATGTACTAGGCCAGATATTGCACACGCAGTGGGAGTCGTTAGCCGTTATATGAGTAACCCTGGTATTGAGCATTGGAATGCAGTCAAATGGATTCTCAGATATTTGAGAGGCACATCCAGTAAGTGTTTACACTTTGGGGGTTCTACTACTACTGTACAAGGTTATGTTGACTCAGATTTGGCAGGAGATATAGATAGCAGGCGGAGTACTACAGGTTATATATTTACTGTTGGTGGGACAGCAGTGAGTTGGATTTCTCGACTACAAAAGGTGGTTGCTTTATCCACTACAGAGGCAGAGTATGTTGCTGCTACAGAGGTAGCCAAGGAGATGATATGGCTTCAATTCTTCATGGAAGAATTGGGACATCCACAAAAGGATAATTTTCTACATACAGATAGCCAAAGTGCCATTCATCTTGCAAAGAATTCTATTTTGCACTCAAAGAAAAAACACATACAGTTGCAGTACCATTTCATTCGATCAGTTTTGGATGATGGACAGTTAAGGCTGGAAAAGATTCATACTGATGATAATCCAGCAGATATGTTTACCAAGGTAGTAACAAGGGAGAAGTTGAACTCATGTTCAGCTTCAGTTGGTCTTTTAGACTGAACAAAATAAAGGAACAACTGAGTCCAAGGTGGTTCAATCCAGTGGGAGCCTCATGTGGGTAGCGGTATTACTACAGGATCAGTCTCCAAGTGGGAGGTTTTTTAGTATAGTGTGGATACTGATCAGTCACCAAGTGGGAGATTGTTAGCTTATGGTGACTAATCAGGAAAGTACTATCCAGGAAAGTACTGTACACTTTTCCTCCCGACCTCGACTACTTTTTTTAGTTATTTGGGCCGACTACTTATAACTCATTCTAACCCTAAAGCGGGAAAATATTGTATAATATGGCTTAGGGTTAGGGATTTTTACGATGTATGATTTTAGTACTTGCGGCAGAGTTGGGCTGTAAGGGATTACGGATTGTAATCAGGTTGTAATCACTGGATAATAATAATATTGGACTTGCTGTTGGTGGACGTAGCCCAAGGATTGGGTGAACCACGTTAAATCTGTGTGCCATTGTGTTCTATTACTGTGTGGTTTATTATTTTCTGATATTAGTTATATTTGCACATAATTGTTATTTCTGCCTTGTTAATCCTAACACTTCAGATATATTATTTAGCAGGATGATCATAGAGCTTCAGATCCTATAGTGTGAGATGACTACTTGGATGAAATTTCAACTTTGTTTGTTGAGTCTTATATTGCATATTTGGGAGACATACTTGAGAGGGTTTATCTTCTCTTTGATGATAGTTTCATCATAGTTGGAGATACTTCTTCACCTTCTTTGGAGATTGACATGCTTGATTCTTCTCCTTCACTTGGTTTGTCACATTTCATAGGTCATCTTGATGATGTGATGGAATATTTATGCTTGGATATTCCTATCTAGTCTTCAAAGATGCATACATGGAGACCTTCATCTTCTTCCTCCTTCCATTTTCACATGTATTTATTTATTCCTAAGGAGAGACATGTTTCTTGTAGGCATTAGATTATCTTTTGTTTGCAGGTACTCTTCATCAACATTCGAGCTTCATCATTATAGGGGGGGGGGGAATCATGTCCCCTTCTATCCTTATTATGGGAGGATAATTATTTATATATACATGATGTATGTAGTCCTTGGGGGTGTTGAGTCCTCCATCCATCCATGCATCTTGTGTGTTTTCATCTCTCTTTTTGGGAGAGGTTTTTTTCCATGAGGTTTTCCCTCTTTCTCTTCTTTATGAGAGATTTCATTTCATGTATTTCATTGCATATTGTACATGGGTACCTAAAATAGCCTAGTAGCCGGGACTCATCTTGCATTATGATTTTAGTGCATTCACCTAAGTTTCACTTAAGGGGGGGGTTTGGTGTAATTAAATATTCCTAATCACACTTTACTTAAGATTACTTAAGATAATGCAATGCATAGTAATTTAAGATTGATACACCTAGGAATTTGTATCTAATTCAAGAACATGGTGTAGGAGAGATTCCACTTTGGTCTTAAAATCAACCTTTAGTGCACATATCACATTATCATCCTCATCATATGGTACATACTTCATTGCACAATGGAGGATGGTCCATCTTTTGTGGACATGTGACTATACCTTGCATAGGTGATAGCTTATCTTATCCTTATCATTGTCTCTTATCTCCTTTCCTTATAAGGATTCCTATTATGTACATTTTAATCAATCAATGTAATGTCCATTATCAATAATATCATTCTCACATCTTAATGCAATTATATTTCCATTCTCTTGTAGAAGTTTTCTTGGTCTTTCATTTGATCCTGGAGGTTACAGAGTCACCTAAAACTCTAACAACATACATAAAAAGAATATCTTGAATCACCTAATTAACTCTCTATCTATTTTTCAGTCTTGAGATGGTATGCAGAGATAAAATTAAGTGAACACTAAGTCCCTATCTAAAACTATCTTGTTTAGATTATAATGTCTCAACCTTGCAATAATAAAAAAATGGTATTATTGATAAAAGGTTACTATTGGTATGCGAGTATGGTGGTTGCAAGGGGGTACCTACCTTTTAGGCTCTAGTCCTCTTGTTGGGGCTTGAAAACACTGGTCATTTTGAGGCCAACTGATAGGCACAATAAATGCCTCTGCAATTCTGGTTCAATCGAACCAAGGCTAGTAGGCCTAAACTGAATATACTGTCTAACTGCACAAACAACGTGCATAAACAAAATTCCTTCCAAAGAGGTTATTGATCCTAGGAAGATAATGTAATTGAATATCCTAATAGGAAGATAGTTAGATATTTAAACTAATGCTATGAACTAACGCTAAACCTAATCTAATGTTTTGTAGATAAAGTAGAAGATTTGAAATATATCCCACAGAAAGAAATAAATGACAATTTCAAAAGAGTAGATAGACCAGTGCCTGATACAAATTTGAAAATAAAGTTAGATACATTCAATACCATAAGTAACTGGAGATGGTTTTAAGATAACTCGTTTCTACAAAATGAGACCATCACCCTACAAGCTACTATTAAAACAAAATTTATAGCAATTTATACAATAGGTCCTAAGATTTTTAACTCAACTTAAGAGCCCAAAGGAAATAGTAACTGGTTCCCAGACCATGCTACTATTATTCAAATTATAAAAATTGATCATAAATAAATGTATAAAATAGAAAGCATAATAGGATACCCTGGTTAGACAGTAATCCAAGAAATTGACTGAACATAAAAAATTGTAAAATCAATAGGTATAAGTACTTATCAAGCATCTGTCCCTGAGATCTTGAGACATTAAGTTTCAATCTGTGAGAAGGTATGTTTTTGCCGTGATAGAATTGTCTCCTTGTTTACAATTTGACTGATTATAAATATACTTCACAATGGTTCCCTGTGAAAGGACATGCCCTTTCACAGGACCTAATCACGCAACTAACCCTAAATATGCATAATAAATCATTAAAATGAAGGTTCATGATAAATTTCCCTCATAATTTATGAATGTCGTGCATAATAATTTGTTCTTTAATTTCCTGCACACACAAAGGAACCAATATTAGTTTATCTCAAAAATAACAAAAACATTATGTGATGTGTTAATCTTATAAAATATTTATTATTTATTAATACTTATTTGAAAATAAGTATCATAAAAATAAAAATAAAATAAAATCATACTTAAGTCACAAAAATTATTAAGTTATAAAACATTTATACTATGAGACAAATAAAACGTTATGCTCATAATTATCTTTTATTTTGAAAATAAAACATATTGTGCTTATTTTAGAATAGAATCCACTTAATGAAATTAACCCTAAAAATAAAATTCATTCACTTAAGGGTTAACACATTAAGCTTACAAAATAATTATCCTAAAAATATTTCAAATATAAAATAATATTATAATTATTTAAAATATATATGATTAGGGAATCTAAAGATTTTACTTTCTAAAAACAACCCTAATACAATTCTAAAACAAATAAACTATCCATAAAAGTAAGTAAAATGAAAAAATAAAACCCTAAACCTTAAAATAAAACAAATAAAGGAGATTACCTTTTAGGGATTAATAATTAAACATAAATGTCAACCCTAAAAACATATAATTTCTACATCATTTTAATAGAATCTATCCACCTAAGTTAGTAGAAATATTAATGTTAAGTAGATTAAGTAAAAAATCAAATGGAAAAAACAAAGAAACAACATATCAAAACCCTAAAATTAAATTGACACAAAAGTGAGAAGTTACATTTATGGATTTGAGTTTAAACGATTGATCATTATTCAAACCCTAATAATACAAAATTTAATCTACAATTAAAGTTCAATAATAATAAAATTTCTTCACCCTAAAAATATTAATATTAACTATAGGTGAAGACGTGAAAAATGAGATGAAAAGAAGTTAGGTCACATGGTAAATAAATTAGTCAAATAACAAACTCACCATGTTATATAACTTAAAATTTTAGGGTAAAATACAAACCAAGAAAAAGTAATTACAATATGCAAAAAATCTCCCCAATAAATAATATTTAATTTAATAATTTACTTTGAACGAAATACAATTATCTTATATTTATATATTTATTCCTACATATACTCTCAAAGAATAATGTAGAGTAGTTGGTAAGGGGAGTAGGTTTGGGTAGTTAGGTAGGAAAGAAGGATTGGGTCGAGAGGTCGAGTGTTCAACTCCCTCTCCCCATTCTTTTTTTCCTTTTATTACTAAAATAGACAATATATAAATAAAAATCATATTATTACAAAAAGTGATTAAGAGGTAGATAACTCCTTGCGTGAAAGGTTATGTTGATCTCTCACTTGCACATACAATAAATTAAGTAAATACTTTTCCCCTAATCCTCTCGAAGAATAATCTAGACTAGTTGGTTAGGGGTGAGAGATTAGATAGGTAGGTAAAAAGGTCGGTTCGAGAGGTTGAGTGTTCAACTCCCTCTCGCCGCCCTTTTAGCCCAATTTTATACATATTTTTATTATTATTTTTTCTTTTTTAAATTATTAATATCTAAAACAAATATGCATAAAATAAGACATTTTACACCCTAATACATGAGAGTGAAAATAATAAATGCACACACCTTTTATCCATTTTAATCTTTTCATCAAAGGAAAATTATATAAAAATGAAAATAAAACATCATACTTCCCTGACGTTTCGTATATATTTTCGCTTGAGTTTTTAGGTGCCAACACCTCTAACTAGATGGGGTTCTAGGGGAAATTCACCCAGTGGGGGTTTTGGGGGGGTGTTCTTGTGAAACAAAATTTTATTTATAATTTTTCATTGTGAATCCTAACCATTTATCATTATGTAATAGATCAAATAGTGGATATTTTGTATATTTTTCTTTCCCTATAAGGAAACCCTATTTTACAAGGATATTATATTATGGTTATGTATTATATCTAGACCACCTATAGAATTAGTTTTTGCAAGCTTAGGAATTGTAGTTAACGATGATGATTAAATAGAGTTGATCTCATCTCTAAATAAGATAATTGGAAAGAATAAGAGAGTAAAAAGCTTGGAAGGAGTGTTACTTGAAGTAACTAGAAAAATTCAAGGAGTCATATCAACTCAAGTTAGTGAGGTTGATCCCCAAGCCAAGGCAAAAGAGGTAATGAAAGATTTTGACACTGATGTATACACTTGAAAATGGCTTCATTAATTGATTAAATATTTATTATTTAATTAATATTGACTTGATAAATTAATTAAATATTTATTATTTAATTAATAATTATTCCTCTATTTATTAAATAAATTATTCAATTTATTTACTAAATTCACTATAGTCTATTCCTTTATCCTAAGTCTTCTAATTAGTCTTATTAAAGTGATTTAATCAAATATACAATCACCTAAATATGACTAAGTCCCCTAGTCCACCTCACCTACCTAGTCACTTGACACATCACCTTGGCTAAAATAAATAATTATTATTAATTATTTATTTGTAATTATCCTCACCCACACATGTCCTATTCTTAAGGGGTATGTGGCCTCATAGGACTTGGTCTCATGACCACATGTCCTCTCTTAAACCAAGTCAAGAGACATGCCCTATTCCTAAGGGGCTTCTCAAGCCACCTCTAAGGGTCAAAGGTGACTCATGAGACACTTGTACAAAGAGTCCTCATGAGGAAAAGGTGTCTCCCTCTTTCTCTCTTTGGTCTTTGTGAGACACTTGACATGTGTCTTTCCCTTCCACCTTCTTCTCCTCCATGTCAATGTGAGAGGAACATCATCCCTATTCTTCCTCTCACATTCCAACTACATCCTCCTTTCTCCAAACTCCTTCAACCAAGTCAATCCTAGACCTAGGATCTTCCACCTTTCATTCTCAACCATAGGATTGTGCCACCTAGGCCTAGATCCTCCAAAAATCTATAAAAAGAGCCTCATTTCCCCTTTGTGAGCTAATAGGTATTTTTGTAATAGGCATTCAAGCAAGCATCCAAGCATTCTAAGAGCAATCAATCCATATTATCATCATTTCATTTGCATTCCATTAGATTGCATAAGCTATTGTGCACTCATTTCATAAAATCTCCACACTTTGGTAGCATCTTGGGAGAAGGCTTCATTTGGAAATCTAAGTGCTCAACCACTTCAAGAAATCAAGGTTAGGAGGACAATGGAGACAAGCTGCATGGTAGGTGAAGGTAATTGATATAGTTACTTTGTATTCTTCATTGTGTTGCATTAGATTGATTTATTGTCTTTCAATAGTTAATTTATCATCTCTAGTTATTAGACATCTAATTTGCATACATATTTGCTGCTAGGAGGGCCCAACCGGGCTTTTCTCTTTCAGCTTTTAGTTTTCCATGTGCAGGTTTTTCCTATAGGTTATTTCTGTGCATTCATACATGATTCCTGTGCATTTGTTCATTTCTGCTGCACATCCATTTTCTGACGCCACAGGAACTATTTTCTTATGCATTTTTACTTTCTGTCATATTTTTGTGCATTCATTCCAGTTTATTGTGCATACGTATTTTCCTGCTGCACATCCAAAATAGCTGCACATATACAACATCTCACTGCACATTATTATAATTCTGCTACGCATACAAATATTTTGTGCATTGATTCATAATTGCTGCACATTTGTTTCACTATTTTGCGCATTTGTCAGTTGCTATGGTAAAATTCTATTTTCTCTTAGATTTGATTTTAGCTAACATCTTGACAAGTTTTTGTTCATTCTGGTAGTCTTTTAGGTTGTTTTGCAGGATGTTGTTTTTGAAGACCCCATTGCTTAAAAAAACTTCTAACGATTTGATTGCAAATTGCCAAGGGGTTTGCAAAATAAACCATAACCTTGTTTGGGCTTAAAATAAGACATGTTTTTGCTTTGTGTGTATTCTTTAGCATAGCTCAAGTGTTTTTTGTGTCTTGCTTAATAGCATATATGTAATCCCAAAATTATAACAACGTATCCTCTCCCCTCACCATTTATGGACCTTGGGTGTAAGAGAAACTGTTATAATTTTTAGAGGGCTATCTTTGGTGGGAAAAGAGGTACTCACCCCAAGGAACGACCCAACTGGTAACAGGCTAAAGCCAAGCCCTTCCAAACCGGTATATAAAAAATCATAGTGTGATTAGTCTTAGATTAGACAGGTGTGAATTCATTATGGCAACCAAAATCTCCTCCAGTACCCCAGTGGTGCGTTAAAGTCTTACTTAGTAGAGGTGAAAGCCTTGCTTTGAAAAGATTGGGAGAGCCCCCTTAATTGGGAAAATGACTTGATCACAACCACCTAAATGGATATCCTTACTAAAAATCTTTTGTTTAGTGGCCAAAAACCTTCTATCTACTGGCTCAAGGAGTCACCCAAGCTCGTGAAGACATCCCACAATACTCACAGTTCATAGTAGAGATAGCAGTTCTTTGGGAAGTAATGACCCATTGAATTCAGAACTTAGTGTGCCTAAGAAGTGAGTGCACTATAAGGAGGAGCCCATGCCTCCAAGTTCCTAGGCTATCCACTCTGGATTTGCGTGGCTGAATTTTATTATCCTAGTGGGGATTCAACAGATATCATCCTTGCCTACCATAGGATTGTAAGCATGTTTGTGCATTCATATTAGCATAGTTAGATTAAAATCATTTCTATCTTGCATGCGTGTGTTTATGCATTTTTCATTTTGCCAAAAAAACTAGAAAACATCAGAAACATCCAAAACTTTCAATTTAGATCAAAACTTTAGAACCTGTGCATATATCACATCTTTCTGCGCATTTGATCACATTTGTTGCACATCTATTCAGATTGTCTGCGCTCTTGATTTTACCAGTTCACATCTGTCACATCTTGTTGCACATCAGTCTCATTTTATTGTGCATTTATCAATCTATCCTCCACATTTATTGTTGCGCATTTACAACAGTGAGCATTTCCACACACTTTGTAATTTTTGGATTCACTTTTTTAGATAGCCATTTTTTTCCTTAGTAAGATTCTGGAAAAATAGTCGAGTTACACAGACCTCTGATCTTTAGTTTGACCAGTTTCATCACTTTTCATCATTCCTTCATCAAGAATCATCAAATCATTTTCTTCCAATCTTTTAAATTCTCAATTTAGTGTTGAAACATTACTTTATCTATCAGATTTTGATCTTTGTGAGTTTACCATATCAGGATATATCATCCTTAACCATCAAACTTACTTAGGTTATTATCTCTTGATTTCCCTTTGTCATATCATAGTGAGATCTATACCTCCTATTGACTTAGAGTTTATCAAGTTGTCTTATCACTTTTCAACACATTTCACTATCTTTTCTATCAATCATTTTCCATATCTTATCATTGAAGATCTTTCATCCCGCAATCAATTCTCCCATTTTATGGTTCAAACTCGATCTTAGAAACTAAAACAACCCATTGATTCAAAATCCCTAGAAAAAATGGATAGAAACAAAAGTAATGAAGAAAACCCTTGGCTTGAAGCTCCTAAGAAAACTTCACTTTTTACATCCACTGATGAACCCACCAATGATGAACTTAGGGAAGCTTCACAAGATCCTCAATTTTATCATGTCAGGGAAAGACTCTTAGGCTTGGATAGAGAGATGTATTTCCTCATGCTTGCTCAACAAGGAGCTAAGTTACCAAGTGATTTTGATGTCTCTCATCTTAGAGAACTGAATATTGTAACCAATCAAGAAATTCCTAGTAGTTCTCCAGATACTCATGGAGCAAAAGAAACCAAGAAACCATCCGATGCTTCTCAAACTGATCAACAAAACCATGCTTCCCAAAATCATGCTTCTCAAAACAATGCTTCCCACAACAATGTTTCCTAAAACACTCAAGGAAACACGTTATCTTTGGATCCCATTCTTCAACAAATCCAGATGCTTCAACAACAAATCCATGACATCCAAAATGGATCATCAACTAAGAAGTATTCTTTGGAGGATATATGTCCTTATCCTTTTGATAAGAACTTAGCAATGATTCCATTCCCTCCTCATTTTGAGGTACCAAAATTTGACAAATACAAAGGCAATTCGGATCCACAAGACCACATTCATGAGTTTTGTGCTACTTGTATTGAAGTCACTCACAATGACACTTATCTTATGCAACTATTTCCACGAAGTTTAGGAGGACAAGCTATGGAATGGTTCTCCAAACTACCCCCAAGCATCAAATATTTCAATGAGATTCTTGACAAATTTGTGACTCATTATTCATATAACATCAAACATGAAGTCACTATGCTTGATCTTTGCAATGCACATCAAAAGAATGGAGAACTCTTCCTTACTTTTTTGCAAAGATGGCATTAATTGTTTTCCAAATATCCATGAACGATTCCTGAAGAAGAAAAGATGGATATTTTTGTGCATAAACTTACACCAGAAATGTGTTATGGGTTACAATTGCAATGTCCACCAAACTTCAATAAGCTCATAGAAAATGGCATCAAGATTGAGGAAGCCATGGTCTAGAAAGGTGAGATCAAACTTTATTCTAAAGACAATGTTGGATCCTCAAATTCCAATTCCAACAACTACAACAATGACAAATCAAAATTATGGAATAAAAACAAAAACATTGTCAATGATGGGATTGTTGATAATCGTAATGTCAAGCCAACACAACCCCTTCTCAATCTCACCAGTCAGGCCAATGCTACTCAAGGAACGTATAGCAACCAATCATCTAATCAAAATACCAACAAAGATTCATCTAAACCAAGATTTCCTTTTATGTCACCTCGAAGAAATTTTACTCCTTTAGGGGAATCCCTCGAATCATCATTACGAAAGTTAATCACAAAGAAACTCATCACGCTTCCTGAAATGAAAGATTTCGAACCTAGAGTGAAGCCTTCTTGGTGGGATGAGAATGATTATTGCAGATTTCATAGAGGCAAAGGACATAAAACCTGTTGGGTATATTCTTAATTTTCTGACGTTTTGTCAAATTTTTGGTTTCATCTCCTTGCAAGCATTTTTGCCTAGTTTAGGGTCTGTAAAATTCTTTGAAATTACCATGACAAAAAGTTTGAAACCCTTACCCTAGGTCTTGTCCTTAAAAAATTTGAATTCATGTAAAAAACCCTCAAGTCAGCCCTAGTTTCTTATAAATCATAGTTTCTTTTTGGTCGTTTAAGTTCCTTAATTGTGCACATGATTATTTTCGTGGGACATTCACTAAGTTGCATAATGTAATTTCACATCTTTAAGGTTTTCGGTGATCTGGAAAATGTGTCAAGCCTATGTTAGGTGTCATGTTCAGTCACGTAGTCTCTAAGTCTTTCAATGGATACCTCAATCATTCGGTGAATAGGCGAATGTTTTCAAAGCTTGTTAAGTGTTGTCTCTTATTCGCTAGTTACTTGGTAGTTTCCTGCAAGCTTTTGGCGACCTAGCAATAATGGTTATCGCTCATTCTCTGAATCTAGCAGTCAAGGGTTATATCAACTGGCGAACTAGTGAATACTGTTGATTAATATCATGATCATCAGTTATGTTTTAATCTCAACATCTTTTGGGTCCTACATCTTTGACTTGGTGAATGAGCAACTAAGCACTTGTATTACTATCCTCTAAATCTAGCAGCTTTGACAATTTGATGTAATAAATTTGGTAGAGGTAAGGTTCTCTTTATTTGCTTATTCTCAGAACAAGTTAGTAAAGTTTTAAATGATCTAGCGATTCCATGAATCATGTGGTCGCAAGTTCTCTTAAAAGAAAGGTGAAGGTTAAAAGTATTTGGTGAATGGGTGAATCAAAGGATTAGTAGAGTATTAAGCTTTCAGTCGCTTAATCACATGATTTGATGGTCAATGTTTGAAGTATTGGGTGATTCAGTGAACCTTTAGTTTGCTGAGTCTCGCAATAAAAGGATAAGGCTTGTTTTGATTTAGCGAATTAATGAGGATCGTTAATTAAGTCTATGATCAACGGTTGAATCTAAATCACGGCTTGAAGCTAGTAGTTAAGAAAGAATTCAGCAATTTAGAGGAAGGCTTGTTTGCTAATTCACGTAATATGCATGAAGTTAAGATTTTGATTGAGCAAATAAGTGGAGTCTTCGGTCACCAAATCTCAAGATAACTTGACAGTTAACCAGAACATTAAGCGAATAAGAGGTAGTCTTAGTCCCTGATTCGCTAAGTAATGACTGTAATCATGTTCGGTTATATTGAGCTTGTTTGTTGGTTTGCTAAAAGATGGGTGAGTTAAGAGTTTGATCCTGAGAGTGCGTGAAGGCTTTAGTCACCATTTCTTTGAATATAAATTTAGGTTAACATGGTATTAAGTGAATAAGAGGAAGCCTTCAATCACTGATTCACCAACTGGGCCCAGTTGGAGAAAGTAATAAAGGAAAGCTAGAAACCATTGCTACATGGATAAAAGTACACTGTCAAGCTGGAAAGAAAAGAAATCAGCCATCTAATCATATATCAAGGGAGGATTTTGTGATGTAAACAGGGTTAAAGTACAAAATTGCAATCATTGCCTTTTTGATTTGTTTTCAAATTGTTTAATCTATCTGTCAACATCCAAACACCGGCTAGCTCAAATTTGAAAACTGATGGTATGTGAAATTGAATGTGGGAGCAATTAAGGATTGATTTGCAATGATTTTGATAGTTGTACACATCTGATCCACATCAATAAATAAGCTTAACTCATTGTTTTATGTGTCCAAAATCATTCAGGGAAAATTGTGTTTGCTGAAGCAATTTTTGAGCGCCAAGCGAATCAAGTTTGCAGAATTGAGAGTAGTTGCAGGAAAAATGAGCCGACCATAGAAAAATGTATTTTCTTCAAGTAGTGAAGAAAAATCTAAAGGAGGTGAAGATAAAAACAAGCCAAATTATTCAGATGAGTTCATGAAGTTGTTTCTTAGTTCTAGCCAGAAGAAAAGAGCTCCCGATGATATCTTCGAAGATGTTCTAGGGCTTTGTAGAGATCCTATCATACCAAATAGCACAGGTTATACTATTTTCAACTTCTTTTATGGAAATAGAGGTAATCATGTTCCTGTGTGTAATGGTTGGGCTTTGGGTTTGGGGAAATTAGTTGTCCCTGATGTATTCTTAGATGTGGATTTAATTGTTGTACTAGCTAGGCATTATGACCCTATTTCCAAAATAGTTAGAAAAGATGACCAGTCACCTTTGGTTACTCTTGATAGGGGTTCTTTCATGAAATCCTTTCATTTCTATGTGTCTTCCTCTATAGAAATTGACCTGACCCAAGAAAGAGAGAGGTACAAAAATAACATAGGGTCAATAAAGGACCAAATGGTGAAGCTCATCCCAAAATAGGATAAATATATAGCTCCCCTCCCTACTAACATGAATGCACCTTACCAATTTAAATCCCTCTAGCACTATATGAGGTAGACTTGCTATGGGTTGTGTAGGGTTTTGGAAATTGATGGGGATCCAGAGTTCTTGCCAGCTGATCTGTTGATGATAATCTTAGACATCCAGAAGCCCCTAGTAAATACTAATTATGATTACATTCAGTATATAATTGATAAAATGTGTGAAGGGTTGATATCTGTTAAGGAAAGTAAGAATCCCATTAAGTTCATGCATTATTTAGTGTTAATGCACTTAATTCTATTCTTCAACATCAATAGCTTTGATTTGAACATGCTGAAACCAAGGTTTACCTTCGAAGGCTAGTATAATCTAGTACAATTATGGGTGAGGAAATGGAACTCTTCTTGAAATGAGGGTGACTTCTGTGTTTTCTAGAATTTCATTGTCTATCCCATTATAAAGATGCTAGGCATAAATGTTATAAGGATATCACCAAGGGTCCTCAAACTCCTAAGACCTAAATAGTTTGTAGAGAAGTGGGAGGGAGACCATAACTGGGGTGATTTTTACTTTGGGGAAAATTCCACAATCTTGAGAGTCTACGGTTGCCCCCAACCGCCACATTTGTTACCAAATTTTGTGCCACCAAGAGTTTCCTATTTAGAATTCATTTGGCAGTTGATGTGGAATAGGTTATTTGATTTGAAAGATCTATCAAAATAGGTGATGGAAGCTCAGATTCCTTTTGAGGGTTTCTTCCCTGACCTTCCTTACTTGAAAAGAATTGGTAAGATGATAGAGATGCATGACACTATCAAATCAGTTGGAGAAATTGATTGATCAAAAACAGCCAAAGAAAAGGAAGGATTACTCATCCTGTGATCAAGAGGAGTGTTCTATTGAATCCCAAGAAGGGAATAGCCCACCATAAGTTGGGGATGTACAAATTGCTGAGCCTGTTGAAAAGTAGCTAGAGGAAGAGAATGTCCAAGAGCCACCTTTGAAGAAGCAGAGGCTTGAGGAAGGAGAGTCTTCAAGGAAAGGAAAAAAAAAGAAAGGGATTGATAAAGCATCTACTATTGTTCCCGGTGATAGGGCCTACCATCATCAATTGAGGAAAGCAATTAGAGCTAGCAAGAGGGTGGCCACTAATGAAGAAAGTGATGAGCAATCCCTGTGGGTAGGACAAGATATCAGAGAGGTGTATCAAGAGGAGTTCTTGAGTGATGATCAATTAATTAAGAGTGAGGAATTCAAGAGCTTCCTTATTTGGAGGAAACATGAAGAAGTGAAGAAAGCTCTTCCTGAAGGAGTGGAACCAAGTCAAGAAACTTTGAGAGCTCTAGGATCTTATGATCCTAGTCTTGATCCTATAACTGTAGATGAAGCTAGAGAACTGGTTAAGTCAAGTGGAATGCTATTGACTCCAGGGTGTGATTTGACTCTGCATTCATCATTGATCAGATAAGAAAGCAACCACAAGGTAGCCTATCGTATGAGGTCCATATTGGTGGTATGATTAGAGGCAGTGGCTATGACCCTAAATATCAAGCTGTTGCAATGTGGTCTCTTGCCGCTAAAACTCAAAAGAAAGCTTTATTGAGTATAGAAGATCGGATGGAAGGCAATAAGATCATATGGACTGTGCAAAACACAATTGACCTTGAAGTTTCCAAGGCAGTGACTCATTGGGATAACTTTAATGAAGCAAAAATAGCTCAGTTCTCTAAAAGATATTGAAAATTGTTGGAAAGTTCAAGTGTAGTTGCTAAAGACAAGGATTTGAAAATGATGAGAATCAAACAGTTAGAGGATCAGTTAGTAGAAGTGAAAGTCAGGCTTGAAGAGGCTTCAAAGGTAGTCACTCCTCCTTTGCAGATTGAGGCCCCTATTCAGATTAATGAGGAAGTAACTGAGAAACTTGTTGAGGACCTAGAAAAGATAAGGATAGATTCATCTTTGGATACTATGGCAAAGATTGTGCAATATAGGTGGGATAAAATAATAGAAAGGATGGAAATAGTTTATCAATCAGTTAGTCAATTGCACCAAGCCAATGGAAAGGTGAATGAATCATTGGCTTCTCTGGAGCCACTTCATAGCATTTGGTCCAGGATAAGTTTTTTATTTGATAAAATTGATAGCCCACAAGAGCATAAGCCTGAGATCCTTGGGGTGGTGACTGAAGTCTTTTAGAAGATTAGCCTAGTTAGTGTTGTTTTAAAGTTTTTTAAGGGTAAGTCTAACCATGTAAAGGCCAAGTTGACTATGTTTGATAAGACTTACAGCAGGTATTTGCCTCCAATATGTGATGATAGTGGAAGTGTGGTCAGTTTGGAAGAATGGAAAATGTTAATGCATTAGCTAACAATTACATGAGATGCTTTCCTTATTGGTAACCATACTTTGGATTTGGAGAGGTGTAACAACATAATTGATAGTTTGTTCAAGATTGAAAATGATTGCGTAAGGTTTGCAGCAGAGGCAAAGAATATAACTGACTCCATGTGGAATCAGTAGATTAGATTACTATAGGAATTGCAGACTTACAACTGGCCATCTGATGATGATGTGGTAGCTTGCGAGAAGTTAACAATAAAGAATAAGAAGAAGCCAATTGTCCAGCTTATAGAAGAGGAAGAAGAATAGAATGCACTTGGCACCTAATCCAGATTTCAAGGAAGAGCATGTTTCAAATAGAGGATGATGTAAGTTAGCCTATAATGGTGGTCATCATTCATGCAACAAATTTAACAACTGCTCTAAAATATCCTTAGACAAAGGTGCCACCTACGAGATGTTTGAGAAGTAGATAATTGCAATCTATTGTTGCAATCAAATTTTGTCAGTTTGTAATTTTTTCTTTAGTGTAACATCTTCTCCCAGCCATCTGAAGCTTGTTGCATCCTTTGAGGATTCCAAGATGGCTATGGGTATATATATAGCAAGTTTTTGCTCTTTGTAGGTGTGGTTGAAAATACTTTGTAAAGAGGTTCTAAATACAAAACTTGATTTTCTTTGAAGTCAAGAGAATACTGTATGAACATAGTTTGATGATTAATACAAAATATTGGAGCTCTGTTACTACTATTTTTTTGTCTTTGTGTATGGACATGTTAGTTCTCTTATGCATTTAAATTGTAATGCTTTTTCAATGCATTGTTCACTAGGTGAATATGGGGGTTAAGCTTAAGTATCTTTCAAGGAAAGAGTAAAATCTTAGGGGAGATCTCTGTGAACTAATAATCTATCTATGAATTTGATGAAAATCATAGGAATTAAAAGAATGGGGTGTTAGGCATGTCATTTGAGTTTTAGTATTTTTGTCTTGATAGATTTATGTGGAAGTAGGGTTTGACTCTGTCACCCAAGTAGATAAGGCACTGGTTTTAGATCCATTTGCACTTGTTACCACCAAGAATATAAACAATTGATTCATTTTACTTTTCCTGTACAACCTTATATTTGAATCATTCTATGATAAGTTCAAGGATGTATTTTGTAATGCTTTATAGAAGCATTGAATCATAGCATTGTGTATCAAGATAATTTGGGCCATACTCAGAGTTGTAACATCTCATTGAGTTAATTTTGAAAGCAATAACAAAGTAGTGAAGGAGCTAGTTCACAATTCAGAGCTCAATCAAATAGTGAATTGATATAGGTACACCATCCTGAGTTTTCATACTCGAAGTGAAGAAGGTTTTTAACCTTAATACCTTAGTGCTTGTATTTTGTTAGATTGTATCTATTGGGATCACATGAGTTTATGAGAAGTTAATCATCTATAGATTTAAGCACTAACAAAATTGGCAACTCCGCTGGGGACTTTAAATAAAAGCTTGGAATAGGTTTGTGCAAATACTGTCTATTGTGCTTTTACAGACCACCATAACTAATTTGATTCTCGCTTGTTAGTGGGTGGTGACTCTAATAATCTTTGTTTACCAGTCGCTTGTATCTATACATTTTGATATATTTTGTGACATATACCATGAGTCGACCAAGGTTCACTAGGTCTTAGTACAGGGATCACCCAGAAGATAATGTGGGTGATGAACTCCATACACCTAGTAGAAAGCAATGGTTTAGGAGAGGTCACAATAATCCAAGCTCCCAAGGCCCTTCTAGAGAAAGATCTCATGCTCCACTTCCTCATGAAACTTCCTCATCTTCTAATGACCTCGAACATGTCAAGAAGGTCACACCAAATATTCATTCTTAGAAAAAAGTAATCACACAAGTCACTGAAGTAGGTTATTTCCCTGCAAGAGAAACCCTAGAACCACTAGGAGAAACTTCTGCTACTGAAACTACTTCTTATGATTTTGAAAAGTTGAGGGAAGAGGTGATTGCTTTAAGGAAGAAAGAGCGTGAACAACTTGTTGAGATTGCTAATAGGGTGAAGGTGAGGGAACAATAAATCTATGAATTTATCATGGAGAGGCAAGAACTTATCATCAAAACTAGGAAAAATGAAGCTCAGGCTAGGGATCTAAGCCAAAATGTTCAAGGTTTAGACAAGGAATTGTTTGGTGATATGGAGGTTTTGAGGAAAAAGGCTCAGGATATCAAATCTAAACAAAGTGAATTTGAGGGGACAGGCCATGTTCTCAGACAATTGCATCCCTCTAAAATCTAGAGGAATGAGGATATTAAAAATGCCCCGAAAGAAATCCCTGATAAGGGAAAACAAAAGGTAGTGAGTGTCAATATTAATGAGCCCAAGAAAATTGTGGTTGTTCCTAGTGTTCCTTCCCAAACAAGCATTGATTTGGAGAAGGCTAGAAAGGCCAAGGAAGATTTGGCTATTCACCCTAAGAAACTTGAGTTGGAGGCTACTGCAGATGAAATGAAGAGGAAAATTGCTTTCTTACATGCTAATATGAACACATCTACTAGTAGCTCTGCCCCTGTCATTTCAGGAACAATCTCACCCCAACAACCTAGCAACTCACTTCCAAATCATCAAGCCCTCCACCTTGGAAAAAGTCCTAGTCAAGTTGCCCTTGTAGTTAGTGGTATAGTGGGGACTATACCCTGTCAAAACATCGCAACAACCCCTCCAATTCAACCAAGTATCCAAAGAAGACCAATTCAATTGGATAGGTATAGGCCTTTATTCTTTGATGGTATTCCTGGTCAACCCAATGCTATCCCCAATGAGATCATAAAGAAAATCCCATTATTTACTGGGAACAATGTCATTACATGTGAAGAGCACCTAAAGTTTTTCACAGACAAGGTTAATGACTATGAGATTGAACATGAAGATGTTATAATGAAGCTTTTTGTTCAATCATTGATTGAAGATGCTAGGGATTGGTATAGGGGTCTGCCTGAGAATAGTATTGCATCATGGGATGAGTTTGTCAGATGTTTTAAGGAACAATATGTAGAACATGTGAACTCCAGCTACATGCTCAATGAGTTTAACAATATCAAGAAGCATTATAATGAGAGCATGTCAGATTTTAATAGCCGATTCCAAAAGGCTATGTATAAGTTGTTCCAAGTATTGAGACTTGATGATGCAGTCTGACTAACTACTTATTTCAGTTCTATGGATGGCAAGATGTCTTATCTTTTAAGAGATAAGAATCCCTATACCCTTAGGGATGCATTTAAGTTGGCCATAAATATTAAAAGAAATTGAAAGGCATTTGGTCAAATGTACAAGAGGGATGAGGGTAGATTGTGGAAAGAAACCAGGCCACAACTTGCAAGACCATCCAAAGAGGATGATAAAATGGATAAGGGAGATGGAATTAACAAAGACTTCCCAACAAAGTTTGACAAGGGGGGTAGAAATTTTCAAGATACAAAACCACCTTATTATAGGTAGGATAGAACCGCTAACCTATGGGATATGCCTTACAAGAAAAATTGGAAAGATGGGAGGCCTGTTCTTGACAACAATGAACCCCAAAAGGGAAGAGATACACTGGATCCCTTGAAAAAAAATACTGTACATAATGTGGAAAATACCCCTTGGTGTGTGGCTTGTAACATGCCCCACTCACCATTCCAATGTGCTATTGCTAAGGCCTTAGGAGAAGATGCCAATGATTCATATGCAAGAGATTATGAAGGATTTGAAAAGCCTGCTATTAACATGTTTACAAATAAACTATTGGGGGGACCTAGTGTCCTCAGATGATGAATTTATTTGTCCTGATGTTGATCATAAGAGGAAGATCTTCTCTAATTATGAACAAAAAGTATTTACTCAATCTGATCAAGAAGAGTCTGATAATGATAATTGTAAGACTCATATGGTAGAATTTGGATCAGATGAAAAATAGTGGAGAAAGCCCAGTGAAGAAGAGATAAAAAATCTAACTATGGCTGCTATCACTCAAGAAAAATACTCATACAACTTGAGGAACAGAAAGGTGGATAATGATCAGGGAGTCCCTAGATCAGTATTTGTCAAGAATAAGCTTCAAGATAAGGATTCCCCAAAGCCCAATGTCGTAAGTAGTAAGGAAGATGGGCTTATGAGTGAAAAGAAGAAAATGGAGGAAATTATTACTGACAAGGTGAAAAAGAGAACTGGTAGGTCAAAGGATCACCCTAATTTTTCTACTGATTCCCCTACTTTTGATATGAGACATGCCTTGTCCCAGATGAAGGTCTCCATCCCTTTGCTTGAAATGTTGAAAATAGAGGAGCACAAGGCAACAACCTTGGCTCTTATAAGTGAGTAGATAATTACTCCTATTTTACAAGAGGAAGGGAATTCCATGGATAAGCCAATTGCAATTAATGACATCTCTGATGTATTTTTTGGAACTATTGTGACACAAAAACCCTCTTCTATCAATCCTTTCTATGTTACATTGATTGTAAATAATCTCCTACTAAAAAATTGTATGATTGATTCTGGTGCTGCCATAACTATAATGCCTTACCATGTGATGAAAGAATTAGGGTTGGAAGTTGATACATCTAATGGAAGGTGTTATGCCATGGATAACAAGGTAGTACCTATTGTAGGGACCTTGATTGGAATTGAAGTAAAAATTGATGCATTCCCAGAGGCCACATACAAGATGGATGTGGTTGTTGTTGATACAAAACCTCATTATGGCATGCTATTGTCAAGACAATGGGCTGCAATAGTTGGTGGAAAATTATAATTGCATTTGTCATAGGCTACTATCCCAATCAATGGAACTGAGGTAAAGTTGTACAGGCAGCCCCGTTCTTCAGTAATGATTGAAGTGGTTGCTCCGGAAGCCTTGAACTTTTGTGTAGATATTGACATGAATAATTTCATGATTGAGGAGATAGTACCCCAGATGAGAAACACAGATTCAATTGTGGATGAGCTGATATTGTAGCAAGATGGGCTCTGGAAAATGTTCTTTGATGGTGGATGTTCCAAGGAAGGATCAGGATCTGGTGTTGTATTCATCTCCCCATCAGGTATTACATTCAAGTACCCCTTTCTACTGAATTTTGAATGTACAAATAATACTACTGAGTATGAGGCCTTAATATTGGGATTAGATGTAGCCATAAAGCATGGTATTAAATGTTTAAAATTCCATGGTGATTCCCAATTAATTATAGCCCAAGTAAGATCTCAATATGCTACCAAGGATGAAAGACTAAAATTGTACAAACATGCTGTATGGGATAGATTAGAGTTTTTCAAAGCTTTTAATCTGATTTGGATAGAAAGATCCAATAATATCATGGAAAATTTTCTTGAAAATGTTGCCCTCAAAAATAATGACATAACCCTTACTAGTGTATCCATGTTAGAAGTCAAAAGTAGGCCTGCAATGCCTGATAATGTATATAATTGGCAAGTCTTTGATGATGATCTTGATATCCTTAGGTTTCTTTAGGGCCTTGATCAGTTTGATGGTCAACAAATAGATTTCAGTGAAGCACATCAATGTATTGAGGGAAAGGAATGTATCATGGGGAATGAGATAGTGAAATTACCCTCAAATCACATACCTAAAGGGTTAGTGGAATTGGAGGGAATCTTCAAAATAAATGATGGTTTTTTGTCCCAAAAATCTAACACCAAAAGGGAGGATTTAGAGGAAATAAACATAGGATCTGAAACCTCCCCCTAGATGGTGTACATTGGAAAAAAATTGAGCAAAGAGGTCAGAGGAAATATGATTAGACTTTTGAAAAAATACAAGCATGTGTTTGCCTGGTCCTATGATGATCTCAAAGCATATAGGGCTGATCTGTTTCAACATGAAATTCCTTTCAAGGAAGAAACTAAACCTTTTAGATAGAAATAGAGACCTATTAACCCTCTGCTAGCTACTAAGATGTAGATTGAGTTGACAAAGTTAAGAGATGCTGGCATCATTGAACCAATTAGGCATTCTACATGGGTTTCTAATTTGGTGCCAGTAAGAAAAATTAATGGTGATATTTGGCTCTGCGTTGATTTTAGGAATCTGAATGTTGCATCACTCAAGGACAATTATGGATTGCCCAACATGGAAGCCATGCTGCATAGGGTAATTGGTTGTGAGCTCCTATCAATGATGGATGGTTTCTCAAGTTATAATCAAGTACTGGTCAAAGAATCAGAGTATTTTAAGATAGCATTTACAACCCCATGGGGAACTTATGTATATATCAGCATGCCCTTTAGGTTAAAAAATGCTGGAGCAACTTTTCAGAGAGCAATGGATGTTTCTTTCAAGGAATTGATCAATGTCTTGATGGTTGTGTACCAAGATGATCTCACTACTTACTCTAAGAGGGCTAAGGACCACTGCAATCATTTGGAGAAGGTCATGGTTAAAGCTTTAGAATTCAGGGTTTCCTTAAATCCTAAAAAATGGCAGTTTGTTGTGACAGAAGGGAAGCTACTTGGACATATAGTGTTAAAGGAAGGGGTCAGGATTGACCCTGAGAGAGTAGAGGCAATCAAGAAGGTACTTTCACTGAAGAACTTGAAGGGTGTGCAATCTTTCCTAGGATAGATTAATTTTGTTAGGAGATTTATTGCTTACTTTGTAGAATTGGTCAAGCCCATAGTGAAATTATTAAAGAAGGGAGTGAAATTTGATTGGAACCTTGAAGGTCAATAGGCTTTTGAAAGAATTAAATAGGCAACTCAAGAGGCCCCTATTTTGGTGTCACCTGATTATTTAAAACCATTTTCTCTATTTTCTTTTGCATCTTTTCATACTATTGCAGCTATCCTTTTACAGAAAGACCAAGAGGGTTTTGAGCATCCTATATCCTTTTTCAGCAATTTTTGAGGGTTTTTAGCATCCTATATACTAAATTATGAACTAATGGAAAAGCAAGCCTATGCACTTGTAAAGGCAGTCAAAGCTTTTAGACCATATCTGGTTTGTGCAAAGGTTAATGCTTATGTGCCTCATGCTGTAGTGAAGGATATTCTAGTATAGAGTGAAGTCATAGGAAAAAGATGTAAAGTGACTCATTGGGCTAACTTGAATGAAGAAAAAATAGCTCAGTTATCTGAAAGATATTCAAAATTGTTTGAAAGTTCAAGTTTAGTTGCTAAAGACAAAGATTTGAAAATGATGAGAATCAAACATTTAGAGGATGAGTTGGCAGAAGTGAAAGTCAGGCTTGAAGAGGCTTCAAAGGTAGTCACTCCTCCTCCTTTGCATATTGAGGCCCCTGTTTAGATTAATGAGGAAGTACCTGAGAAACCTGCTGAGGACCTAGAAAAGATAAGGATAGATGCATCTTTGGACACTATGGAAAAGATTGTGCAATATAGGTGGGATAAAATAATAGAAAGGATGGAAACATTTTATCAATCAGTTAGTCAATTGCACCAGGCCAATGGAAAGGTGAATGAATCATTGGCTTCTCTGGAGCCACTTCATAGCATTTGGTCCAGGAGAAGTTTGTTATTTGATAAACTTGATAGCCTACAAGAGGATAAGCCTGAGATCCTTGGGGTGGTGACTGAAGTCTTTGAGAAGATTAGCCTATTTAGTGTTGTTTTAAAGTTTTTTAAGGGTAAGTCTAACCATGTAAAGGCCAAGTTGACTATGTTTGATAAGACTTACAGTAGGTATCTGCCTCTAATATGTGATGATAGTGGAAGTGTGGTGAGTTTGGAAGAATGAAAAATGTTAATGGATCAGCTAACAATTACACAAGATGCTTTCCTTAGTGGTAACCATACTTTGGATTTGGAGAGGTGTAACAACATAATTGACAGTTTGTTCAAGATTGAAAATGATTGCGTAAGGTTTGCAGCAAAGAAAAATAATATAACTGACTCCATGTGGAATTAGTAGATTAGATTACTACAAGAATTGTAGACTTACAACTGGCCATCTGATGATGATGTGGCAACTTGGGAGAAGTTAACAATAAAGAAGAAGAAGAAGCCAGTTGTCCAGCTTATAGAAGAGGAAGAAGAATAGAATGCACTTGGCACCTAATCTAGATTTCGAGGAAGAGCATGTTTCAAATAGAGGATGATGTAAGTTAGTCTGTAATGGTGGTCATCATTCATGCAACAAGTTTAGCAACTGCTCTGAAATATCCTTAGACAAATGTGCCACCTGCGAGATGTTTGAGAAGTAGATAATTGCAATCTGTTGTTGCAATCAAATTTTGTCAGTTTGTAATTTTCTCTTTAGTGTAACATCTTTTCCCAGCCATTCGAAGCTTGTTACATCCTTTGAGGATTCCAAGATGGTTGTGGGTATATATATAGCAAGTTTTTGCTCTTTGTAGGTGTGGTTGAAAATACTTTTTAAAGAGGTTCTGAATACAAAACCTGATTTTCCTTGAAGTCAAGAGAATACTATATGAACACAGTTTGATGATTAATACAAAATATTGGAGCTCTGTTACTACTATTTTTTTGTCTTTGTGTATGGACGTGTTAGTTCTCTTATGCATTTAAATTGTAAGGCTTTTTTATTGCATTGTTCACCAGGTGAATATAGGGGTTAAGCTTAAGTATCTTTCAAGGAAAGAGTAAAATCTTAGGGGAGATGTTTGTGAACTAATAATCTATGTATGAATTTGATGACAATCATAGGAATCAAAAGAATGGGGTGTTGGGCATGTCATTTGAGTTTTAGTATTTTTGTCTTGATAGATTTATGTGGAAGTAGGGTTTGACTCTATTGCCCAAGTAGATAAGGCATTGGTTTTAGATCCATTTGCACTTTTTACCACCAAGGATATAAACAATTGATTCATTTTACTTTTCCTGTACAATATTATATTTGAATCATTCTGTGATAAGTTCATGGATGTATTTTGTAATGCTTGATAGAAGCACTGAATAAGGTTAAACTCCCTTGAGTTCAAATCTAAAAAGAAGAAGGATGAATATCCTTAAGCCATTGTTTTGTGTCATTACTTTCATAATTTCTATCATAGCATTGTGTATCAAGATAATTTGGGCCATACTCAGAGTTGTAACATCTCATTGAGTTAATTTTGAAAGTAATAACAAAGTAGTGAAGGAGCTAGTTCATAATTCAGAGCTCAATCAAACAGTGAATTGATATAGGTACACCCACCTGAGTTTTCATACTTGAAGTGAAGAAGGTTTTTAACCTTAATACCTTAGTGCTTGTATTTTGTTAGATTGTATCTATTGGGATCACATGATTTTATGAGAATTTAATCATCTATAGATTTAGGCACTAACAAAACCAATGATTGCAAAGGGCTCAAAAATGTAATTCAAGACTTAATTGAAAGTTGTGAAATTGGTGTTGATGGACATGTCTCAAATGAATCACATATGGCTTTCAAACATCCACTTCCTGAGCATGAAAAAGGATGTTCTTCCAATACTAACAGTGACAATCAAGCCAATTATAATTCCACTCCATATCGATATGTTGGTAACATTTCTGAATGTCATCCTTCTAAGTATTATGCCAATGTCATTACGATCAAAGGAAAATCAAAGAGTCAACTAGTCCATGTTACTACTTGTGCTCAATCCAAAGTTACTCTCCAAGGAGTCCAGTCTAAACCAAATGCACCTCACAACAAGTCTGTTTATGTCCCAAAGTCTACAATGAATATTTCTAACCAATACAACCTTTTGGAACAACTCAAGAAAACACCTACCTAGATATCCATCTTAGAGCTTTTGCATCTATCCCCATCTCACAAAGATATCCTTGAAAAAGATCTTTTAGAAACCCAAGTCCCCACAAATCTAGATCATGATCAATTTCAAGTTATGGTGGGCCATTTAACAACCCCACATTACCTATCCTTCATTGAGAATGATGACTTAGCTATTACCCAACCTCATAATGCTCCCCTACATATTGAAGTTCTTGTCTAGAGTCACAAAATCAAATGAGTACTAGTAGATGAAGGAGCTGGCTTAAATATCTATACATTGAAACTAGTCCTTGCATTGGGATTCTCTAAAAATGTTGTTGATCCCAAAAAGAAAATCACAATAAAGGCTTATGATGAAGAAGAGAGATCATCCAAGGGGTTTTTTTTTCTTCCAATTAGAGTTGGTCCTATAATCAAAGATGTACCTTGCTAAGTCCTAGACATGGATCTTTATTATAACATTCTCTTGGGAAGACCATGGATTTATTCCATGCAAGCTATACCATCAACCTATCATCAATGCTTGAAATTCCCTCATAATGGTTAGGAGGTCACTATCAAAGGAGACACTAATCCTTTTCAATATTGTAGCAATGTGAAGACCTCTAATTCTTTGGTTACTTATAATTGTACTGGATCTTCTGCAACTACATCCATTGATCCTAGTAATATAGCATCAACTTCTGAATCAAATGGGATCGAGATAGACATCAAAGAAAGAAGTATGGGAGAGTACACTTTAGGTCAAGCTCTTTGCATCATAGAGTTACCTTTATCTCCTAGATCATATGGTAGATCTTTGATCACTAAACAACAATCAAAACCCCCTTCAACACTTGTTTATGATACATTTATAAGTGGGGGCACAATATCCAAAGAGGTAGTTGAGTGTAATGCTGATCATTTTCTTAATTCACTACATAAGGAAGAGGATATAAAACATGAATATATATCACCTGGTGTCTATGGTATAGGGTATACTTTGCTACAAAAGATTGGATACCAAGGTGCTGGACCTATAGGGTTACAAAGAGAAGGGGTTATCAAACCAATTTTACAAAATCCCAACTATCAAAGAGACACTACAAGATTAGGATACAAAGGAGAAGGACCAAAAGAACCAAAAGGAAAAGCAAAGATCACCCCTTTTCATGAGATATCTAAAGCTCCTACCTTACAATTTAGAAAGAATGGTATGTATGTAGATCTAGAGAAACAAAGGATAGCACAGAGAATCATTGATAGACTTGGGGATAATGATGATTCTGACTCAAATGATTATGAATGGGATTCATTATTTGATTGTACTAAAGATATAGGAGTTGATTTTATCCATCACCATAGTAATGATTACCATGAGGGAGAGAGTTCAAAGACTGACTCACCAGGATTAGTCCCATGTGATACTACTTTTGTCGATTGTGAGGAAAGTGATCTTTATCTTGCGATAGATGAATTAGATGAGAGTATGGAAATAGACCTCGCTGATACCATCATAAACCTTGACAAATTTTCCATCAATACCATCTCTACCTTTGAAACTAACCCAAATGATCCAATGCCCCTTGTATATCCTGAGCTTATTGATTGGGATTCTCCTGATCATCCAGAACTTGATGTATTCCAAATGATGATGCAATCATTGACTATCTTTGAATCAGAGATCATTTACCACCAGGGGATCACAAGTCAAGATTTTTGATAGAACTCAATGGCATGGCCTACTTTAGTGAGAGTGCCAATCCTTTCAATCATAAAAATATAAAAATAGTCAACATATCTAATGGTGAAAACCACTTAGTGGTAGTATTAGATCCAAAAATAGTAAAAAGAAATGATGCATCTGATGGTGAAAACCTCTCTGAGGCACTCGATGATGGAAGGATTAACACTCTTCCCAATTATCTATATCGAGAGCAATCTTCCATTCTTATAGAACCTACAGTACCACTTAACATTGGAACAAAAGAGTCTCTGCACATCCTCAAAGTAGCAACATCCTTGACAGAATTATAGAAAGAAGCTTTTGCAAAAAATTTCAAAGAAAGAAAAATCAACTTTGCCTAGTCCTATGCTGATATGCTTGGTCTGGATCCAAATCTCATTATACATCATTTATCTATCAGACCAGGTGTAAAACTAGTTAAGCAAAAGCTCCACAAGATGCATCCCCACATTGCACTAATGGTTAAAGTAGAATTGAAGAAGCTCCTAAATGTTGGATTCATTCGAGCTATTGATTATGCTAAGTGGATTTCAAATATTGTCCCCATCTCAAAACCAGACAAGTCTATCAGGATTTGTATTGATTTTTGAGATCTTAATAAAGCTTGTCCAAAAGATGACTTTCCTCTGCCAAATATTGACATTATTGTTGACCAAGAAAAGATTTCTTTTACTTGTCCATGGGGTACGTACTACTGGAATGTGTTTCCTTTTGGCCTCAAAAATGCTAGAGCAACTTACCAAAGAGAAATGACCACAATCTTTCATGATATGATGCACACCATTATGGAAGATTATGTTGATGACATTTTAGCAAAATCCAAAGACAAAGCTGGTCATTTGAGAGTGTTGGATAGAATATTCACCTGGATGGAAAAGTATCAGATTCAACTCAATCTAAAGAAATGTGCATTTAGAGTTACATTTGGTAAATTGTTAGGGTACATTGTCTCGGCAAAAGGAATTGACGTAGATCTAGAAAAATTTAAAGCAATATTGGAGATGGCTTCACCCACTAACATCAGTCAGTTAAGATCCTTGCAGGGATGTCTCCAATCTATCTGAAGATTTGTTTCTCAACTAGCAGATCGAAGTCATCCCTTTCAACATTTGTTGCATAAAAATATCTTATTCCAATGGGATGCTCAGTGTGAAGCAGCTTTCAATAAAATCAAGCAATAGCTGGTGAATCCTCCAACTCTAATGTCACCAATTCTAGGCAAGCCACTCTTTCTCTACATTTCAGCTATGACAATTTCACTAGGTGCTCTATTGGCTCAACAAGATCATGAAGGAAAAGAAAAAGCTATCTATTATATCAGTCGCACCCTAGTGGGCTATGAGCTAAATTGTTCTTCTATCAAAAGAGCATGTTTGGCCATTATTTTTGCATCACAGAAGTGGTGACATTACATGTTGTCACATTCAATCCAGCTCATCGCAAAGATTGATTCTTTAAAGTATCTATTAAGCAAAATAGCATTGACTAGCAGATTGGCTAAGTGGGTCATGCTACTTAGTGAATTTGATATTGAATATGTAGACAGGAAGGCTATCAAAGGTCAAGTGGTAGCAGATGAACTAGAAGATGCTCCATTAACAGATGACCAACCTATCCACATAGAGTTTCTTGATGCACACATCTTGGCCTTATCCACACAAACCTGGAAACTATATTTTGATGGATCGTATACTCAACATGGTTCAGGAGCTTGTATTCTTTTTGTCACACCACAAGGATACACAATTCTAAAATCTTACAAACTGCTCTTTCCTTGCACCAACAATGTAGTAGAATATGAAGCCTTGCTGATTGGGTTAAAGATGGCTTTACAATGGAAAGTAACTGAAATAAATGTCTATGGGGATTCTCGGTTGATTATAAACTAGGTTAATGATGATTATCAGACTAAACATGATAAGTTATTACCATATAAATGTATGAGTGATGAATTCAAACAATATTTCTCAGTCATCACTTTTGAGCAGATTCCTCGGCATGATAACAAGGCTGCCGATGCAATGGAAATGATTGCTTCTTTGTTTGATACAAAAGATACCAAGGTCCGTTTTGAGTTCTTGGTGGAATCCCTTACTTTTCCTACATATGATGATCCTGATACAAGTATTATATGTCATCTAATTGGACACAACTCCCCAATCTATGGAAAAATTTATTCTTATCTGAAAAATGACATCCTACCCCCTGACTTATCTCGCAATCAAAAATGAACTTTTCTCCGCTAGGCCTCTCGCTATGTCCTAATATCTGATACCCTTTATCGGTGAGGTCTTGACAGTACTCTCCTTCGATATCTCGAGCATGATGAAGCTCAAACTTCCTTATGAGACTTACGTGAGGGTATTTGTGGGACACATTTGAGTGGTCCCTCTTTGGCTAAGAAACTCATGCATATGGGTTATTATTGGCTTACCATGGAAATAGATTCCTTTCATTTTGCTAGAGCATGCAAGAAATGTCAGATACATGGAAACCTTATTCATGCTCCAGCACAAGAGTTACATCCTTTTACAACTACCTTGCCATTCAATCAGTGGGGGCTTGACATTGTGGGTGCTATCAACCCTCCATCTTCCAACAGTCACAAATGGATTCTCACTGCAATGAAATACTTGACTAAATGGATTGAGGCTATTCCATTAATAACCACCACAGGGAAAAAAATATCCATGTTTATCTTAAATTATATCATTTGTAGATATGGTATACCTATGTATCTCATTACTGATCATGGGAAATAATTTCAAAATTAGGACATGGATGAATTGTGCACAAAATTCCATTTCACCCATAACTATTCCACCATATACTATCCCCAAGGAAATGGCCAAGCTGAGGCGTCAAATAAAACTATTGTTAAAATCCTACAAAAGATTGTCAATGATGTTGGCCATGACTGGCATATCCAACTGAATCCAACCTTATGGGCTTACCGTACCCCCATCCATACTCCTACTAGAGCCACCCCATATTCCCTTGTCTATGGATCCGAAGCAGTGTTTCCCTTCAAGGTTGAGTTGCCTTCCCTTCGTGTCACTCTCAAAGATTTGATTCTTGATGAAGACTATAGAATTGCACGGTTGACTAAACTAGAACTATTGGATGAACACTATCAGAGAGCTTATGATCATTTGAAAGTATATCAGCAACATATGTCTCGTCAGTATAACAACAAGGTAAAGATCAGAGACTTTCAGCTGGGTGACTTAGTCCTTTGCAAAAATCCAAAGAATCAATTGCATCATGAAAAGAAGGGCAAGTTCGAACCCAATTGGCTAGGTCCTTTTGTAGTTACAGTGGTTTATGGTTTTAGACTTATCAGTTGTCTATGCCTAAGGGAGATCCTTTGATTGAACCTCTTAATAATATCCATCTCAAGAAGTTCTATCCTTGAAATCCCAATGCAAGGGCTCTTTATATATTTTGTAAATACAAAACATTTTAAAAATAAAAAAATAAAAAAATAAAAAACTCAAAAGAAAATTGCAATAAAAGCATATGGTGAAAACCTAGAAACAGGTGCCATGTGTATCAAGTTAGCTCCTTTATCTATTAGGATTCTTCTAGTGTATCTGTTCATTGTATATATCCACAATAAAATGGCTAGTTAGTCCCCATACTCGCCATGTACATATCATAATAAAATGGCCAGTTCATACACCATCCATTGTATTTATCCATAATAAATCCCCATCATAGCTTGATCATTTTTCATGTTCTTCATCCTAGTCTTGTTGTGTCTTTCTTCATCCATAATAAGTCAGTCCATCACTTAGCTGGGGGCATGTCCTCAACCTAGTTTAGGAAGTGGATCTATGATAGTCTTGACTCTTAGAGGACATAATGGAGTATTTTCACCAGACAAAGCAAATGTAATCAAACATTCTTTCACAATGATATCTTTATGATGAATCAGAATCTATGATCTGTCCTTCGAAAGATGACTGTTTATCTATCGAATCTTGACTATACATCATCTCAACTGATCAATATATCTTACACTATCTTTTGGAAAATAGAAATGTATATTCATGACAGGCATGTTAGAATGATTTGTTGTAAATTATGCATTCATATCTAGATTTCATTGTTATCATGTTTCCTATGCTATTCCATGATATCTTTGACATGAGTTTGAAACTCTAAAATGTCATTGATTAGGATAGCCATGATGGGGCATGGTATTTTCTTTAATTGTTGTTTGTGGGATATTTTTTGATGAAATCGAAGGAACAAATAATTGGGGTGTCCGTGCATAAGTGCCTTCATCCATTTAATAGTATTGACAACATCCAAATCATGTTGTTCTACATATGCTATTTATGGTGATACGCCAACACATACCTTGACTCCAAATATTTGTTCCCCAACGAATGGGGGAAATATTCCTTGTCTATTACACAAACAAAACTCAGGTCATCTCGGTTCAATTATACCTAGATGCTTGTCAAGTTTGCAATATTAAACTCCATTCAAGAAGTGCTCAGGTCATCCTGGTTTAATTATACCATGATGCTTGCATTTTCTTGCAACATAATGAGCTCAATGATGAAAATCAAATTCCACTTATTATGAAGTTCTAAGATGTTACCTAAAGCTGTGGAGATACATTCATTTTCATTTTGCATTGCATTTTTACCATCTCATGAATTTCATATCAGTGCTCCTTTTATAGGGATTTATAGGTTATCTTTCTCATTAGGTTATCTATTTCTCCTAGTCCGTTCTTCTTGTGTCAAAAACATTATTATTTCAAGTCGAGGACATTTGGACAACCAAAAATATTAAGACTTTTTTCATTTAACATTTTGCACTTAATCATTTAGAGACATGTATTATTAGGAGTGTTCATTTGTATATAATTTGATCATTTATTATCACTATCATTTCATCTCATTTTCTTTTATCATGTTATCAGTTATTATATTCAATCATCTTAGGTACATTATCATTTATTACATTAGATATCATTTGCATTACACTATCATTTATTATCCATTACATGTATTAAATCATCATGCATTTATTGTATATTATATCATTAATTTCTTATCCATTATATGTATTTTACATCATTTATTTATTATCCATTACATGTGTTTCCAATCATCATTTATCTCATTCATTTATATCACTTATTTATTATCCATTATCCACATTGTTCACATCATTGCATTGATAATTACATAGCATTAGTAAACATCATTAAGGACATGCATTTGTATCATCATATATTAGATTATTAACCATTAAGCATCAAATATATCAAATAGACTATGAATCATTTTGCATTCTAAGATATACATTCTATGCATATTAAAGTAAATAATCACATCCTGCATATGTCAGTATGCACAGTATATAAATCATTAAAGTAAATCATGATAGCATTGCATCACTGTAAATATAGAGTCAATCATAAAGCATCCATCATATAGAGTCCATAATACAACAAAACTATCCAAATGTCCAATGATATATAATCAATAAAAATAGATCCAATGTCCATGTCCATCAAGTCAAAAATATAATGATACAATGATAAAATGGTACAATAGCGTGTACAATGATCTCTCAAATCTATGAACCACTACCTCCAGACTCTGTCTGTCGCTATCTATGAGATGCAATGTGGCCCTGTGCTGCTGAACCACCTGATGCTGAGGATCCACCCTACTCTCCCAAACTTGTCAGTGCTCTAGGAGGGTGTGATGATACACCCCCTCCACTAGCTAGTGCCTCTCTATCATGAACTACAGTCCTGATAGCCACTAAGCTCTCCCTGTAGCTCCCAATCCAGTGATCCCTCAGGACCACCTATCTATATGCCTCTCACCAGTAGGATATCTCCTTCTTGGCATGTATCATGGCTCTAATGCCATCTCCATGAGGACTCAACTCCTCTATGTGTTGTAGCTCATCTAGTAACATCTCTGACTCCCTGAGTCTCTCAAGCACTCCATCCCACTTAGCTCTCAACACTCCCATCTGCCTATCCATCCTCTCTATCCACCTCTCAAGACTAGGAACTCAGTCTACCTGTACCTGTGTAACTGCTAGTCAGACTAGCAGTGAATCAATATTCGGCTCCTCCTCAGCAACATCTCTCTTTAAATAGGGATCTTGTCCCCTGATGTCCATCTCAGCTTACTCATCTTGTGCCCCCACATCTAGCATCTTAGCATCCTGCTTGTCCTATATGTCATTAGGGATCTATCCACCCTATACCACACCACCCTAGGCTAATAACACATCTACCTCATCCTATACCTATACCACTGGTCTTTGTATTGGTGCAGCTGGTATCTATACTTGTGCTACTAGAACCTATAGTGGAGCTCCTGCAGCTGGCTATGTTGGCTGTGCTAGAGGCTGTCTCCATCCCTATCTAGCTGGGGGTGGCATCAATCCCCTCTACCTCACACCACCTCCTCTCATCCATGGTCTAGCTTGATCACCTCTCTCCCCATCTCCTCCATCTCCTCCATCTTCTCCATCACCTCCTCCACCATCACCACCATCACATTTCCCTCATCCCCACCTATCTCTCCCTTGGCATCTCCTGCAATGTCTATTTGCTGGATCTCTCTTTGGTGGCCTAGTTGTTGGATCAGTTAATCGTGGTATAGGAAAATCTCTCAAGAACTGCTCTAGATCCACTGTCATCCCAGGGTCTACAACTGTCTGCCTCATGGTCCATGTGTGAAATGGCATGTCCAAAAACTCTTGTTGAGCCACATCAAAAGATACCATAGGTCCCCAATCCCATCTCTCTTGATGAGTCCTGGTGAACTCTATCACACCCTGGGGCATGCCCTAGATCCTGCCAAACTAGCACACAACCTAGCTAACCAACTATCTCTCCAAAACAAAGGGAATCCACCCTATAAGCCATTGTAACTCAAAACAAAATCCTAGCTGTTGCTCATCATCCCATGGCTCACAACCTAGTTAGGGTCTCCATGTCACTGTATCCAATGTATCAAAAGTATAATGCTACTACTCTAAATGTCCCAATTTTTCCTGAGACAAAACTAAGGAGTATAAATGTATGTAGGGCTGTCCCGCACCCCAAAATTTGATCGCTACTAGTCTAGTAACTACAATATGCTCCCATGCTCATACATGGAGCAATGTGACCCCTATCGATAATGATGCACCCCTATGGTACACCACCTGATGCAAATCATGATACAAATGTGATAATAAACACAGATCCCAAGAAAATTAGGTCCCGTCCATCATCCATTATAGATTGCGGCCCCATCCAACTGTAAATCCATGTGATCTATGATCAGGGCAAATGAAACCCCCAATCACTCCAGCTAGTACCACTGGTAAAGGCTCATACAAATCCACCATATCATCCCATCTAATCTCTCCCTCCTCAATGTCATCATCTCCAAAGATGGCTCTACACTCTGTCACTCCACCATGTCGATCATAGTGTACTAACTCTCTTGTAATAGGAAGTTTGAGGATGTGATACACATCCTCTAGTGTAACTGTCATCTCCCCTGTCGAAAGATGAAAGGTACTCATCTCTAAGTGTCATCTCTCTGCTAATGCCATCATCATACTCTGGTTTGCCCTAATCTCAGGTGTGTAAATAACATGATAAAGGCCAGACGCACCAATCAACAGTGTGTCTGTCTCTAATAGCAGTAGTCTCAGATTCTGTGTGACAAGATATCTCTCCCGTGACATTTGAATATCAATAATGTCCTCCTATACAAATCAAATAAAATCAAACTATCAGATTTCAATCAACTGATCTACAACATCTATCTATCCTATTATATCAACTACAAACATGTTTTATCATGTGTTTTAACCGATGATTTTATCAATCATCTAGTATCAAGACTGGTTAACTAGCAACCATGCTACAATGTTGCCTATCTTGACCTAATCGATCAAATTTAACTGCTTATGGATCCAATCAGCTTATTGACATCTAGTTTGACCTATTTGACTTTCTAATTTGACCAAATTCTATCTATCAAACAAATGCGCAGCACAGAAAAATGCATGCGCCATAACTTTTCACATTTGCACCGGAAATCATGTCTGCGCAATTTTATTGCACATTTGCGCAACAAATCATCACCAATGTGCCAAAAGAACCAATGCACACTTTTACACAAAATTTGTACCATAAAATAGTGACCCTAACATGCATGCGCCATTTCCCTAAACAAACGCGCAGAACTTTGGAGTTTCTATGCAAACATTCCTATTTGTTGCGCATTCATGTGCAGCAATGGTGCATTCATTTTCAGCCCAAGAACAAAATTTTCCTAATCTATTTCTATCATTCAATCTAACCTAAACATGCTCAAATTCTATTCTAACATGCATCAAATCATCAATTGACAAAGAGGATCGAATCACCTACCGGCTCACCCAAATTGGGTGGTCGCTGGAAGCGTCTGACCCTCTCAAAGCGGTGATCTGACAACGGAAATGACATCCTATGGCTTTGCTCTTCTCTCTCTCACACTCTGATCTCCAAATGACAAGTGTGCACAATGAGCTTATTGTGGACCCCTTAGCCCTATTTATAGCCTCTGGATCCTATGTGCTTGGTGTGTGGACCTTACCTCTCATTTTTATTCCGTTTCACCCCATTTTCACCCACCTTTTCTCCTGTTTCTTTCATGAGATTGATTATCCAAGAAAAAATAAATAAATAAATGAATAATAATAAAAAATTCTAATCATCTTTTTTGTTAATCAATCTCTTGAGGGGGCATGCTTAGGTCATTTCAGACATTGTCTAGGGCAGGGGCAAAATACTTGAAATTTTTTTTGAAACAATGTGACACGCACATTATTTCAAAGAGGGGAAAAATGTATACACTTAAAAATGGCTTCATTAATTTATTAAATATTTATTATTTAATTAATATTGACTTGATAAATTAATTAAATATTTATTATTTAATTAATAATTATTCCTCTATTTATTAAATAAATTATTCAATTTATTTACTAAATTCACTATAGTCTATTCCTTTATCCTAAGTCTTCTAATTAGTCTTATTAAAGTGATTTAATCAAATATACAATCACCTAAATATGACTAAGTCCCCTAGTCACCTGACACATCACCTTGGCTAAAATAAATAATTATTATTAATTATTTATTTGTAATTCTCCTCACCCACACATGTCTTATTCTTAAGGGGTATGTAGCCTCATAGGACTTGGTCTCATGACCACATGTCCTCTCTTAAACCAAGTCAAGAGACATGCCCTATTCCTAAGGGGCTTCTCAAGCCACCTCTAAGGGTCAAAGGTGACTCATGGGACACTTGTACAAAGAGTCCTCATGAGGAAAACATGTCTCCCTCTTTCTCTCTTTGGTCTTTGTGAGACACTTGACATGTGTCTTTCCCTTCCACCTTCTCCTCCATGTCAATGTGAGAGGAACATCATCCCTATTATTCCTCTCACATTCCAACTACATCCCCCTTTCTCTCAACTCCTTCAACCAAATCAATCCTAGCCCTAGGATCTTCCACCTTTCATTTTCAACTGTAGGATTGTGCCACCTAGGCCTAGATCCTCCAAAAATCTATAAAAGGAGCCTCATTTTCCCTTTGTGAGCTAATAGGTATTTTTGTAATAGGCATTCAAGCAATCAAACAATCAAGCATCCAAGCATTCTAAGAGAAATCAATCCATATTATCATCATTTCATTTGCATTCCATTAGATTGCATATTGTGCACTCATTTCATAAAATCTCCACACTTTGGAAGCATCTTGGGAGAAGGCTTCATTTGGAAATCTAAGAGCTCAACCTCTTCAAGAAATCAAGGTTAGGAGGACAATGGAGACAAGCTGCATGGTAGGTGAAGGTAATTGATATAGTTACTTTGTATTCTTCATTGTGTTGCATTAGATTGATTTATTGGCTTTCAATAGTTAATTTATCATCTCTAGTTATTAGACATCTAATTTGCATACAACTGAATTCGCTAATCTATCAAATATTGCATCAGTTAAAGCTCAAGAATCCCATGATGCACAGTTATTTCAAGTTATTTGTCAGAACATTGAGAATGATTTGGATCACTTGGAAATATGCATAAAGGAGTTAAGAAAATTTTTAGAAAGAGGAAATGCCTTATACATCCAGTGCACACTATCCCATAGCCACTCATAAAAACTTTCAGAGAAGATAAAGAATAATGAAGTAGAGTTGCAGGCCACAGTGAATGATTTACAAAGTCCTAGTGTGAAAATAACAGATATTGAGAAGAAGACATGCAAAATATATGATGAAATAAGACTTCTTGAGGATGAAAAAGAAATAAAATTGAAGAGATTCTCTCTACTCAGAGAGAATCTATCAATGAAGATATGTTATATAGAAAATCAACTGGAAGAATCTCTTTCATCAAAGAAATCATATTGAAAGCTCACATATTCAAACCTTAAGGCAATTGAGATAGCGTCTTATGGACTATGTGCAATACTCATAGTTTCTGATTCACTCAAGAAGACATGGGACAAGGAAATAGATAATCTAAAGGAAAATTTTGCAAATTCTATAGCAAGTCTTCTAGCATTGTAGTATTGAAATCAATGAGGGAAATCAAATTTTTACATACTTATAGAATTGACACCTTTGTCATTGTTGTCAAAGGGGGAGAAGTATAGTATGAAAATTGTATGTACGTAGAAGATATAGATGTTTGGAATAGTATGGAGTATACTCTTAGGGGGAGTATCATTTTGGAGAAATAAGAAGAAATGTATGATCTACACTTTTTGTAATGGCTGTATCTTACACCTTTTTGAACTTTGTAATAAAAGTTTTTTTTGGGGACTTAGCCAATTCTCCCATATGTTGCCACCAATGACAAATGGGGAGATTGTAGGTAATTTGGCTAAGTAGGATATCACAATGTTTTCATTATGGAAACATATACTCAGCATTAAGACAACATGATTAGAGGAAGAATTTTTGTATGAGCGCACATGAAAATTGTCCAAGTATAATAGTGTTTACCAGTCTTCATAGAGTCAGTTTTGATTAGAGATGTTTACAGAAGTAGGTTTAGTGCATGCACACTTGAAAATTGATCATTCTATGTATATCAAAGCTACATCTAAGAGACAAAGTATGTATGGCATGTACAAAAAAAGATATCGATGTTTTATAGACATTGTTGAGCCGACCAGAATAGAGAAGCGGTCAGAATATGATTATATTGAGTTAAGGGATTATTTTGTTTATCAAAAAAATGACTTAACTAATTAGGGGCAACATCCTAGATGTTAACCCTAAGGCAATATGTAATGAATTTATGTTTTGAGAAGATTATAAAGTATTGTAAAGCCAACATGAAGGTTATTTTGTATTAACTTGTATATAAGTAAGAATCATATAATACGAAGTAGTAAGATGTCGATATATGATTATATGATGCAAAAATGTAAGTTGTAAGAAAGAAAAGAAGAAAGTATTGTATATCAGAGTGAAGAACCTACAAACCTAGATAAAAATAATAAAGTCATTCGGCAACAGTAAAAGATTTTTGTATCTTACCTTTTATTTGAAGTTATCATTGTATATTGCATGTTTGAGTACTGAGCTCATCTTGCATACATCTTTATTTTTTAATAGCAACTCCTAATAGGGTTGAGGCTTCTAACAAGGCCTAAAGTCATTTAACCAGGACATAGACACTATATGTATGTAATAGACTCCTAACAGGGTCAACATCCTTAACCAGATGCTTTTGATTAGTGGATCAGTTATGGGTAGCATCCCCACCAAGGTTTTCCCTTAGCCAGGGTTTCCTCGATAACAATCATGGTGTTATGAGTTCATATATTTTATTGTTATGCTTGTTATTCAATTTACTTAGTTTAGTTTCTTATGTAAGCTACAAGTTAATTTCATATATCCATAATTAGGACAAAGTAAAAGTTTGTGAAATACTGATTCAACCCCCCCCTCTTAGTATTTCCCATTTCTAACAATTGGTATTCGAGCTTAGTTACTTAGAACTAATTTATTTAGAGAAAGCCTAATAGCTTGAGTAAGAGCTCTATGGATATGGATCAATTGCAGAAAAATCTTGAGGAAGCTCTTGAACAGATTGATATTCTTACTAAAGAAAGAGATACACTAAAAGACAAATATGATAATGTGAAAGATCACATTGAGAAACTAAAAGAAAAGTTAGAAGATCTAAAATCAAGGAAAGAGCTTACAAGTCAAATCAAGGACTGTGATGAAGTTTCAAAACTAAAGAAAGAAAATGAGATCATTAAACACGAGATAAAGATTGTAGATCTGAAATTAAGCTTGAAAGATGATAACAACAAAGATGAGTCAAATGTGAAATTTGAAAAATATAGATATGAGATCTGAACTTATTAAAGTGACATTTGAACTAGAGACTACAAAATTATAGTATGTTGAAGTTATGAAATACAACACAATTGTGAAAGGAGAACTAACTCAGTCTAAACAACATCTTGAGAAAATATATTCCAGTAGTGAAAAGATTGATGAAAAAATTTCTTATTAAAAACCCTCTTATGATAAAATTGGTCTTGGTTACATTGAAGATAAATTCCCAAAGAAGATTGAAGAATGCAAAGAACCCAATCTAGAATATCCTAAGAATAAAGATGAAAAGAAACTAGATGAATCTAACAAATTTGAAGATATATCTAACCCACCTAAGCAAGATGAGTCACCTAAAGAGATGTGAAGAGAATTTAAAGGTAGATGTTTTTCATGCAATTCTTTTGATCGCATGAAAAGAGATTGTATAACTAAGAAATTCAAACCTATTTCTGGTTATTGTTATAATTGTCATGGTTTTGGACATAGAGATATTGATTGCAAGAAACCTAGATCTAATGATAATGGTAATAATAGAATGTTTAGAAATACTAACCCTACATATAAGAGACCTATTGGAGAAATGAAAAAAAGAAATGGAGTTGTGTTATAGACACATCAAATTTGGACACATTGCTAGAAATTACAGATCACAAATCAATCAGTCAAGACCGAGATATGGAAACAATGGAATAATTTGTCAGATATGCAATAACATTGGTCACACAACAAAGTATTGCAAAATGAACAACATGAGAAATCCTAATCCTAGAAGAAAATGCAAACTATACTAGGAGAAATGTGAACACCAACAACAATTAGAAAGAAAGTTGCAGTAACTTGGAGGAAATTGATTTTGTTAAAGCTATAGATCAAGCGAGCACACTTAGTATACTAGGAAATTAGATAGGTGAAGTATTTGAGAGTAAGTGTGAATAATTTCCTAATTCATCTCAAAGCAATTAAGCATCAATTTCATGAACTATGTATTAGAATAAGCATCAGAATAGTATAGAATTTAGAGTAAGTTAAATTAAGCCTTGCAAAGTTAATATGAGATAGTATATGATATAAGGAAGCTATGGTTAAAAGTGCATGAATTTATAAATATGTATGCGATTACACGAAAAGAAAGAAGTTTTGCAAGTAACGAGGAACAACTTTTGGCATGAATGCACTTAAGAAATTAATGCGATGACTTTATCTTGAAAGATTTGAAGGATAAAAGAAAATTATTGACATCAGTTGATCATTTAAGTGTTTAAAAGAGATATAGAGAGCTAGCCAGTGGATTTTGAAAGCAGTTTGCAAGATATGGAGATAGATTCTTCGCTAGATCTATGCAAAGCCCTAAATCATGATTCTGAGGTATTTAACTAAGTATTTATAATCAAAACAGTTACATTTTGATAGAATCATGGATGCATAACTAGTTCACAACATAACAGACACAACTAGACCTAAGATAAAGATGGAACCAGTAGAACCCTTTGAGGAAGACCCTAGTTTGGCTTTATCAACTATCCCATACAGTGTTTTACATTTGGAAGATGTAAAAGGATATCTAAAATGCAAGTTTCAGACAGTAGGAGATGGTAGCTTAATCATGGAGTATAGTAAGATTTACAAACAAGACATGACCTACAAAGAAGGATTTGAACATTTAGGTCAAACTGATATCATTAAGTACACATTTCACTATGAATTTCATAATGATGAATGGACCAAAATCATTTTGAGTAGAATCCATAATGGAAATTTTTGGTTAGATGATAGAGTTATATAAATTACAAAAAATCTTATACATGATGTTACATGATTATCTAAGATAGTAGAAATTCCTTTAAATGAGAAAAATGTTAAGAAAATAGTGTTGGACAACACCAAGTCTTCATACAATGGAAGAGGAATAGTTATAAGAAAGATTGAACAAGATGATGTAATATATGTATGTAAGATTTTAACTTCAAAACTATGTGCAATTTCTAGGGAAGATGACATGGTAGCAGGAATGGTACAAGTAGCCTACCTTATGTGTATTGATAGAGTGGAACTAGATATGTGTGAGATTATGAGAATTCAACTAATTGAAAATCTCAAAAAAATCAAGAAGACTAAGAATTCACAATTTAGATTCTCATCCCTGATCACTTACATGTTTTAAGAAGATTCCCTTACACCATAGGAACTGATTGGAATGATGAGAGAAATTAAATAGAAATAATTAACAAGGTATTCTTAAGACATCCCATTGATAAAGTGAATGAGAGTGCTACCCTTGTCATAAAGACCTTTCAAAATCAAATGAGAAGAAGATCAAGAATTCCACCATCTATTATTGAGAAATATAAGAGTGAGATATGTTTCTTAAGTTAGGAATGAATGATAAATGTTTGGCAGCCATTCTGTAGCAGTTGTTGTTGCATTCATGACTATGATTTTCATTGATGTCAACACAGTGATCTTCTGGAGACTTGCAGAGAATTAGACAGAGTTTGAATTAGCGCACGTGGGTTATTGCAGTTGGAGCTATGTGATGTTGAGGATATACTCTTTGATATTTTATATTTATATGGTTAAGATCACAGATAGTAATTCATTTATTCAGGGAAGTTATGATCCTTTTGGTGGAAGTAGCATTCAGGCAGTGTTCTTGAGTAGCAGTTTTTGGAAATCAGATGATATCTCCTAATCAAGATGGAATATGGTTTTTTGAAATTAAAGGGAAGATGAAGACACATTGATAGTGATGTGGATGATAGCACAAAATTTGAGGTTTCACGAATGAAGATTTATCGTATTTGGAAGCTGACAATTTTGTGTAATTTTGATGTAGCGTGTGGAAACTTTTATTTTGTAATTGTATGTTGACTCATTTGTAATTATTTGAGTGTGGTATAAAGGAAGGAATGTGTTTCCTTGTTGTGATGTAGAAGAGGATAGTAGTGAAGAAAAGAGCTAAATGTGAAAGAAAATTTCTGAAGGAAGACATGCGAAGTACAGAGATCTGAAATTGAGATCTAGTGTAATAGTGAGTGCGGTTTGGCATAGTCATAGAAGAGGTAACATATTATTCTATTGAGTAATACAAAGATTATTTGGATAGTGTGTTCAGTGATCTTACCCTGAAGCTATTTGGGCAGTGGGTCCTTCTGTCTTCCATAACTCTTAACAGGGTTAGAATCTTTTAACAGGGATTAAAAATCTCCTAATAGGGATTCATATGTATTGAATGTATTTTATAAGACTCCTAACAGAGTCCATCCTTTCACAAGGAATATTCATATTAGTGCATCTTTTGTGGGCATCATTCCCACTGGGGTTTACTCTTTTATCAAGAGGTTCCCTAGTCAACATATCTTGTGTCATTGTGTTATTCTGTATGAATATCCTTCTATTTTTGGTAATTATATTGCTTACATGGTTTAATGTTGTTGAAGATGATAAAATTTATAGTTATCTGACAACTGATTCACCCCCCCCTCTCAGTTATCTTGGTGTACTTTACTTTCTAACAATTGGTATCAGAGCAGAAAGTCCTTGAAAAAGAAGTTTAATAGCTTAAGGAGATCCATGGTGAATTTCAGGAAAGAAAGCCCTAAGTTTGATAGAGTAAATTTTGACAGCTGGAAAGAAAAGATGAAGACACACCTACTGTGTTTAGGACTAGGTTATTGGTTGATTACAAAGAATGATAAGACTATCATTGAAGAGGAAAATCTTGAAACATGTACCACTGATGAGAGAGATCTATTCATGTGTAACATACTTGCAAGAGAAGCACTTTTAACAACCCTTTCAGAGAATGAGTACAGTCAGGTAAAATGTTTGAAAAAATCTCATGAAATTTGGAATGCTTTACACACTACTTTTGAAGGTGATGAACATGAAAAAAGAGTTAGATTACATAATTGGATATGTGCATTTGAAGATATAAGAATGTTGGAAGATGAATCTGTTAGAAGCTATATTGGTAGAATGTCAGAAATTGTTACAGGCATAAAATCTTGTGGAGGAACAAAGACAAAGAATGAAGTGATATGGAAAATTATGAGGACATTGACTCCTGTATTTAAGTAGACAACATAGATGATTGAACAAGTTATACCTTGTACTACAAACTTTACAAGAGAGACTCTTCTTGGAAGATTGGAAGCAGTAGAGATGAACCTTAGGTTATCAGGAGACTTATCTAGAATGGAGACAACATTCAATTATCTTAGTGTTCGCCCTAATTTTTCACAAAGCATCAGTGTGAGAGGAGATTATGCTGGCAACAACATATCTAGAAATGAAGAAGACAAGAAGATTGAAGAAGGTATTGCCATGCTTGTGAAGAGAGAACCAGATGGTAAGAAAATTTTTAAATGTTGGACTTGTCAAGAATATGGTCATTTTGCATCTAAATGTCCTAAGAGAGTTAAAAAGTATAGAAACAATTTCAAACCTAGAAGATCTAAGGAATTTTATTATGCTAATGATGAAGATCTTGAAGCTAGTATAGAGAGAACTTTAAGTGAAAGTGATAATGAGAATATTGATGACATAGGATTTGTAGCAATTAAAGAAGAAAATTTTGAAATTGATGTTAAGGAAGAAAAAGCATTATTTTCTCAAGTTGAAAAGAAATTTGATTGGATTATAGATAGTGGTTTTTCACATCATATGACTGGAGACATGAAAAAGTTCATAAAGTTTAAAGAATATGATGGAGGAGTTGTTAGAGTTGGAAACAATGCACCTTGTTTGATTAAAGGTATAGGATCTATTACTCTTGATGGAAAGAATAATACTGATGATGTTTATTTTTTGGATGGATTGAAACATAATATTTTGAGTGTTTGACAGTTAGTTGATAAGGGATATCAAGTTTGGTTTACTGAGAAAACTTGTGTGATAAAGGATAAAGATGGAAATCTGATTGGAACTGGATCTAGAACCATAAGTAATGTATTTTAGTTGAATCCTATTGAGATGACATGTTTGATTACTAAAATTGATGATAGTTGGTTATGGCATATAAGGTTTTGTCATATAAAATTTGACAACATTGTGAAAGTAAGTACTACACTTGCAGTAAGAGATTTGCCTAAAATTATGAAGCCTACTAACATGATGTGCAAAGAATGTGTGATGGCTAAACAAAAAAGAAGTTTTTTTCCTAGTAAGAAATTTACATCTGTAGAAAAGCTGGAAAGTGTTCATACTGATTTGAGCGGTCCTACCAGGACTAGAGGATTATATGGAGAAAGGTATTTTATGATTCTTGTTGATGATTTTACAAGAATGATGTGGATTGGATTTCTAAAAGAAAAATTTGAAGCATTTGATAAGTTTAAGATTGTTAAGAATAAAGTTGAGAATGAATCTGGAATGGAGATTAAATGTTTTAGATCAGATAGAGGTGGAGAATTTACTTCTAGAGAGTTTAACACCTTTTGTGAAGAAAATGACATTAAGAGACAGTTCTCAGCCCCTAGAACACTTGAACAAAAAGGTATTGCAGAAAGAAGGAACATATTAGTGACTGAAGCAACAAGAGCTATGTTATTTGAGAATGACTTGGTGAAGATATATTGGAGAGAAGCAGTGAACATAGTAGTGTATACAATGAATAGAGTACAAATCAAAGCAGACACAGACAAGACACCCTATGAATTATGGTTTGGACATACACCCTCAATTAAGTATTTTAGAATTTTTGGAAGCAAATGTTATATAAAGAGAGATGATGATATTGGAAAGTTTGATCCTAGAAGTGATGAAGGTATATTTCTTGGATATTCTTTGAAAAGAAAAGCCTATAGATGTTACAATAAAAGAACTAAGACTAATGTTGAAAGCGCAAATGTTAAAGTTGATGAAAATTTCAAAATTTAGGAAAGAATGCTTGATTATGAATCAGATGAAGAAGCTCATGCTAATCTTAACACTGGATCTACTGAATTATTTTATGAAATTGACAGTGATTTTTTGAATGAAAGCCATAGTGAAGTCATTGAAGAGCCTACACCTGAAGTGAGATCTGAGATAGTGACACCTAGCAAGAGTTTATTAAGAAATCATCCTATTGGGAAAATTATTGGAAGCATCAAAAGGGGAGTACTAACTCAAAATAAGGTACAAGAATAGTTATGTTTGATTTCTCAAATTGAACCTAAAACTACTAGTGAAGCTTGTCAAGATGAAAATTGGACTAATGCTATGAAAGAAGAACTAGATCAGATTGAAAAGAACAAGAGATGGGAATTGGTCCCTAGACCTAAAGACAAGAATGCTATTGGAACTAAATGGGTATTCAAAAACAAGATGAATGAACAAGGAGAAGTAGTGAGAAACAAAGCATGATTAGTATGTAAGGGATACTCATAGCAAGAAGGAATTGACTATGAAGAAACTTTTGCACCTATTGAAAGAACTGAAGCAGTAAGAATGTTTTTGGCCTATGCAGCTTACAAGAATTTCAAAGTATAGTAGATGGATGTGAAGTTAGTATTTTTGAATGGAGAATTGGAAGAAGAAGTCTACATTGAGCAGCCTAAAGGTTTTCCTTTGACTCAAGAAGGAGACATGGTATGTAAACTGAAGAAAGCTTTATATTGACTAAAACAAGCACCTAGAACTTGGTATGCAAGATTGGACAAGTATTTGTTAAAGTTGGGATTTACAAAAGGAACAGCTAATAGCAATCTGTACACAAAAGAAATTGAAAATGGTTTGTTGGTTATAGTTATTTTCGTTGATGACATTATTTTTGGAGGAAAAGATGAAGCTAGTGAAAAATTTGCTGATGAGATGAAGACTGAATTTGAAATGAGTATGATTGGTGAGATGAAATACTTTTTGGGATTACAGATAACACAAAACAATGATGGTATCTTTGTAAGTCAGAAAAAGTACCTGAATGACTTGTTGAAAAGATTTGGAATGGAGAATTGTAAATCAGTTGGAACACCTATGGTAACTAGACATAAGTTATCTAGCATAGATGAGACTCTTGCAGTGGAAGAAAAGAATTACAAATCCATGATTGGAGGACTGCAGTATTTGACATGTATAAGACCTGATATAGCACATTCAATTGCAATTGTAGCAAGATTTCAAGCTAAACCTAGAGAATCACATTATGTAGCAGTAAAGAGGATATTGAGATATTTAAGAGGCACAATGGACTATGGATTGTGGTATGAAAAATATGATGATTTTACCCTATGTGCATATACAAATGCTGATTGGGGAGGCAATGTTGATGATAAGAAAAGCACCAGTGGTGGAGCTTTTTTCCTTGGAGGAAGATTGGTTTCTTGGTTAAGCAAGAAGTAGAATTGTATCTCATAGAGCACAACAGAAGTAGAATATGTAGTAGCAGCAAACCATTGTAACCAGATAATTTGGATGAAACAAATGCTGAAGGATATTGGAATAAATTTTGTTGAACCTATTGTCATACATTGTGGAAACACTAGCATAGTTAGTATGTCTAAGAATCCTGTATTACATATTAAGACAAAGCATATAGAGATCAAGTATCATGTTGTAAGAGAGAAAGTTGTTGAGAAGGAAGTTAGACTTGAGTACATAAGTACAAAGGAGCAGATAGCAGATATATTTACAAAGCCTTTGCCTAAGGATACATTTGAGTATCTGAGAGGTATGCTTGGGGTTATGCCCCAACCTACTTTTGAAAAGTGATGTAGTTAGTTGCATCCATCCAGTGGTATAGGAGCCTTATCTTTCTTCTAGACTAGATGTTTGTACTTCCTCTATGGGGGAGTATGTGTATCTGAACTGAGTCATGAGGACTCTAGTGAATGTACTTTCTGAATAGTGTCTTTTGACATTAGATTTGTTGTTGACATAGTGATGAAATTTTTGTCATTGATGTCAATAGGGGAGAAGTGTACATGAAAAAATCTATATGTACTATCTGAACAGGAAAATGAAGCAAGATTTGATTGATGAAGAGGATTTCAAGCAATAGTGTTGTAGTATTGGATTTTTGGAACATTGGATATTTTTCATCTATGTTTCCATCAATGCCAATGGGGGAGATTGTTAGGAATGAATGCTAAATGTTTAGCATCCATTATGTAGCAGTTGTTGTTGCATTCATGACTTTGATTGTCATTGATGTCAACACAATGATCTTCTGGAGACTTGCAGAGAAGTAGACAGAGTTTGAATTAGCGCACATGGGTTATTGTAGTTGGAGCTATGTGATGTTGAGGATATACTCTTTGATATGTTATATTTCTATGGTTAAGAGCGCAGATAGTAATTCATTTATTCAGGGAAGTTATGATCATTTTGGTGGAAGCAACATTCAGGCAGTGTTCCTGAGTAGCGTGTGGAAGCTTTTATTTTGTAATTGTATGCCAACTCATTTGTAACTATTTGAGTGTGGTATAAAGGAAGGAATGTGTTTCCTTGTTGTGATGTAGAAGATGATATTAGTGTATGAATATGAAGTGAAGAAAAGAGCTAAATGTGAAAGCGAATTTGTGAAGGAAGACATGCGAAGTACAGAGATCTAAAATTGAGATCTGGTGTAACAGTGAGTGCGGTTTGACACAGTCAGAGAAGAGGTAACATATTATTTTTTTGATTAATACAAAGATTATTTGGACAGTGTGTTCAGTGATCTTACCCTAAAGTTGTTTGGGCAGTGGGTCCTTCTATCTTCCATAACTCTTAACAAGGTTAGAATCTTTTAATAGGGATTCATATGTACTGAATGTATTTCATAAGACTCCTAAAAAAGTCCATCCTTTCACAAGGAATATTCATTTTAGTGCATCTTTTGTGGGCATCATTCCCACCGGGGTTTACTCTTTGATCAAGAGGTTCCCTAGTCAACATATCTTGTGTCATTGTGTTATTGTGTATGAATATCCTTCTATGGTTGTAATTATATTGCTTACATGGTTTAATGTTGTTGAAGATGATAAAAGTTATAATTATCTGATAATTGATTCAGCCCCCCCCCTCTCAGTTATCTTGGTGGACTTTACTTTCTAACATCTTAGTGGATGCTGATTTCACTTTCATTGAAGCAGTAGAGCCAAGGATAGAGTTTGTAGATCGTCTTGAGTATGAGGTATCTGAAGAAGAAGAAGTTGAAGGTTATGTAAATAGGATACTTCAAAGTAGTTTGGATTCCAAGAGTTCTAGATTTAGAACATATGAAGAAAATTTTAGTACATCACAATAGTCACAAATGCACAAATTGGCAAAGAAAAGAGTAGATAACACTATAAAGAAGATCTTAAAGGATACAGGCATGACTGAGCATGAATTTAACATTGAAAAGTAGACAACAATAGATATTAGAGATATTAGACAAAAGGAATTATTGTCAGTTCCACCCTTGACAACCCATGCAACCAATGTTGAAGATATTTAGAATATTGAGGAAGATATTGTAGAATTGGATGTGCCAACAGTGAGAAAGTCTACTAGATTCACATCTACTACATTGACTAAGAGAGTTAAAGAGATGGAAAGTGGACTGAGCAAGAGACAAAAAACCCTCTTTTCTCTAGTACAAAGAAAAAGGACTCCAGTTGAACCACAAGAAGATGAAGAGGCAGGAAGAAGCAAAAAGAAGCAGTGGAAGCCCAAGATTGACAAAGTGAACCCTTTAATCATGAAGGAAGGATATTTCACCAAATTGAACAAGTATTATGAAATGTAAAATAACTTTGAGAAGCTGAATCTTTAAAATGTAGTTGTCAAACACATGATTCTTGCTGACAAGAAGTTTGAAGACGTAAAAGGAAAGATTCCAGATAATTTATATGAGAAGTTGGTAAATAGGAAAAAAGAGCAATAGAAGAAGACAAAGGCATAAGAGAAAGATATGTGAGGAAGCTTTGTGAGATTAAGGATGAAGATCACTTTAGAGAAATCATGAAGAACCTTAGCACACATTTGAGAAGGAAAAGAAGGACAATTCTGATAATGGGAGGAAATTATGCAGAGATAAACAAAGAAACTGAGGAAGTGACTGTAAAGGTAATGAGATCTAGACCAGGAGAAATATTCAGTGAATTTGAACCAACAGTAGAAGTAGAACCACAAACTTAATCATCACCAGTTCCACCACCCTCCATCAACATTGATGATGAGTCTATGAATATTGAAGGCATAAAAACCACAGACAAAGAAGAGAACCCATTTGATGACTGTTGGTTTCCCTTTTCATTTCTACTTGCAGGTTTACACTATGATTGACAACTTAATGTCATTGACTCTATCACTACTCCATAGTTTGTGAGGAATAGGGCCAATTAACAAGGATCAAAGAGATCCTCCTACACTTTGAGCCTAGATGCTCAAGCGGGTGTACCTCTGATTCACTTCTTGAAAGGAATCACAAAATGTTATGTATTTATACCCCTTTACCAATTCATTAAAATATTTTATCATTAATATTGTGTGTGTGATTGATGATGATGAACTACTTCTAGAGAATGGATCAGTGCCTTAATCCACTGCTCTTCTTTGATTGGATTCTAGTGCTTCAAGCCTAGCCAAAAGTGCATTGTAAGATTCTTGCAACCTTGTGTTCTTCTCCTTCAACTCCTAGATCCCCCTGGTAGTACCTACATTCCTTGGAGGCATTTTCACAAACAATAGTCAAACTTCTTTAGCAAAGTGTTCCTCTATCCCTCTAACATAAAAATAACTGAGAACCCTAACTCAAACACCCTTGAACTCAGGATAAGTGCTTTGCCTATTATCCCTCTCACTCCCAAACCTGATCATCAAGATCCTTATCCAACCATGGACTCACTGAAATCACCCTAAAGACTTTAATCCTAACTTTGTTAGGAACTCCAAGATAATCTCACAATACTCTTTGTTTACCATATGCTAACTCACTTTGTGACTTTAACATATATGAATCCAAAATCAAGACAAGAAGACAATCACAAATTTGAGACAGGAATTCAAGTGTATTCTCATTAAAACTTTTAGAAATGATACATTACCAAGATGACAAGTGCTAGGAACAAGACCCAAAAATATAGGCTCTCCTCATTCAGTCTTTCTATTGATTTTCAAAAAAACATAAACCCACCACAAAATTCAAAATTCAACCATATATACCATCTAGTCATCTTGGAATCCCAAAGAAGGATGCAACAAGCTACAAATGACTAGGGTTAGGATTTAACCCACCAAACCAACCAAAATATAGTTACAATTTATTACAATTAGGGAAAAAACCAAGCAGCCTGGAGAAATAAGATCCAAGAATGATCCTCAATCATGATATATTCCTTGATTTGTACTAAGGACCATTAATTCACCATGCCTTATCAATTTGATTTTCCACCTACAACACGCCTTAAGCAAATCCATCACAGTACAAAAACCCTTGTAATCAATTATCAGACACCCAGGACCACTCTACAACAGTCGACACCACTAGTTTCACCAAATTTAGTAGCTAAAACATTCAATTTTAGTCCTTCCTATCGTTGAAAACCCTCAAAACATTCAAATCTGAATTACAAAGGTTATTTCCATGGTGCCAGCAGTGAATTGGCGGTCAACATTCAAATTTGGATAACTTTAAGTTGCAGCTGTTAGATCTTCATATTTCCTAGGCTTTATGACTTAACACTTAATAGGACCCCAGTCATACAAGCTTTATAATCGAATGGTGGTCTTATAATCTTCTAGCTCTGACAGATCCTTTGAGATCTTATGCTGTTTGTAGATCTTTCCCTCATCACTGACTTTTCTAACAATGACCCCACCTTGCTGCATCATCCATGTCAGCCAATAGAGTTTAAACAAATCAACACCACCTGGCAATGGTCCCACTGAGAAATGCTGACAAATTGACCCCCTCAGCCAATGAAAAACTTGTATGTCAACTCCAACTGTCAAAGTACCCACATTGACTACGCACCTGAGAAAAAGTAAAATTGACAGCCGGCGTAAGATCTCATAGCTCTGACACAACCCATGAGAACTTACGCCCACCATTGATTCTCTATAGATGTCAAAACCCTCTAAAAATCTAGAAACCAGGGTCCCACTGACAACCTCCAAGTCACAAACCATTGACCAATAAGATAACACCAACTGTGCCACGTAGCAGTGGACCCACTTCAAAGAAATGTTATGTCATAAAGAAAGATCAATGCCTGTCTTAAGTTTGCATGCTTTTGACATAGTCTATGAAAAGATGCACCCACTGTTAGATCAAGATGGTGTCAGAGAGCTGGGCCTACGAAATAAAAGGCCAAAACATTAGAAAAATCAAGCGCATAAGACTCAGGGAAAATTAACCACTGTTGGACTTAGGAAATATTAAAGGGAAGACCTCCGTGGGGTAATAAAATTAAAGCACATGCTTTATAAGACTTTTAACTAGCCCAAAAAGTAACATAAGAATAGATTTTAAAACCAAGGTGCACTAGGGTTTTCCCATCAAACGACTAGATTTTCAAAATTTTGCCTAGGGTTTTAGCCAGAGACATGGAAACAATACTGTAGAGGCTAGGGGAAAGATGATGAAGCCATGAGAATTTTTGCACATGCTTATAGTGGCTCTACCTAGGGATGTATGCCTCCTGTAGGCATAGCAAGAATCTAGAATCACTGGTTAAAGCAGACCACCCATAGAAAAAATTGAACAGCAGGGACCTCAAAAATTGGCAACCAAACCAGAGGGACAGGAAAGGAAAACTACAAGGAAGGGAAAACAACTATACATGGATTTACAAAATATACAGACCTAACTACTATTCATGGAAAGAAATGATACCTTCAATTGAAGTACCTCTTCAAGAATTGTCCATGAACTGGTAATTCTTGAATATTACCACTTAATTCTTTTACAATGTATGAATCTTGGCCCCATTTTTCATGAATCAGATATGGCCCTAACTAGATTGGGGAAAATTTTCCATGTTTTCCTTTATCCTCTAGTCTGGCATTCCAAATTAACACCAAATCATCGGGTTCAAACTTCCTTTCAACAGCCTTCTTGTCATATAAATTTTTAACTTGCAACTGCAATTTGGCATTTTTTTAAGCTGATTCTCTTCTAATTTCACCCAGCTTGATGAGATCTTCAATTCTCAACTACATTTCATCATCTATATCATCATCATATAATTGAACAAACTTATACATTTCCAATAAATTATTCTTAGGCATTCTTGCATGTATTCCATATACTAGGTCAAAGGGTGCACAACCAATTGCCTTGTTTGTAGTCACCCTATCAGCCCATAGAGCTAATGGCAACTTTGAATTCCATGCTCTTTTATTCTTATCAAGGATCCTCTTGAGGATTTTTATCAGGCTCTTATTTGTTGATTCTGCCTATCCATTCCCTTGTGGATGATAGGGAGAAGAGTATGACATCTGAATTCCTAGACCCTGGCAGAATTCCTTATATTCAACAAACCTGAAGCACATTGCATTATCACTAACAATCCTCTCAGGACAACCAAACCTTATGACAATATTATTCAATAAGAAATTAGTCACCACCTTTCTATTTGAATTCCTTGTGGGGATAGCCTCTACCCACTTAGTAAAGTAATCAGTGGAAACTAGTATCCAAGAGTGTCCTCCACTAGACTTTTTTGGTATCTCCCCTATGAAATCTATTCCCCACTATTGGAAAGGAGCCTGCACTTCAATTGGCCTTAAGGGCATACTGCTTGAAAATTTAAGCTTACTAGAGAACCTTTGACAAGCATCACATCTCCTTACCAACTACTCTGCATCCTTGTAGATTGTGGGCCACCAGAATCCTACTCTCAAGATCTTTTGAGTAGTAGTTTTACCCATGTAATGTCCACCACAAACTCCCTCATGCATTTCTTCCAACAACTTGTTAGCCTGATTTGCATCAACACATTTCAAAAGTATGCAATATAAATTTTTCCTATACAATTTACATTTCACAATCACATACTTGATGGCCTGTAATTTTAATGTCCTCTTTTGATTATCATTCATTCTTGCTAGACATTTCATATTCCTCAAGTAAAATATAACATCTTGATACTAGATATAATCATCTATATCACATGTGTAATCAACCTTAGCTTGATTTATCTAATTTGCATCAAGATTGGATTGAGCCATTAGTTTTGCCAATCCTTGTCCTCTAACCAATTTGGTAATCTGGATATCAATATTGAATTCTTGGATCCTATTAATCCATCTGCATCTTTTCCCAAACACCTCTTGCTCTAAGAAAATATCCTTTACTGCTGCACTTGGCACAAAAGCAATCAAAACTGCTCCCATCAAATAACATCTAAAAGCCTTGACATCCTTCACAAGTGCATATTCTTGTTTCTCATTAATATCATATTTCAATTCAGTAGCCTACAAAGATTTACTAAAGAATGCAATAGGCTGCTCATAACCCCCCTTATTTTTTTGCAACAAAACTGCAGCAATAGTATGAAAAGGTGCAAAGGAAAAGATATGCATTGGGGCATTGTAATCAAGTGCCTTAAGCATAGGTGCATCTTTAATAGTCTACTTGATATTCATGAAAGCTTCATTAGGCTCACCTTCCCATTTGATAGTAGATCCCTTCTTCAACATCTTAGATATAGGTCTAGTAACTTCAGCAAAGTTTGTTACAAATCTTCTCAAGAAGTTGACCTGACCAAAGAAGGACTGAATTCCCTTAACATTTTTTGGCCTTTGAATCTTGTCAATGGCTGCCACCCTTTCAGGATCAATTCTAACTCCTTGCTTGCCAACCAAGTGGCCAAGAAACTTACCTTTAGTGACACCAAATGCACATTTCCTTGGGTTTAATGAAATGCCATATTCCAAAGCCCTCACAAATATTTTTTTCTAAATGAGTACAATGGTCTTCTTCCTTCTTAGAATTGGCAATTAAATCCTCCTGATAAACTACAAGGAAATCATCAATAAAATCTGAAAAGGCAACATCCATTGACCTCTGAAAAGTTGCACCAGCATTTGTGAGACCAAAAGGCATTCTTACATAGACATATGTCCCCCAAGGTGTTGTGAAATTTGTCTTGAATTATTCTAATTCTTTTACAATCACCTAATTGTAACCAGAGAAACCATCCATCATAGACATCAATTCTGATCTGGTCACTCTCTGCAACATAGCTTCCATATTGGGCAGACAATAGTTATCCTTTAATGAGCTGATGTTCAAATTCCTGAAATCCACACAAAGTCTGATGTCACCATTTTTCTTCTTGATAGGGACCAAGTTTGACACCCAAGAAGAATGCCTAATAGGCTTGATAATTCCAACATCTCTTAGCTTCATTAGTTCTTCTTGCATCTTAGCTGCCAAAGTAGGATTTATAGGCCTTTGTTTATGCCTAAAAGGTTTGGTATCTTCTTTCAAATGAATAACATGCTAGAACAAGTCTTCCCTATAAACCTTTAGGTCATCATATGACCATGAAAAAACATGCCTGAATTTTCTTAATAATTTAATCAGAGATTTTCTTACATTGTGAGACATGTCCCTACCAACGTATACCTTCTTAGGTGCTTCTTGTGTTCCAAGATTTATCTCTTCCACTTCCATGTGATCTTTCTTTTTAATATCCTTCTGAACTCTTTCCTAGTTATCAAACATAGTTTCTAGAACAAAAAGTCCCTTAGGAACCTTGTTAGTTCTAAGTTGAATAACTTCATTACCGAAGACAACCTCCTTTCCTTCTGCAGTCTTAACCAAGGCTGAACAATCTAATTCTTGACCATGATACTGATCTTCACAACTCATAAATTTCAAAATATCCTAGTCATCCTCAAAGACTTGCCAATTCTCAACATTATCTGGTATACTAGGCCTAGTCTAAATTTCAACTTTGGAGAGGCCAGCAAAAGTAATATCACTGGGATTGATTGCTATATTGGCTAACAAATCAGCCATCTTATTATTACTCCTATCCTTCCACTCAATATTGAAGGCATCAAAACATTCAATCAAGTCCCACACAACATTCCTATATTGTTTCAATCTTTTGTTCTTGGAAGCATACACTGACCTGACTTGAGATACCACTAATTTAGAATCCCCAACAACCTTTATAAATTTAATCCCATGCTTTTGTGCCAATTTCAGTCCTAACAACAATGCTTCATATTCTGCTATATTATTGGTACAAAAGAAATTCAATGTGAAAGAGAATTTGTAAGTATTTCCATCAGGGGAAATAAGTAAAATACCTGCTCCTGCTCCATCTTTGCAATTTGCACCATCAAAGTACATCACCCACAAATCACCCCTCACAAACATAGAACCTACCTCTTCAGCAATACATGGCAATACAGGCTCCTTCTCAATTGCAGGGATATCTACCCTAAAAGAATTGATGTTAGTATCCACAAAGCATGTAGTCTCATTGCCAATATTCCTTTCAATCATGTGGCATACTCTTGGCTCTCACTCAATCTTAACAAACTGATCATCAATCTTGAAGGTTGCATAAGACAAGTCACATTGTAAACTTCCACCCATGGAATCACTCCATCTTCTAGATAATAGCATCCCATAATGACAAGGGATGTCCACCACAAAAACACTCATGGTCAATTCTTTCTTTGGATAGGCTACCAATCTATAAGGCATTGCATTTATAGTCCCAATAACTGGTACTTCTCTCTAATCCGTTGCACAACATCCACCTTGAACTATATCAACTTTAAGGCCCAACCTTTCCATAATCTTAAAAGGCATAATAGTATTAGAGGCACTAGGGTCAATCATAAAATTTCTTAACTTCGTTCCATTCACAAGGACACTCAAGAAAAATGGGTTTATGTTCTCAAGGCTAGCATTGACAGAACTATCCAAGTATATAGGTGGAATTTGAGATTCCAATCCCTGAGCCTCTACTCTTTTCAAAACCTTAGCTTGAGATTCATTGCATGCAACATCATTGTTATGAACATTATCTACCCATGCAATATCTTTGTCCTTATGTTTAGGGATCCTCAATAATTCTGACAATGGAACCTTAACTGTGATCTGAGATAGTACAACTAACATATCAATAGGAGTAGAGGGAGGGATCTCAATTTGCACTGCCTTAGTGTCCTTTTGTTTATCTGATACATTAGATGTATTGGTGACTTTCATTTTCTCATTCTTAGCCATTGTGTTAATGGGCTTCTCTATATCATTGGAAATTTTCTCAACTCCAACTCCTCTAGGTTCCCATTTCTTACCTTTTACATTCCTGAACTTGACCATATGATCATTTTTTGACTTATTCTCATTAAGTTCACCGGAGTTGGTGTTGTTTATAAACATTCCTGCAGCTTTCTCATTTGTATCCCTTGCCACCATGCCTCTAGTTTGCACTTGGGCAATCATTTTTGCAATAATTCTATCCATCTCTTCTGTTGAAGGTCTTCTTAAATTTACTGGCTCAGAAGAAGAAATCATGTTACATATTTTCTTACCAATGTCTTCACTATCAGAAAATACCTCTTGATGGAAAAGTGTTTGATTGTGTCTCTTCAAACATACATCTGCTTCTTCATCAAAATCAAAATCATCTTCATATCCAAAATATGAAGTTTCCATGTTGCATCCAATATCATCATGACTTTCCTCCTGATCTAATCCCTCATCATTACCATTTTGATCTGCTTCCATGGATTGTGCAACCACACAATGCTCTGTAGAATGAGGAGATTGGCATGCAACACACCATGGTGTGTCCTCCATGAAAATTATAGAGGATCTTTGTAAAGGATCAAGGACAATTCTATCATTATTTCCTCTTGCAACAAGGACAATAGGCTTGCCATCCTTCCATTGGGTGTTGTAGGGATAATTCTGCAATCTATTCTGCCTACTGAAATTATTGTTGAACCTAGGCTTTTCAATAGTAGGAACATTACTATTCCTATTAGAAGGTGATTTCAAATCCTTCAATGCATTCAACACCTTATCCAATTTATCTTCCCCTTGCTTCTTCTTTCTAACATTTCTTTCATTATCCCTTTTATACTTTCTATCTCCAAACAACTTTGGATGATCTCTTTTCCCACCCAATTTTCCTGATATCTTCATATTGTTCTCAATATTGACAACAATCCTAAAAGAATCTCTAAGAGTTCTTGGTTCCTTATCCCTCAATAAGTATCTCATTTTTCCATCAAATGCATTGAAGTATGTGGTGAAACAAACATTGTCATCTAACCGCATAACTTGGAACAACTTATGCATGCCCTTATGAAATCTCATATTAAATTCAGCTACAAATTCATTTTGATTTTTCCTTATGGTATTGAATTCATTTAACATAAAACTAGCATTAGGCCTATCACCATATTGTTCTTTGAAACATCTTTCAAAAGAATCCTGAGTGTCAATACAACGGTCAGGGAGTCTCTTAAACCAATCCCTAGCATCCTCCGCCAAAGATTGAACAAATAATTTCATGACTATATCCTCATGCTCTACCTCATAATCATTAAGCATATCAACAAATAACCTAAGATGTTCCTCACATCTAATGGCATTGTTACTTGCAAACTTAGGTACCTTATCTCTTATATCAGTTGGAAAAGCATTTGGGTAGCCAGGTATTCCATCAAAGCTAATTTTCCTATAGCCTTCTAATTGCATAGGTCTTCTTTGAAAACTTGAACTAGTGTTAACCCTAGGATCAACTTTTATATTTACATTTCCATCTACTTGTGCATTTTCCTATTGCCTATGATCAACATTTATCCTAGCAGATGAGGAAGGAAATGAACTAGTAGTAGCATTACTAAGGGGAATAGTAGTAGTCATAGATGGCATACCTAGTTCAGTAGCAAATGGACCAAGAGTGTTTGCAGATGAAGCCTTCAAGAACTGGATCTTTCTTCTCTTTTCTGCAATAGAGGCTTCAATTTCAGCCTTTTCTAATTCTCTTGCAAGGTCCTCATCTTATTTTCTTCTTCTCTCTATCTCCATGTCTTTATTTGAATTGGGTGGTGGGACCCTTGGTATTGTCAATGATTTGCTTGTTTGATGTCCCACCATATTTTGCTTTCCTCTTTCACCAACATTATCAGCAGGCCTAGTGATCTCATGCCCATCTTTATCTTTAGGGAGGGAAGCATAACTTTGAACTTGTCTAACCACAGGGCCCTCTTTATCAAACTCATGATCTTGTAGCAAGCACTGCTGCTCACTTCTCAAAGCATCAAGATCACCAAAGACATCATGTTGCAAATTTTTAGGAGTAGAAGCAAGCATCTTGTTTCTCTCCTTCATTTCATTAATCTTTCTTAGAAGAGACTCTCTTTCTATTAGAGCATTCACCTTTTTAGCTTCTCTCTCCTTTTGTAACCTCTTATGTATGGCATCTTGCTCTGCCAACTGTAACCTTAGTGCATTTAAATCATCTGGGTCTATCATAATATCATCAGAACCTGATGACACATCCATATCAGTGAGATTTTGATATGGGAAATGGACCTGTCTTGGTCTCATTGGTTTCCTTATGAACATATCCTCATCAGGATCTAAATTTGGTCCAAAATCTCTTTCTCTAACTTGTTCATCCTGTCTTGCAGGCAATGAACCCTTATCCTTAAATACTACCTCTAGGGTATCATAAAATTTATCTTCAGAGCAGCCACCATCTGATCTAGAACTTATGTCTTGTGAACCTTCCTCACTTGAGAAAACATGTGGTGCTCTACCTCTGGTATTTCTTTGTTCTCTCATGGGAGCACTAGTAGACTCACCATTTCTTCTGATCCAACTCTTTTTCTCCTGTTTAGGCAATTGTTCCAGAGTAACCTCTAGATTTTTCTTGACAAAGGACCTAGTATTCCTTCTTTTTTCCATGATTTACAGTTTATAGCATTGGTTCTAACCTTTTGAGTCACCACCCAGAAAAGTGGGAAATCTTCAACTAAATGCAACAGGAAAAACAAGAATCCACTCAAAAACTTTATCTCTAGACTCTCCCTAGTAGAGTCGCATTTTGTTGGTTCCCCTTTTCATTTCTACTTGTAGGTTTACACTATGATTGACAAGGATCAAAGAGATCCTCCTACACTTTGAGCCTAGATGCTCAGGCAGGTGTACCTCTGATTCACTTCTTGAAAGGAATCACAAAATGTTATGTATTTATACCCCTTTACAAATTGATTGAAAGATTTTATCATTTATATTGTGTGTGTGATTGATGATGATGAACTACTTCCAGAGAATGGATTAGTGCCTTAATCCAGGGCCAAGAGTCACCCAATAACATAAAAATAATTGAGAACCCTAACTCAAACACCCTTGAACTCAGGATAAGTGCTTTGCCTATTATCCCTCTCACTCCCAAACCTGATCATCAAGGTCCTTATCCAACCATGGAGTCACTGAAATCACCCTAAAGACTTTAATCCTAACTTTGTTAGGAACTCCAAGATAATCTCACAATACTCTTTGTTTACCATATGCTAACTCACTTTGTGACTTTAACATATATGAATCCAAAATCAAGACAAGAAGACAATCACAAATCTAAGACAGGAATTCAAGTGTATTCTCATTAAAAATTTTAGAAACAATACATTACCAAGATGACAAGTGCTAGGAACAAGACCCAAAAATATAGGCTCTCCTCATTCAGTCTTTTTATTGATTTTCAAAAAAACATCAACCCACCACAAAATTCAAAATTCAACCATATATACCCCCTAGTCATCTTGGAATCCAAAAGCAAGATGCAACAAGCTACAGATGACTGGGGTTAGGGTTTAACCCACCAAACCAACCAAAATACAGCCACAATTTATTACAATTGGGGAAAAAACCAAGTAGCCTAGAGAAAGAAGATCCAAAAATGATCCTCAATCATAATAAATTCCCTGATTTGTACTAAGGACCATTAATTCACCATGCCTTATCTGTTTGATTTTCCCCTTGCAACACACCTTGAGCAAATCCATCATAGTACAAAAACCCCTGTAATCAATTATCAAACACCTAGGACCACTTTGCAATAGTCGACAACACCAATTTCACCAAATTCAGCCACTAAAACATTCAATTTTAGTCCTTCCTATTGTTGAAAAGCCTTAGAACATTCAAATTTGAATTACAATGGTTATTTCCATGGTGCCAGTAGTGAATCGGTGGTCAACATTCAAATTTGGATCAACTTTAAGTCACAACTGTTAGATCTTCATATTTCCCAGCCTTTATGACTTAACAATTAATATGACCCCAGTCATACAAGCTTTATGTTAGAAATAGGAAATACTGAGAGGGGGGGGTGAATTAGTATTTCAAAAAATTTTACTTTTGCCCACTTATGGATATAACAGATTACTTTAAAGCATAAGAAACTAAATAGCATACATAACAGTAAATGTAAAGAACTCATAACACATCATATGTTCTCGAGGAAACCCTAGCCAATGGAAAACCCCGATGGGGATGGTACCCACAAAGATCCACTAATCAAAAGATATCTGGTTAAGGATGTTGACCCTATTAGGAGCTTGTTACAATCATATAGTGTATCAGTCCTGGTTAAGGGACTATAGGCCTTGTTAGAAGCCTCAACCCTGTTAGGAGTTGTAGATACAAAACCTGATTACCAGATGAGCTCACTTCCCAAACAAGTAATACAAATGTTTACTAATTACAATATGGTACTCCTTACAACTTCGCATCAACAACTTTCACTGCTATCACAAGTTACATATATTACATGTTACATACTACAAGTTGCATTTCAAGTATGTTCAGTATATCTTTATTTATACAAGATTAAAACATAATATCTTTCTCCTGTCAACTTGCATATCTTTATCCAAGAGTAAACATCTAGGATGTCATCTCTTTATAATATTAAGTCATTATTTTGACAAGAAAAATAATTCCTTAATTCATTTACTAGTTATGTCTTCAAAACTGCTCTATCGGTTGTACTCTATCATCGGTAAAACAATCATAACTTTGTTTGTACTCTTTTGCACATTGATATGGGGTATCCTTAGATGCCATAGAGTCTATGTTCAATGGCACAAACTCTGATCATGCTCCAGTGAACGTTGCCAAAACAAACTATATCGGGTGCTCTGTCAAAAACACTGTTTCATACTTAGACAATTTTAGTCTGCGATCTTCCATACTTACTTTCCAGCTTATGTGATCTTCATAGGGAACATATGTTTCCATAATGACAACATCTATGTATATACCTTAGCCAAATTGCCAACAATCTCCCCCTTTGTCATTGGTGGCAAAATATGAGAAAATTGGCTAAGTGTACAAGTCAAAATCTCAAAATTTGTATCAAAATTGTGGCCATAGTATAAAATAAGTATACTATCCTTATATCTCCTCAAAATATACACATAATCTATAACACTTCATAATACTTGATAGAACTCCCCCTATGAGTGTCCTTCCTTATCATATATATAGACAATTTTCTAAGTATCTCTCCCCCTTTGACAACAATGACAAAATAAAGGGTGGAAAGAGATATACAAAATTGTGTCAAAACTTTTACCTTACTGTCTTATTGCAAAGCCTGTAGGCTTGCAACACAATCTACAAAATCTATCTTCCAAGTCTCAAAATCTTTCTCCCATGCCTTCTTTATTGATTCTGCTACATTGAGTAGAGTACTCAATCCGTATGCTGCAATCTGACAAGCTTAAAGGGATTCAAAATTGAACTTCTGAAATGTTGTCTTAGCAGTAAGACATTCATCTAGCTGCTCTTCTATTATAGTCAACTTGATTGAGACATGCTCTCTCAAGATGTTTATTCTAATAATTTTCTTGTTCTTCTCATCATTCAAAGTCCTTATCTCATCACATAATTTTTTTATCTTTTTCTCAACTATACTGATCTTTATGTTTAGGCTGGCCAAAGAGTTTGTCTCTGCTGCAATTTCATCTTGCTTCTCTTTTATCTTCTTCTCTTCCTCAATTAAAATATTTTCAGATTTTGTACACTGAATGTACAAACACTTTCCAGTCTCAAGATGTTTCCTTAAGTTATTAATGTGTCTGTCAAGGTTGTCAATGTCATTTTTGATATTCTAACTTATATTCTACAACATCTTAGCTTCATAAGCTGCCTGAGCCTTAACCTTAGCAATACTAGTCAAATTAGTGAACTCAACATCAAAATAATTAATTACCATCTTTTCTCTTTCAAGTGGATCTGAATCAAAGACTTTTGTAGATATAACACTTTGTAGCTTCTCAGTCAAATCTTTCAGACTACCTTCCAAATTTTTAACTTTCTTGTTCTTTCCAATAATTTTATTCAAAGAAGTGATCAACTCTAATTGATCATCATCATCAACTTCCTTGCTCAAATATTCAATCAATGTTCCTATTCATTTCTCCTTTCTAGTCTTAGGAGTAAGACTGATGTCTTCTTGTGGTTCAATAGGTGTATGGGCCTCTATTTCCATTTGCACTTTAGTTTGTGTAGTCTCTATTTCAATACTCTTTTCTTGCTCTCCCAAAACCAAATTGTCAACAATGTTATCCAAATTGTTGAGTACCGCATCATCTAAATCTAAAGTAACTTTTGTTCCTTCAATGTCCATAGATTATGTGCCAATGTTTATAGAAGAAGAGGGAATATCTTCAGCTTCAACTACCTTTGTTGCTGCCTCTGCTTATTCTAAACTCTATTTCTCTGCTAGTTCTACAACTGATTGATGTTTGCTATCTTTTCCTGCTACCAATTTTGCTAGCACTTGCACAACTGCATGTTTAGTTTTAGTCTTTACTTGCTCATATTGACCTCCCATTATTTGTATAATTCTTCTTTTAGTTCTTAATAGGGTTTCAAGTGGCTTGAGGATTTGTTTAAGGTGGTCATCATCTCTTATCTCATAGAACTATCTAATCACATTCTCTCTCATTTTAGTATCTTCTTCTTGTGCTCTCATCTTTCTTCTCACAAGTCTATTGTACAAATCTTCTGGTATCTTTCCATGAATAGTATCAAATTTCTTGTTTGTCAAAATCATATTTGTAACCATTGCATTCTCTAGATTTAATCTATCAGAGGATCCATATAAATCATAGTATTTGTTCATTTTGGTAAAGTCTCCATGCTACATTATATCTTCATTAACTCTTTCTATCCTTGGTTTCCATGATTTCTTCTTTATTGTCACTCCATCATCTTTTATCTCTGCAACTCTTCTAGGTACTGGTGGAAATTTTTTTTTTTGTCTTTTACCCGATCCTGAAGCACTTGCTTTCATTCTTTTTCTTGGTGCTGAAGAAAAGGGTTTCTCTGTCTGACTAGTTTCTTGCTCCTTCTCAGGTTCTTCAACCTTTACCTTAACTTGAATATGTTTTGCACTTGATGCCAAAGGTGGGACTGATAGTATCTCAAGTTTCCTTATTGCTTTTGCAGTCTTTCTTGCAATATATAATTCCTTCTCACTCATACCTGATTCTTTTAGAATTTTCTTTATTGCAGACTCCACACTCTTCTTTGATTGTTTTTCTTCCTTAAGTGTCTTTGTTGAATCAAAGTTTTCATCATATGTTCCAAATGTGTTTCCATGAGCATCAACTTTACTTTTCAACAATCTACTAACATATCCTTCTGTTTCAACTTCAGAGATTTCATAGCCAAGAGGGTCTATGAATTCATGTCTAGGTTCTACTGCTTCAATGTAAGTGAAATCAGTATCAACCATAAAACATATATCATCTTTGTATTTCTCAACTAGGGATGGAGGAATTCTTGATCTATTTACCACAATGTTCTGAAAAGTTTTCAACACTAACTTTACACTATCATTAACCTTCTCAATAAGATGTTTCATGTAAACTTTATTGATTCTTGCCATAATATTCTCACCATCATTCCATTCAATAGTGTAAGGAAATATTCTTAGCAAGTGGAAGAACATGTAAGTAACCAATGAGGAAAATCTAAAGTGAGTGTATTTAGCTTTCTTTATCTTTTCCAAATTCTCAAACAACTGTATTCTTAGAATTTCACGCATATCCACAGGCTTCTTCTCCACACACATCAAATAAGCAATGTGTACCATACCTACTAGCATATCATCTTCTCTAGAGCTTCCACAGAACTTTTTTGTCAAAATCTTACACAAGTATTTTACATCATCTTGCTTAATCTTACTAATGACCATACCTCTGCCATTGTATACTAAACCGGTGTTTTCAATCACAATCTTTCTCAAGTTTTTCTCATTCAGTGGAATTGCACCAACTTTTGATAATCCAGTCACATCATGAATTAGGTCTACAGTTATGTCTATAACTCTATCTTCTAACCAAAATTTTCCATTATGTATCCTACTCAAAATGATCTTAGTACACTATTCATCATCAAATTCATATTTCATAGAGTACTCAATGATTTCATTGTTTTCTAGATGTTCATAACCTTGTTTCACTGATATATCTGAGTTGTACAATTTCTTATATTCACCATTAACATCACTCTCCCTTAGGGTTTCATACTTGCATTCAAGATAACTTTTAACATTCTCTAAATGAAGAACTCCATCTATTACGGATGATAAGGCTAAACTAGCATCTCTTTCTAAGGGTTCAACTGGATCTTTCTTAGTTCTAGGTTTGTTCTTTTCCTTGATGTTGTGAATCAACAACACATCCATGATTATATCTGATTACTTTAAGTTGATTCGAGATCTTAGTCGGATAAATACCTTAAATTCACAAAATTAGGGCTTTCACTTGATCGACGCTTCAAACTTCTACAAATCACTTCCAAACTTCTCTCTTCACTTCCAAATCACTTCTAATCACTTGATAATCACAATAACTTTGATTTCAATCTTTTAATACTTAGCATTTACTCGATCTGACATTGCATTTAATTATTTTGCCGCTAAAATATCAAAAAGTTGATTCTGTAAACCTGCAACCATAAATCTTCTTGCGACCTCGTAAAACACAATATTTATTTTTGTTTACTTAACCATAGCATTAGTATAACATAAAAAACCTTCATCTAATTGCACAAAACTTAACTCATTCAAAATCTAATTCTATACTAATTCTAAGTTCCTAAACTATAGAAATTTACATAATTTAAGTGATTAAAGAAGGGTTAGGTAAAGACTCATTCTTACCATTAGATACATTACCTTCTTGATTACCTTTAATGCTAAATATACCTCCTTGATCTATGCCTTTAACAAATTTTACTTCATCTTCATTGCTACAACAACCTTTCTCTTTGTTTCCTGCATTTTCATTTCTTCTTGCATAGTTTCTAGGGTTAGGGTTATGATGATAACTCCATTGTTCATTCTGCAAAATCTTGTTGTGTGTCAAATCTTGTTACATATTTGACAAGTGATTCCATTGGTTCCATATCTAGGTGTTTGCTGATTGATTTGTGTCTTGCAATTTCTAGCAATATGTCCAATTTTGTTGCATCTAAAACATACTATTCCATTTCCTCTTTTCATGTCTTCAATTGATCTTTGATCTACATTGTTAGTATTCCTAGGCATTCTACTATTGTAATTATTCTCAATAAATTTAGATCTTCTACATTCAATAGCTCTATGTCCAAAACCATGACAATTATAACAATATCCATTAAGAGGTTTGAATTGTTTACTTGTACAATCTCTCTTCATATGACCAATAGTATTACAAGAAAAACATCTACCTTTGAATTCTCTTTGCATACCTTTGGATGATTCATCTTGCTTTGGTGGTTCTTCTTGCTTTGGTGCATCTTCTTGCTTCGGTGATTCTTCTTGCTTTGGTGCAGCTTCTTGCTTTGGTGATTCTTCAGATTTGTTCTCATCTAACTTATTTTCTTCACTTCTTTCACATTCATTCAAATCTAGTTTCTTGCTTTCACTAACTATCTTTAATATGTTAAATCCAAGACCAGTTTTTTCATAGAATGGTTTTCCATAAGATACTTGCTTATCAATCTTTTCACTGTTTGAATATATCCTCTCAAGTTGTTTGGATTGAGTCAATTCACTTTTCACAATTTTTTTATATTTTTCAAGTTCATTATACTACAATTTGACTTTATCAAATGTGGATGTTACCTTGCCAAGTTTAGATTTCAGATCTTCATTTTCATTCTTTAAACTTTCATTCTCAGATCTCAAATTGTCATTTCCATCTTTCAAGCTAAGCTTCAGATTTGCTATCTTCAATTCATGTTTAAGGATCACATTTTCTTTTTCTAAATCATCACAATCTTCAACAAGAATTTCAGATTCCTTCTCAGATTTCAGATCTTCTATCTTACCTTTCAAATGGTCAATAAGATTCTTTACATCATCATACTTTCTTTTCAAAGTGTTTCTTTCATCAGTAAGCATATCAATTTGCTCAAGAGCTTCTTCAAGATTCTTCTGTAATTGATCCATATCCATAGAGATCTTACTCAAGCTGCTAGGATTTCCTTGAATGTTTCTTCTCCGAGTAACTATGCTCTGATACCAATTGTTAGAAATAGGAAATACTGAGAGGGGGGGTGAATCAGTATTTCACAAACTTTTACTTTTGCCCACTTATGGATATAACAGATTACTTTAAAGCATAAGAAACTAAATAGCATACATAACAGTAAATGTAAAGAACTCATAACACATCATATGTTCTCGAGGAAACCCTGGCCAAGGGAAAACCCAAGTGGGGATGGTACCCACAAAGATCCACTAATCAAAAGATATCCGGTTAAGGATGTTGACCCTGTTAGGAGCTTGTTACAATCATATAGTGTATCAGTCCTGGTTAAGGGACTATAGGCCTTGTTAGAAGCCTCAACCCTGTTAGGAGTTGTAGATACAAAACCTGATTACCAGATGAGCTCACTACCCAAACAAGTAATATAATTTTTTACTAATTACAATATGGTACTGCTTACAACTTCGCATCAACAACTTTTGCTACTATCATAAGTTACATATATTACATGTTACATACTACAAGTTGCATTTCAAGTATGTTCGGTACATCTTTATTTATACAAGATACAAACATAATATCTTTCTCTTGTTAGCTTTCATATCTTTATCCAAGAGTAAACATCTAGGATTTCATCTCTTTATAATATTAAGTCATTATTTTGACAAGAAAAATAATCCCTTAATTCATTTACTAGTTCTATCTTCAAAACTACTCTTTCGGTTGTACTCTATCATCGATAAAACAATCATAACTTTGTTCGTACTATCCATACTCTTTTGCACACTAAGATGGGGTATCCTTAGACACCATAGAGTCTATGTTCAACTGTGAAAACTCTGATCATGCTCCATTGAACGTCACCAAAACAAACTGTATCAGGTGCTCTGTCAAAAACACTATTTCATACTTAGACAATTTTAGTCTGTGATCTTCCATACTTACTTTCCAGCTTATGCAATTTTCATAGGGAACATATGTTGCCATAATGACAACATCGATGTACATACCTTAGCCAAATTTCCAACACTTTATAATCAGATGGCGGTCTTATAATCTTATAGCTCTGACAGATCCTTTGAGATCTTACGCCATTCGTAGATCTTGCCCTTGTCACTGACTTTTCTGACAACGACCCCACCTTGCTGCATCATCCACGTTGACCAATAGAATTTAAACAACTTAGCACTAGTTGGAAATGGTCCAACTAAGAAACACTGACAGATCGACCCCCTTAGCCAATGAAAAACATGCACGTTAGTTCCAACTGTCAAAAGACCCACATTGACTATGCGCCTAAGAAAAAGTAAAATCGACGACTGACATAAGATCTCATAGCTCTGACACAACCCATGAGAACTTACACCCACCATTGATTCTCTATAGATGTCAAAACCCTCTGACAAGCTAGAAACCCAGGTCCCACTGACAACCTCCAAGTCACAAACCATCGACCAATAAGATAATGCCAACTATGCCACGTAGCAGTGGACCCACTTCAAAGAAACATCCTGTCATAAAGAAAGATCAATGGCCATCTTAAGTTCACATGCTTCTGACATAGTCTATGAGAAGATGTGCCCACCATTACATCAAGATGGTGTCAGAGAGCCCGGCCTAGGAAATAAAAGGCCGAAACATTAGAAAAATCAAGCGCATAAGACTTAGGGAAAATTAACCACTGTTAGACCTAGGAAATATTAAAGGGAAGACCTCCGCAGGGTAATAAAATTAAAGCACATGCTTTATAAGACTTTTAATTGGCCCAAAAAGTAACATAAGAATAGATTTTAAAACCAAGGCACACTAGGGTTTTCCCATCAAATGGCTAGATTTTCAAAATTTTTCCTAGGGTTTTAGCCAGAGACATGGAAAAAATACAATAAAGGCCAGGGGAAAGATGATGAAGCCATGAGATTTTTTGCACATGCTAACAATGACCAAGGAGAAGATGTTGGAAATTTGATAGAAGTTAATGAGAAGAAGGATAAAGTAGTGAAGAAGGAAGAAGAATTTGTAGGAACAAGATTAGAAGAGAAGAAAGAAGAACTTTGGGTTAAGGTAGTAGAAGAGGAGCATGAGGTGCACGAAAAGAAGACTTCAATTATTTCACAAAGTAAAAGCACAAAAAAAATCCATCTAGACCACCTATGGAATCAGTTTTTGCAAGCTTAGGAATTGTAGTTGACGATGATGATCAAATAGAGTTGATCTCATCTCTAAATAAGATAATTGGAAAGAATAAGAAAGTGAAAATCTTGGAAGGAGTGTTACTTGATGTAACCAGAAAACTTCAAGGAGTCATATCAACTTAAGTTAGTGAGGTTGATCCCCAGGCCAAGGAAAAAGAGGTAATGATAGATTTCGACACTGAATTCACTAATCTATCAGATATTGCATCGGTTAAAGCTCAAGCAACCCATGATGCACAATTATTTCAAGTTATTTGTCAGAACATTAAGAATGAATTGGATAACTTGGACATATGCATAAAAGAGTTAAGAAAATGTTTAGAAAGAGGAAAAAATTTATACATCTAGTGCACACTATCCCATAGTCACTCATTAGAAATTTTAGAGAAGATAAAGAATAATGAAGTAGAGTTGCAGGCTATAGTGAATGATTTATAGAGTCCTAATTTGAAAATAACATATATTGAGAAGAAGACATGCAAAATCTATGATGAAATGAGACTTCTTGAGGATGAAAAAGAAATAAAATTAAAGAGATTCTCTCTACTCAGAGAGCATCTATCAATGAAGATATGTTATATAGAAAATCAACTGGAATAACGTCTTTCATCAAAGACATCATATTGAAAGTTCACATATTCAAACCTTAAGGCAGTTGAGATAGTGTCTTCTGGACTATGTGCATTACTCATAGTTTCTAATTCACTCAAAAAGACATGGGACAAGGAAATAGATAATTTGAACAAAAATTTTGTAGATTCTATAGCAAGTCTTCTAGCATTGCAGTATTAAAATCAAGGAGGTAAATCAAATTTTGACATTATTATAGAATTGACACCTTTGTCATTGTTATCAAAGGGGGATTAGTATAGTATGAAAATTGTATGTATGTAGAAGATATATATATGTGGAATAGTATGGAGTATACTCTTAGGGGGAGCATCATTTTGGAGAAATAAGTAGACATGTATGATCCACAATTTTTGTAATGGCCATATGTTACACCTTTTTGAATTTTGTAATAAAAGTTTTTTTGGGGGACTTAGCCAATTTTCCCATATGTTGCCACCAATGAAAAAGGGGGAGATTGTTGGAAATTTGGCGAAGTAGGATATTTTTTTCATTATGGCAACATATAGTTAGTATTAAGACAAGTTGATCAGAGGAAGAAGTTTTGTATGAGCGCACATGAAAATTATCTAAGTATAACAGTGTTTACTAGTGTTCACAAAGACAGTTTTGATTAGCGATGTTTACAAAAGTGGGTTCAGTGCATGCACACTTGAACATTGATCATTCCATGTATATCAAAGCTACATCTAAGAGCACAAGTCTGTATGGCATGTACGGAAAAAGATATCGATGTTTTATAGAGACAGTGTTGAGATGACCAGAATAGAGAAGTAATCAAAATATGATTATATTGAGTTAAGGGATTATTTTTTTTATCAAAATAATGACTTAACTAATTAATGATGATATCCTAGATGTTAACCCTAAGGCAACATGTAATAAATTTATGTTTTGAGAAGAGTATAATGTATTGTAAAGCTGACATGAAGATTATTTTGTATTAACCTGTATATAAGTAAGAATAATATAATGTGAAGTATTAAGAAGTTGTAAGAATTTGATATATGATATATATGATGAAAAATATAAGTTGTAAGAAAGAAAAGAAGCAAGTATTATATATCAGAGCGAAGAGCCTACAAAGCTAGATTAGAATAATAAAGTTATTCGGTAGCAGTAAAATGTTTTTGTATCTTACCTTTTATCTGAAGTTATCATTGTATATTGCATGTTTGGGTAGTGAGCCCATTTTGAATACATATTTGGTTTGTAATAGAAAATCCTAATAGGGTTGAGGCTTCTAACAAGGCCTAAAGTCCTTTAACGAGGATAAAGACACTATATGTATGTAATAGACTCCTAACAAGGTCAACATCCTTAACCAGATAATTTTTATTAGTGGATCAGTTGTGGGTATCATATCCACCGGGGTTTTCCCTTGGCCAAGGTTTCCTCAAGAACAATCATGGTGTTATGAGTTCATTCATTTTATTGTTATTCTTGTTATTAAATTTACTTAGTTTAGTTTCTTATGAAAGCTACAAGTTAATTTCATATGTCCATAATTGGGCAAAAGTAAAAGTTTGTGAAATACTTATTCACCCCCCCTCTCAGTATTTCCTATTTCTTACATTTAGATCCATTGATACTTGTAATTCTTGACAAATTAGGGCGAACACTAAGTGCACTGAATGTTGTTTCAATTCTAGGCAAATCTCTAGATTGTCTCAAGCCTATTTCCGCTGCTTCTAATCTTCCAAGAAGAGTTTCTATGGTGAATTTTTCAGTACAAGGTATAACTTGTTCAATCATCTACACTATCTACCTAAATACGTGGGTTAGTGTCTTTAAGATCTACCATATGATTTCATCTTCAATTTTGTTTCCTTCACAAGCTTTGATACCTACAACAATATCTGATATCCCACCAATATAACTTCTAACAGATTCATCTTCCATCATATTTGCCTCTTGAAATAAACATATCCAATTCTGTAATTTGATTCTCTTAGCATGTATATCACCTTCAAAAGTAAATTGTAAAGCTAACCAAATTTCATGAGATGTCCTTAGAGTTTTTACCTAATTGTATTCATTCTCAGGAAGAGCTAACAAAAGTGCTTCTCTAGCAAGTATGTTACACATAAATAGATCTCTTTCTATATCAGTGTAGTCTTCAATTTTGTCTTCTTCAATGATTATTTTTCCATTCTTTGTAATAAACCAATATCCTTTTCCTAAACATAGCAGATGTGTCTTCATCTTTTTTTTACAACTATCATAGTTAACTCCATCAAACTTAGGACTTTCTTTTCTGAAATAAATCACCATGGATCTCCTTAAGTTGTTAAACTTTTCCTTTAAGGACTTGCTGCTCTAATACCAATTGTTAGAAAGTAAAGTCCACCAAGATAACTAAGAGGAGGGGGGGGGGGGTGAATCAGTTATTAGATAAAAACAACTTTTAATAACTTTATTAGATCTAAAATATCTAACCAATATAAACAACAACCATAGAAAGGTAAACATACACAATGACACAAGATATGCTAACTAGGGAACCTCTTGATTAGAGATTAAACCTCGGTGGAGATGGTACCCACAAAAGATGTACTAATATGAAAATTCCTTGTGATAGGATGGACCCTATTAGGAGTCTATGAAATACATTCAGTACATATCAGTCCCTGTTAGGAGACTTTGAATCCCTGTTAAAAGATTCTAACCCTGTTAGGAGTTAAGGAAGTCAGAAAGACCCATTGTCGAAATAGCTTCAGTGGAAAGATCACTGAAATTACTATCCAACTAATCTTTGTATTATCTAAATAGAATAATACCAATAATTACTAATCTCAGCAACTTATCTTCACTCCTCTGTTTGTGCCAAAATCATGTTGGCAAGTTGGCTATACTAATGTACATGAATTAACATAGTGTTGTCATTATGGAAAAAAAGTCATATATTAGTTTGGAGTCAGTGCACTTGATGAGAAGATCTGAAATCAGTTAAGTGTTGAAGACTGGATAGTGTACAGAGTTCCTATAGCTTAGAGCATTAGTGCACATGCGTACGACCGAGTTATGTGTGTGCCCTAGAAGTTAAGTTAGTTAGACAATATTAATGTTTTTTCTATGAGTGCATGATCAGATATGCAAGTATGAGGAAGATACAGACATATGATGTTACACAGCTAGTGAGTGCCAGTGAAGAATAGAGTAAGCAACCGACTGTTATCATTTTGAGTTGTGGTTATATTCTATTGATGTAAAGGCTATGCACCTATTGTAATTAGGTTGATGACATGTATATATGTTTCTTTGTAAACATTCTTGAGACAATTCATTTGGAAGCATTGTATGTAATAGGTCTAAGGGCCGACCTAGTTGTTTATTTTGTATGCTCATATACATATGAGATGCACCCATTGTATTTGGTATGGAAGTTGATAGAGAGTTGTGATAAGAAGAGAAAGAGTGTGCGAAGTGTCTATAAGATGTATTAGAGCTTTACAAGAGGTCAAAGCATTAGTGTATCAAAGGAACTGATCTAACAAGAAGTGTCACAGTGACAGTTCATCTAGCAGATAGTGTGTATCTAAGATCAGAAGGTTGTAGCCTTCACCACTAGAGCAGTGAGCTCTAGGATAGTGCATCCACTCCCCTAACAGGGACTATTGTAAAAGAGTCCTAATAGGGTCTGACCCTTAACAAGGTCTACTATACTTAATACATTGTAAAGAAACTCCTAACAGGGTTAAGGATCTTCTAACAAGGATCACTAAACACTAGTATAGAATATTAGTGGGTGTCAATTCCCACTGGGGTTTTTACCTATTTGGGTTTCCCCATAACTATATTGGTGTTATGTGTTGATTTCATGTTTCATGTTTATGTAGATGTTCATTTCAGTACTTAAGCATTTAAGTTTAGTTTAAAGATTAAGTGAAAAGATAAATATACAGTGAACACTGATTCACCCCCCCCCCCTCTCTTAGTGTTCCCATTCCTAATAATTGGTATCAGAGCTCTGGTCCTCAGCAAAGAAGTTTAACCACTTGAGGAGATCATGGAAAAAGTAGAAATGAAACATATGAAAAGAAATTTGGAAGCTTCTCTTGAAGACCTAGACAAATCTGAAAGAGAAACTGAAGAACTAAGGGAAAAACTTAGTGATGCTCAATTAGTCATCAAAAGGCTAAGGAAAGATTTGAAAGAATTCTCTACTAGTGATCTAGGGACAATGGTCAAGAAGCTGAATGAAGAAAATAAATCCTTAAAAGAACAACTTGAAGAATTTGATGATAAGCTGACTAATAATTAGGAAGTTTATGATGAATAGGTCAAAGAGAACCTTCAACTGAATGAAGAATTGAGGCAAGAAAAAATGGAAATCTTAGAACTAAGAAACAACAAGGAAAGCTAGGAATCTGAATTGAAAGAGGCTAAGAATCACATTGATAAATTACACACTAGTTCTGATTTAATAGAATCTTAGTTATATGTAAGAAGAGCTAAAGGAGATACTAGTTGCATTGGATACAATGAAGCACATGATCAGATTGATAACATGCGAGGAAGAATGAAAGCACCAAAAGGAACCTCAGATGCTAAAGAGACTAGAAGTTAGACCAAGGATCATACTAAACCACCTAAGAATGAGCGCAAGCCTATAGACCACACTTGTTATGCATATAACAAGCATGGACACATAGCAAGGAACTGTATAGAGGTAAGACCTTTCAATGGTTATTGTTATTCATGCAAAAAATTTGGTCATAGAGATATGAATTGCAAGACAAGCCAAAAGAACATGACTCATAATCAAAGAAACCATAATCAATCAAATGTAAGAAGATCTCAAAATGTTACATGTTAGATATGTAACTATAATGGTCACTCAGCTAAATAATGTAAGATGGTGACCCATGTCAATGCACCAAGGAATATAAGGCCTCCAGTCATTTGTCACTCCTGTAACAAGGCTGTACATATCTCAAAGTTTTGTAGAACAAGGAGGAAAGGTCAGGAAAACCCTAAAAAGCCTGAAGAACCAATTTTGGATCCTTAAGGAGAAGTCAATTTTGTGAAAGCTTCAGAGGATGTGAGCTTGATTTGGTCAGAAACAAAGAAGGACAAGGTTGATGAGTATGTATTGGATGCATCCACACTGGATGCACCATCTACATCTGGATGAATGGCCCTCTAGGTCATAGGGGGAGATAATTTAGCTCTAGACCCCTACATGGCTGGTATACTCACTCTCAGAGTATGCACCTTTGGACTTAATCATTTGGAAACTAGAGAAACCTTCATGCAAGAGCGCTCTAGCTGATTATTTGTAGAATGAAAGTTGGAAATTTTTAAGTAACAGCTTGGTTTACATGGAAAGCATTAATGGTGGAATTTTGACTTTAAGTACATAGAAATCCTTTTGATTACTCATTACATTCAAATTTAGAGTGAGTGGAGAATAGAAAGAGCTTAAGAAGTTATTGTGAAGACTTGCAGATTGATCTATCAGTGATTAGTAGTACATTTGATCGGTTATAGAAACCCTAGTTCATCGTTCTAATTCAAAAATCTTTAGATTATCTCAAAGAACATTTGGAAAGTGATTAAACACATAAGTGATGGTCACTCCCATAGTATTTGATGTGTAGAAAAGAAAAGATATGTTTTTAAGAAGCACCCATTTAAGTCTACCCTAGATGATTCAGAGGGAGCATTCTCCCGTACACCTATGGGCATTATGCATGTCGAAGACATTAGGATATACATTTATTGTAAGAAGGAACTAGTAGGATTGGATAGATTAAGGGCACACATGGAAACCATGCTAAAACCAAACAAAACCTTCTTGGATGAATATGTGAAGTCGAATGATAACCCTATAGTGGAGTATGCTACAGCATATGATTTCTATGAGATAGAATGGATTAAAATACATCTGAGAAAAATTCATGATGACCTATTTTGGATAGGTGATGTGCCAGTAAGAATCACTAGTGACCTAATATATGAGATGACATGCCTATCCAAGACTGGCATCGTCCTTCCTGTAGGCAAGGATGTCAAAAAAATTATTGAGAAAACATGTAAGTCAAGGAGTGATAGGCGCAGGATGACAATTGAGACCATTGAGCAAGTTGACATCAAATTGATGTCCATGATACTTGGATACAAGTTTCAACACACCAGCAGGGTGAATAGTGTGTCTGCGACCACAATTCTACCAGCCATTAGACTTGTGAAGGAAGACAGAGAGTTCAATCTGTGTGAGATATTGCCCACACAGTTGATTGATAACATCAAGGAAATTAAGCATGATAACACCAAGATATTTAGGTTTGGTTCTTTGATCATTTACATGTACCTTCCTATAGTTGGGAAAGTATCAGATTCATATTTGGACAAGTCAATTCCAACCATGCCATAGATATCTTACAAGGTATTCATTGAGAGTACATTAAGAGATTACATAACATTTTAATTGAAGACCTTCAGGGCCAAGATGCAAATGAGGTATAGAATTCCAGAGAACATTGTTGAGAAATACAAGGATACTATTTGTTTTATCATTGAAATAGATACAACATGCATGGAGGTAGTTGTACCTAGAAGAAAGTGGATTCATCCACTTGGATATGAAGTAGATGAACAAGTTTTAGAAGCATATGCTCAAGTATTGCTTTCAGCTCCTATTGACCCTAATGAGCCAAGGTAGGGAACTTGTGAGGAAAAGACAAGAGAGATAGATGCTAAACAAAATAGCGTAGAAACAAAAAGAAATGTTGCTAAAGTCACCTTATAGATCTTGAGAATACATGGAGTGTCTCAAGCAGATCTAGAAAAAGAAAAAGAACAAAAGATTGCTTTGGAATTAGAGAGCACTGATGCAACAAAGGAAGAATCACATGATCCCAAGTTTAAGAAGGTAAAGATAGAGAAATTTGATGAATAGAAGGATAAAATTGATGATACTCCCTCTGCGCCCAAGGAAACCATTAACTCTATCGCTCCTCTAAAGTATAACGCAATACCAAAGAGGAAGAAAGAAATCAACACTAGTCACCCATCCTCAAGAGTCACAAGAAATAGAAGGAACTCACAAGCACCTCCTAAAGTAAGTTTCAAACCTACTCTCAATGTGCTAAGTGCAAGAATAATTGATGAGGGAAGAATTGATCAAGTAGGGAAGTTTTATGAAAAATATAGTGAAATAGACAAATCTAAGATACATAGTATGATAATCAAACACATGCTGAAGTTCAAGAAGATAGTCTTGGAACTTAAGACTATGATCCCTGATAAGGTATGGAACATCCTAGAATTCCAAAAGAAATAGGAAATTGAAGAAGATCTACGGATAAGAGAGAAGATCTTAGATGAAACTCTTCCTGTATGCGAGCTAGAAGAGAAGATCTTAGATGAAACTCTTCTTGCATGTGAGCTAGAAGAGAAGAAGTTACTATTAGATCTAGTGAAGCCTCACCTTAGGACAAAGATAAGAACATTGAATATAATGGATAAAAACTATGAATTAGTTACCAATGAAATAGAGAAAGCCTTTAAGAAGGTCTTTATAAATAGGCACATGTATCCACCCACTGCGCTCATAGCACAAGTACCCACAAAGGAAGTCAAGGTGGTAGAGCCCACTAATGCATCAGTAACAAGTCCTTAGGATTCAACACCTATAGTAGAAACTCAAACAAAGGCAAATAAGTCTGTGCTGATGACAAAGTCACTAAAGGATAGCACCTTTATCATTGACAATGTAGAGATAGCCATGGCAACCACTGACACTGATTTGGATAAGTTTGAAGAGACATTTGTAAGAACTCAAGAGGCATAAAACTTATGAAGTAACACTCCTCCTACTCATCAAAAAGAAGTATTGATTGAAGATATAATGAATGAAGAAAAAGAAGAAAAGAAAGAGATAGAAAAAGAAGTAGAGAGTAATGAACCATCATTTGAACTAGTCAAGGTAAAACAAGAAGTGATGGATAGCACTCCCATCACTCCCTCAATAGCATTGTTTTCAATTTTGACACTTGACACATCTAGTTTGGAGTCATGGAGAGAAGAAGATCTGATAAAAGTTAGCATCCTAGCCATGGAAAAGGTCAAAGAAAAAGAAGTGATGAGGAATCTCCTCCTAGTAGAATCAATAAACATTCTGAACAATTTGTTTCTAGAGGACAAGAAAGTGTCAAAGATACACTCTATAGATGATGTGAGTACAGTCATCTCACATTTCAAAAGTAATTTCTCAAGCCTTGAAGAATATGCATCCCTAGTTGCAGAAGAAAAGTACCTTAAGAAGAGGTTGAGTGAATTAATGAGAAACTTTGCACTTGACCTAAGCTCACGCAAGATGGGTCAAGCATCCTTAAAAAGAGTTTGCAGATCAAGGAAGAAGAGTCATTGCAGAATGCATGGATCAGGATAAGCTTACTGATGCCCTTTTAAAAAAATAAAAGAGGCAAAAGATATGATTGATCAAGTCAAGAGTTCAGTGAAAGACACATCCTGATGTAGGAGCATCTCGGGTCCTTAGCAATCCTGTGTCAACAAAAAGAATTTGGAGTTTTGTCTGTGTTTCTTAGTTTCTAATTTGACTGAGTTGGTTAGTAGTTAGTTGATTTCCTTTGTTTATTGAGTGTGGTCAGTTCTCTCTTGGGTGGTCGATTATTTCACTGGCGCTCGGCATTGTCTATCTATTGCTCGGTTATCTTGTTTACCGACAGGTCTAGTTTTATTTCCTATTGTGGCCGAATTGTGCATTTATATTGGATCATGGATTTAATGTTGGAATCCATCATTGGGAAGTGTGTGGTCCTAGATTTGACCATTACTTCCATTGATTGTGGATCTGAAGGCTGACTCAGCTCAGTAGCTTCTTGTATAAATGTAGATGTTTGGTTGTAGTTTAGATAGATTTTGTGGGATAGAAGATAGTAGACATTAGTTTGTAGATTTGTGATAGATCATCACATGTTTGAGGACTTTTGAGATTCATTGTAATATCAGGCCCTAACTGGGAAGGTCTTATAGCCCAACATGTATGGTTCTAATATTTGATAATATGTGAAAGATCTGGCATTCTTTCTCTCATTTTTGTTGTTTGTTGCTTCCACATGTGTGTTGTAGGCTTGGATCATTAGGTTGTGCCATTGTTTGGCCCCTCCTACTCCCTGCCTTGTGCCAGGTGGTATCATAGTGAGCTGATATCTTGATCTAGGTCTATGGATCTAGGTTTGCAGGTTCCTCTTGAAGCCCTAGTTGAATTGTTGTGGGGTAGCAGCTTGTGATCTGACCTGCAATTGCAGAGGGTTGTCAAGATGGTTCGTGGGAGGCAAGATGCAAATCTAGGATTGGTAGATATGTTAAGGCAAATTGCTGCTAGGCTAGAAGTAGTAGAAACTACCCAAAGAAGAGGCATCTTGAAGATGTTAGTGATGATGAAATTAAAGAAGAATAGGAAAATGCAGAACCTTCTCTTGTTATGGATCAAGGTGAAGAAATTTTTTTGAAGGCTTTGACAAGTCTAAAGTCAACACCACATTTCAACCCTCTTGAGTATGGTGGAAAGATGGATTCTGATGAATTGGTGGATTGGATCACCGAAATGGAAAAGTATTTTGAATATGAAAACATTCCTGAGGATAAGAAGGTGAAGATTGCAAGCAAGAATTTGAAAAGTCATGCATCCTTATGGTGGGAACATCTGTAGCTAGATAGAAAAAGGAAAGACAAAGACAAAATCAAGGTATGGAGTAAAATGGTCAATAAATTGAAAGGAAAGTTCTTACCTTGTGATTATCAGATTAACCTAGTTTGGCGAATGCAAAGTTTGAGACAGAAAGATAGCTCGGTAAAAGAGTATACTAAGGAATTCTACAGATTAGATATCAGATCTAGACATGATGAAGATGATGTGGAAAGAATTGGAAGATACCTAAATGGTTTGAGAGTTTCCATCCAAGAGGAAATTAGTATGGTCAAATTGGAGAACATTGAAGAGGCTTATCAATTTGCTTTGAAGGCCGAGGAGAAATTGAACAAGAGACATGAGCAAAGACAAAGAGGCCAAGGTGGTAGATTCCCTAGAGGAAGAGGTAGATCTAATGGTGAAAATGGTAGATATGAACTAGAAAAGACAAATCTGGACAAAGGCAAGACTGAGTGGAAAGGTGAAAGTTCTAGAGGCAGAGGCAGTAACTACCGAGGTGGTTATGGAAGAGGAAGTTTCCGAGGAACTTGTTACAATTGTGGGGAAGAAGGACATAGATTTTTTAATGTACACAGGCTAGTAAGAAGGCTGGTAGTAGTAGAAATTCTTTGGTGCAAGAAGAGTCACTGAATGAACCTGAGAAAGAAAATAACTTGATGGTAAGGAGAGCACTGTGGAATGAAAGCAAGAAGGAAGATCCAGTAAGGAAAATTTTGTTCAAGACTAGATGTAGAGTTTTTGACAAAGTTTGGAAGGTAATCATTGACAGTGGTAGCTCAGAGAATCTAGCATCTGAAGAGAAGGTCACAAAATTGCAGTTGGAAAGGTTGGTACATCTGAAGCCCTATCAGATTTCATGGATCAAAGATGAGCATACACTGCTCGTAAGTGAACAATGTTATGTGAATTTGAAGATTGGAAAGTACTATGATAAGGTGTTGTGTGATATCATGCCTATGGATTGTTTTCATATTTTTTTGGGTAGACATTGGAAATATGATAGACATGCTATATATGATGGGAGATTGCATGATGTATGTTTTTCTATGATTCCTAACAACCTGAGTAAGAAAATAGAGGATAATGTCCCTGAGGAGATTGATAAGTTACTCATCAAGTATAGTGATATCATTTATGATAATGTACCTAATGGTTTGCCATTGAAAAGAAGCATTGATCATTGGATGGATCTAATCCCTGGAGCTAGTTTACCAAATAAGGCACCTCATCAGTTGACACCTACTAAGAATCAAGAATTGAACCAACAGATTCAAGAGTTGCTGGAGAAAGGCTTGATCAGAGAAAGTTTGAGTCCTTGTGTAGTACCTACTGTATTGGCACCGAAAAAGAATGGAGAATGGAGAATGTGTACTAATTCTAGAGCAATCAATAAGATAACAGTGAAGTATAGGTTTCCTATACCAAGAATGGATGACATAATGGACAATTTGACTGGATGTAATGCCCACCCTAGCATCTTCTTATGTTAGATTGATAGGACTATTGCTTTGACACTTTGGGATTTTATGATGGACTATGATTATTATTTAGTTGGCATTTTATGAGACATTTGAGTATATATATTTGGTTACTGTAGTTATTTGGACATATTAAATGAGTTTTAATTTAATGATGAATGGCTAGAAATGAACTATTAGTAAAATGTTTTACATTGATTTGTGTTATGATGTTTATATTATGATCTAACCTACTGACCCTATTATGGTTTGATGTTCACTGGTTGATGTGAGTGTAGGATGAGGAGGGGCAGTCATAGTTACTCCTATGGGAGGTCCACACAATGTTGCACTCTCCCTCCTTGTTTGCCACTATCTGGTTATATTTATAGATATTTGTATATGCATATCAGTTGGTGATGTAGGATGCAGGTACCAGGCATTGTCTCCACCTAGCTACACATGTCTGAGCGTGCCTTCAAAATCCTCAAATTGTTGATGTATGGAGATCTAACCAAGATACTCTCAAGGTTACCCGTGGACTTAGAATTTTGTTTAGGAAGTTATCCTAGTTGGGTAGTAGAGTGCAGTTTAGGTTATGGACTTGATTTGATGTTGGTTTGAGTGTATGTTATGAGTTAGAATTAATTTGTTTTATATGTATAATAATTATAAATCTGTTATAATTGTTTGTATTTTATATAGGTATGTGTATATGTGGGTGCACACGCATATATCCATGCTTATATAAATAATAAAAATTATATGTTTTCATTAATTATGTTAATGGCATGTTATTTATAATAAATAAATAAAGTGAATTAAATAAAGTATATTTGACGAATGTATTAAATAAAAAGTAAAAATAATAATAAAAGGAAAATTCTCTTTGTAGTAAAACTAGCTAGGAGGGAGTTGAACTTGAGACCTCCTAGAAGTTAGGCTACTTGTTTTCCATTTGTGCTATGTGTCTTTCTTGAAAGGTATTTGTCTATTATTCTTGTTATGGTTTTATTTGAAGGATATTTTAATTAAATTTTATTAAAAATTTGATTAAGTCTTTACGAGAATTATTTGGTTGTCCCTCCAACCAACTATGGAAGTTGGAGAAGTTGCTTCCTGTAAAGAAACTCCTCCAACCACATAGTTGGAGGATAAATAATTGCAGATTTTGGTGTCAAGGGGGATGGTAATTTTAGATGATAATATTGGAGGATTGATTTTTTTGCTTGAGTTGTCTGTAATTGATTTCTCTGGAAATTTTCATTGAAAGTTTATGTGAGTTGAGAGTCTCTAGTTTGTGAAGTCAAGTGTGTGAGGATTGCTTGGAGGAACATTTCCAGTAGGATATCTACTCAAGGATTGAAGCTCTGCAGAGATTTTTCCAGCCAAGGGAAGAGGATTCTCCGCAGGACCCAAGGTAGGGTCTAAACTGGGAAGAATCTCCATTCTTCCTCTATTGTGTATGAATGTGTGTGTAGATGATATGATATTAAATTGTAATATGATTGTTTTTCTATGTATCCAAAATGATATTTAAATGTTTTATGCTTTGTGTATTCTACTGTGTTTCTAGGAATTAATTTATGTATGATTATATAGTTTCTATTTACTTTGTATTTCAAAAATCTTCCTACGAAGTTAGGAACACTTGTGGTGATGTGGGAGAATTTTTTTATTTAGTATTGAATTAAATAGGGAAGTCTAGGAAGAATTAGGAAGGGTCATGAAGGTGTAGGATTGAGATACAGTCTTTCTTTTTCTCCATACTCTTTTCCATTTGCAGGCTTCTTTGTGAATGGTTGTTCTTTATTTTATTTAATCTGAGGCTTAGGTAATGTTGAGTATGTGCTATGGATGTGGTGCTAAGGTCCCTACATTGGGTTGACCTCAGGGAACCTTTCCCAAGCATTCTCCATGCCTAAAGAAACTAGTTTTTAATGTTTTCAGGTAGTTTAAAAATTTATTTTCATAAATTATTCTGCAAAGTTGTACGACATTGTGTCCATACTCATACAAAATCATGTTCATACTCATACGACACTTGGGAAAATGTCGTATGGGAATGAATGCAAAGTCATATGGGTCAAAAATCAATTTTAAGTGTTTTCAGGGTGATTTAAAGTGTAATTTCATGTAAGTGTTTTACACTGTCATACAATAGTTTAGCCATACCCATATGAAAGTTGGTCAAATGTCATATGGGAATGCACACTGTCGTACGAGCCTATGTGGAAAGTCATTTGGAGTTTTTTTTTAGGGTTTAAGGGGCTTTTAAGTTGCAGGATTCAGGCTTTATACAAGTATTTCACAAAGATTGATTTGAAAAGTGGGTATCATCATATCAGAATCAGAGAAGGTGATGAATGCAAGACTGATTTCAAGAAAAATGAAGGTTTGTATGAGTGGTTGGTTATGCCCTTTGGTTTAACTAATGTACCAAGTACTTTTATGAGATTGATGAATGAAGTTTTAAAGAAATTATTGGGTAAGTTTGTGATTGTATATCTTGATGATATTCTGATATTCAGTAAGACCAGAGAAGAACATTTGTTGCATGTTAGACAAGTTTTGTAGAGATCGAAAGAGGAGAAGTTGATGATAAATCTGAAAAAGTGCTCATTCATGAAAGAAGAAATTGTGTATTTTGGATTTTTTATTTTAGCTGATGGTTTGAAGATGGATCCTAAAAAGGTTGAAGCTATTTTGAATTGGCCTACACCTATGAATTCTAGTGAGGTAAGATCATTTCATGGTTTGGAAAGTTTTTACCGAAAGTTCATAAGGAATTTTAGTTCAATCTATAATGCTATGACTGAGACTATGAGAGAAGACAAAAGAGAATTCAAGTGGACACATGGAGCTGACAGATGTTTTGAGACCCTAAAGTAGAAGTGCAATTGGAGTTGTGTTGAGTCAAGAAGGTAAACCTATTGCTTTCTTTAGTGAAAATTTGAATGATGCTAGAAGGAAATATTATGCGTATGATCAATAATTCTATGCTATTGTTCAAGTGTTGAAGAAATGGAGACATTATTTGATACCGATTGAATTTGTGTTGTATACTAGTCATAAGGCTTTACAATATTTGGGTAGTCAGAATAAGTTGAATCAGAGACATATGAAATGGGTTGAGTATTTGCAGAGTTATACATTTGTGATAAAGCATAAGAGTGGAGTCACTAATCGAGTTTCTAATGCATTGTGTAGAAGAAGATCTTTGATGACCGAGATGAAAATTGAAGTTTTTGGTTTTGATGAGATGAGATTTTCTTATAAGTTTGACCTGGATTTTTTTGATCCATGGAGAAAGTGCAGAGCACCTATTCAAGATCAACAAGACACTAAATGGGATGAATATTTTATTCAGGAAGGTATGTTATTTAAAGGTATTCAGTTGTGTATACTGAGAGGAGTAATGAGAACTAATATGATAAAAGAGAAACATAGTAGTGGTTTGGCTGGACATTTTGGGATTGATAAAACATGGAATTTTCTTAAGGAGAAATACTATTGGCCGTAGTTGTATAAAGATGTTCAAAAATTTGTGAAAAGCTATGGAATTTGTCTAGTTGCAAAAGGAGTAAGTCAAAATGCTAGATTGTACACACCGATTGTTGTTCCCGAGAAACATTTGATTGATATCAGTATGGACTTTGTTCTTGGATTACCAAAGACAGTAAGAGGTAATGATTCAATATTTGTTATGGTGGATAGATTTTCTAAAATGGCACATTTTATACATTGTAGAAAGACATCAAATGCAGTACATGTAGCAAATCTTTTCTTTAAGGAAATTGTCAGATTGCACGGATTATCAAGGAGTATTATCTCTGACTGAGACAGTAAATTTGTTGGTTATTTTTGGAAAACACTTTGGAATAAATTTGGCACCAAGTAATTGGGATTTTGTGTTAGCATAAGAAGAGTTTGCATATCATAACTCAATGAATAGGAGCACTGTAAATACACCATTTAATATTGGGAATGGCACACAATCAAGAGGAATATCTTATTTGAGAGAGATTGCTAATGAGAATAAGAAAAGTGTCGAAGGAGTAAAGTTTGATGAGTATATGAAGACATTGCACGAGGATGTGAAGCTGAAGTTGGAAGACAGTAATCATAAATACAAAGACAGAGCTAATAGATCAAGAAGACATAAAAATTTTGATTTTGATGATGAAGTGATGGTTCATTTGAAGAAAGGCCGATTCCTTGTTGGAACATATGGAAAGCTAAAGATGAAGAAGTTTGGACCTTGCAAGATTATGAAGAAATTTGATAGTGGAAATGCATATGAAATTGAGTTACCCGATAACATGGACATATCACCAATTTTCAATATTGCTGATTTGTATGAGTATCATGAACCTGATGAAGAAGTGATAGTACCAAAAGAATATCCTAAGAAATAGTATGATGAAGTTGAACAAATTTTGAAGGAAAGAGTTGGCAAGAGTACAAGAGGAAAATAGTACATGGAATATCTGGTTAAGTGGAAGAATAGACCGATGAAAGATAGTTCTTGGATACAGCTTGGACCATACCTACCAAATTATTCAAAGAATCATTTCTAAATAACCCCAGGTGTCTGATGTAGGAGCATCTTGAGTCCTTGGCAATCCTGTGTCACCAAAAAGAATTTGAATTTTGGTCTATGTTGCTTGGTTTCTGCTTTGACCAAGTTAGAAAATGTATTGCATCTGATGTCTTTCTACATGGTATAAAATGTGCCATCTTAGAAAATCTATCCATAACAACAAATATTGAATCATTACCTCTTACTATCTTCGGTAAGCGAAGAACAAAATCTATACTGATGTCAATCCAATGTTTATTAGGAATAGCAATCGATGTATACAATCCAGTGTTGTGACTTACTCCTTTTGCAACTTGACAAATTCCACAACTTTTCACAAATTTCTAAACATCTTTATACAACTTCAGCCAATAGTACTTCTCCTTAAGCAAATTCCATGTTTTATCAATACCAAAATATCTAGCCAAACCACTACTATGCTTCTCCTTTATCAGATTAGTTCTAATTACTCCACTCAGTATATACAACTAAATACCTTTAAACAACATACCTTCCTGAATGAAATATTCATCCCATTTAGTGTCTTGTTGATCTTGAATAGGTGCTCTACACTTTCTCCATGGCTCAAAAAAATCAAGGTCAAACTCATAAGAATCTCTCATCTCATCAAAACCAAGAACTTCAATTTTCATCTCGATCATCAAAGATCTTCTTCTACTCAATGCATCAACAACTCGGTTAGTGACTCCACTCTTATGCTTTATCACAAATGTATAACTCTGCAAATACTCAACCCATTTCATATGTCTCTAATTCAACTTATTCTGACTACCCAAATATTATAAAGCCTTATGATCAGTATACAACACAAATTCACTTGGTATCAAATAATGTATCCATTTCTTCAATGCTTGAATAATAGCATAGAATTCTTGATCATACACAAAATATTTCCTTCTAGCACCATTCAAATTTTCACTAAAGAAAGCAATAGGTTTACCTTCTTGACTCAACACAGCTCCAATTGCACTTCCACTTGCATCACATTCCACTTGAAATACCTTACTAAAATCAGGTAATGCCAAAATAGGTAATTCAACAATGTTCTACTTTAGAGTCTCAAAACTTTTGTTAGCTCCATGTGTCCACTTGAATTCTCTTTTGTCTCCTCTCATAGTCTCAGTCATAGCATTACAAATTGAACTGAAATTCCTTATGAACTTTTGGTAAAAAATTTCCAAACCATGAAATGATCTTACCTCACTAGCATTCACAAGTGTAGGCCAATTCAAAATATCTTCAACCTTCTCAGGATCCATCTTCAAACCATTAGCTGAAATAATAAATCCCAAATAGACAATCTCCTATTTCGTGAATAAACACTTTTTCAGATTTATCAACAACTTTTCCTCTTTCAATCTCTACAAAACTTTTCTAACATGCAACAAATGTTCTTCTCTGGTCTTACTAAATATCATAATATCATCAAGATATACAATCACAGACTTACCCAAGAATTTCTTCAAAACTTCATTCATCAACCTCATAAAATTACTCAGTGCATTAGTTAAACCAAAAGGCATAACCAACCACTAATACAAACCTTCTTTTGTCTTGAAAGAAGTCATCCATTCATCACCCTCTATGATTCTTATTTGATGATACCCACTTTTCAAATCAATCTTTGTGAAATACTTTTCTCTAGTAAAACTATCCATTATATCATCGATTCTCGGTATAGGAAACCTATACTTCACTATTATCTTATTGATTGCTCTGGAATTAGTACACATTCTCAATTCTCCATTCTTCTTCAGTGCCAATACAACATGTACTTCATAAGGACTCAAAATTTATCTGATCAAACATTTCTCCAACAAATCTTGAATCCGTCAGTTTAATTCCTGATTCTCAATAGGTGTCAACCGATGAGGTGCCTTATTCAGTAAACTAGCTCCAAGGATTAGATCCATACAATGATCAATGCTTCTTTTTAATGGAAAACCATTAGGTACATTATCAAAAATGATATCACTATACTCAGTGAGTAACTTATCAATCCCGTCAAGGAAATTATCCTCTATTTTCTTACTCGATTTGTTAGGGATCACAAAAAAACATACATCATTCCTCTTCAAAGAGTTAACAAACTTTCTTCCTTCCATCAAACAAACTTTTACAGATGTGCAAACATTACTAACAGGTTCTTCCATCAATGGTAACAAGATTTGTGTCCTTCCATAAGCCACAATAGTATACTTATGTAATCTCCCATCATATATAGCATGTCTATCATATTGCCAACGTCTACCCAACAAAATATGACAACAATCCATAGGCATGATATCACATAACACCTTATCATAGTATCTTCCAATCTTCAAATTCACATAACATTGTTCACTTACCAGGAGTGTATGATCATCTTTGATCCATGAAATTTGATAGGGCTTCAGATGTACCAACCTTTCCAACTACAATTTTGTGACCATCTCTTCAAATGCCAGATTCTTTGAGCTACCACTATCAATGATTACCTTCCAAACTTTGTCAAAAACTCTACATCTATTCTTGAACAAAATTTTCCTTACCGGATCTTACTTCTTACTTTCATTCCATAGTGCTCTCCTTACCATCAAGTTATGTTCTTTCTTAGGTTCATTCAGTGACTCTTCTTGCACCAAAGCATTTCTACTGCTACCAGCCTTCTTACTAGCCTATGTAATTTCAAAAGATCTATGTCCTTCTCCACAATTGTAACAAGTTCCTTGAAAACTTCCTCTTCTATAACCACCTTGGTAGTTACTACCTCTACCTCTAGATGAACTTTCACCTATCCACTCAGTCTTGCCTTTGTCCAGATTTGTCTTTTCTGGTTCAGATTTACCATTTTCACCATTGGATCTACCTCTTCCTTTAGGAAATCTACCACCTTAACCTCTTTGTCTTTGCTCATGTCTCTTGTTTAATTTCTCCTTGGCCTTCAAAGAAAATTGATAAGCCTCTTCAATGTTCTCCAACTTGACCATACTAATTTCCTCTTGGATGGAAACTCTCAAACCATTCAGGTATCTATCGATTCTTTCCACATCATCTTCATCATGTCCAGATCTGATATCTAATATATAGAATTCTTTAGTATATTCCTTTACTAAGCTATCTTTCTATCTCAAACTTTGCATTCATCGAACTAGGTTAATTTGATAATCACAAGGTAAGAACTTTCCTTTTAATTTGTTCACAATTTTACTCCATACCTTGATTTTGTCTTTTCCTTTCCTCTTCCTATCCAATTGCAGATGTTCCCACCATAAGGATGCATGAATTTTCAACTTTGTGCTTGCAATCTTCACCTTCTTATCTTCAAGGATGTTTTCATATTCAAAATACTTTTCCATCTTGGTGATCTAGTCAACCAATTCATCAGAATGTAGCTTTCCACCATACTCAGGAGGATTGAAATGTGGTGTTGACTTTAGACTTGTCAAAGCTTTCAAAAATATTTCTTCACCTTGATCCATAACAGGTGTAGTTTCTGCATTCACCTGTTCTTCTTCAACTTCATCATCACTAACATCTTCAAGATGTATGCCTCTTCTTTGGGCCAATTCAATAGCTTCTAACCTAGCAGCAATCTGCCTTAGCATATCTACCAATCCCGGATCTGCATCTCGCCTCCCATGAACCATCTTGACTACCCTCTATAATTGCAGATCAAATTGCAATTTTCTACCCCACAACAATCAACTAGGGCTTCAAGAGGAACCTACAAACCTAGATCTACAAACCTAGATCAAGATCTCACCTCACTCTGATACCACCTGATGCAAGGGCAGGGAGAAAGAGGGGCCAAACAATGGCACACCCTATGATCCAAGCCTACTCAATGCATGCAGAAGCAAAAAAACACAATAGTGAGAGAGAGAATGTAGAAACTTTCATATATTTTCATCAAATAGACTAATACATGCTGGGCTGCAAGGTCTTCCCAATTAGGGCCAGATATTACAATGAATTAAAGATTCCCCAACATGCGAGGATCTGCCAAATCTCTACTTCTATCTTGTATCAAACTCCTCTCCTCTGAATCCCTCTAAACTCTAAACCAACAACTAATTTTATACAAGAAGCTACCAAACTGAGTCAGCCTTTAGATCCATAATCAATAGAAGGAATGGTCAGATCTAGGAAAACACGCTTCCCAATGATGGAATCCAACATTAAATCCACAATCCAATATAAATGCACAAGTCAGCCATAATAGAAACTAAAACTAAACCCATCAGTGAGAAAAATAACCAAGTAGAAGACAGGCAATGTCAAGCGCCAGTGAAATAACCGACTGCCCAGAAGATAACCGACCACACTCAGTAACCAAAGAAATTGACCAACGAATGACCAACTCGATCAAAGTAGAAACTAAGTAATATAGATGAAATCCAAACTATTTTTGGTGACACAAGATTGCCAAGGACCTGAGATGCTCCTGCATCACTCCTCTAACAAGGTTCCTCCTTTGTACCGAGCAATGTTCACTAAAGCAACAAGTTCTCAGATTCAGGTTCATTCTCATTCACCATAGGAGTTCATCAGTCACCAAGCTTCTTCTATGTACACTCAAAAGAATGGTGTCCTTCCTCACCATAGTTATAGGAAAGTACCCTTAAAGATAACCCTACCTTTCTTCTTCTTTGGCTCTACAAGTTTCTATTCATATTCTGCATCAGTTGGTTTATCCTTCATCAAGTGATCAATATTTTCCTTCCCTCGAGGATTACTATGTTGTTTCCTCTTCAAATTATCTTCTGCCTTCAGAGCATACTGATAAGAATCTTCAACAGAATCAATCTTCAACATACCAAGCTCATCCTAAATATTGAATCTCAAACCATTCACATACCGAGCTATCTTTTCCTTACCAAGCTCTCAGTGTCTAGATCGAATAGTAAGTTTGTAGATATCCTCAGTATAATCTTCAACAAAAAAATCCTTCTGCTTCAAATTCTACAACTTAAACAATTCAAGCTCATAGTCAGAAGGTATGAACTTATCTTTCAACTTAGTCACCATCAACCTCCACAAATTGATCTTCATTTTAGCTTCATCTTCTCTATCTCTTTGTAGTTCTTTCCACCAAAGAGCAACATGTCCTTTCAACTTTGTCTATGCTAATCTCACCTGAAGGGGATCTTCAATTTCTTCTAGCTCAAAGAAATCTTCAAGTTGACCAATCCAATCAATTAAGTTCTCAGGATTCAAAGTTGTTGGTGTAATTAAGTATTTACTAATTACACTTTACTTAAGTTTACTTAGGATAATGCATTTGCATAGTTAGTTGTGATTGAGACACCTAGGAGTTTGCATTTCTTTTTTAGCACATGGTTAGGAGACTCTCCACTTTAGGTGGTCATAGTTGTCTTCTCATACCTCTTTGTGTGTGAGATCCACCTTTAGTGCTCTTATCACATTATCATCCTAATCCATTTCACATACTTTGATGTATAATGGAGGATGATCCACCTTTGGTGGACATGTGATTCCACCATGTCTAGTTGATAGCTTATCATTTGCATAACTTCTAGTTATCTTGCATTGCCTTTATATTGAGGCATTTCTACATTGTATGTAATCATTCTATTACCCATCATTTGATCATTATTGAATTCTTCATTTGATCATATTGCTTTGTCTCTCTTGTTTGTGCTATCTCTTGAGCTTCTAGATCTTGGCTTGCACTCTTTGCCTTAAGCAAATTCTTACATGGTATCAGAGCCAAAAGAGTCTTCATTGCATAGCCATTGGAAAGCATTTCATTGCTTCAACTCTTGGAGGGCCACAAACCAAATCTGGGATTAGCATTTTGTGGGAGTGTTTTGAGCAAGATCGGACCTCACTATTGCATCCAGGTGGCTATTTCTATAAATTTTGACTATAAATTTGTCTATATTAGACAAAAGTCAAATCTGAGGCAAAATTTTTTTGCAAACCGGACCTTTAAGGCCCGATCTGCAAAAGTGGGTAATTATTTTACCAATTTTATTTCAGATCTGAAATTTATTCTTATTTTCATCAATTTTATGAATATGCAATATTTATTGTATTTTCAGATCTGTGGTATTTTTCTGAATCTAATTATTTTCAGATATATATTAAGATTTAGATAAATTTTCCATTTCTAGAAAATTTTTGAATCTGAAAAATTTTTCCTTTTTTGGAAATATATAGTTTGTGCAAAATATTGGGCTATACAGCCTCTGTCTTGAACAGGCAATACATTTAACTGTCATACCAGAGCACACATCACCCAAGCCAACCGAGCTTTTATTTTATTAGAGGGAGATTCGCATATAAAAGGGGCTTTGTAAGCCCCTGCCCGTTGAATATGGGATTATAAAACACCTCTCGGTCTTCTCCATCGTAGTGGGGTACCTCCCGCGCGGCTCTCCACTGGTCTCACCGCCCAGCAACTCCGCCTAGAGCTTCGACGAGCGGAGCTTCCAAACCCCTGCCACCGCTTCAGCCCCCTCAGCACTTTGTGGGACTAAGTCCCAGCACCACCCGCGGGCCTCCAAACCACCGCGGGCCTCCAAAACACCTCCACCATGGGTTAACAGTAGTGGCTCACACCGCGCAAAGTCTTCACCGTGCCTCCTCCTCACCGCAGCTGCGCCTCCCGCTTGGGGTTCCACCTCTCTACGAGCCACCTCCACTTGCGGGTAGACGCCTCCATAGCGGCCACCGTGGGCAACACTCAGTCACCGCCACCGCTCGTGGCCAGCACTGCCACCAGTTCTCCTCTCCACGCGGGCCAATCAAAAATTGACATGCGGCAGACTGGGCACAACGGGTATTTTTATTAAAAAATTTTACATTTTTTGGCAATTTTCAAGTGATTAAAATTAACACCCATTTGGACGTCAACGGGGCATTTTTTCTCTTGTGGTGACGGTCCCCAAGACGTCAAATTTAACCTAGTGCTCGCACTAGCAATTCATGCAGTTAAATTTGACGTCCTTTTGACCATCAAATCTGGGCACTTTCAAACTTCTGTGACGGTCATTTAATCATCAAATTTAAGCCTATAATACAGGTGACATCAGCAGCTTTCAAAAATTTTCAAAGCCCTCACCATTTGCAGTTTGGATTTGACAGTCTGACTTTGGAAGGCCATAACTTGGTCATACGGACTTCAAATTGAGTGCAATTTTTTTTTATTTTGGCTAAAATTTCCTAAACTTTTCAGTGGTGCTATTCTTTTCTGGTTTTGGATCATGAATTTTGTAGAAATTGTAGTTTTTGGTGACTGTACCTGTCTAATCCCTATTTTTGCAACTTCAGAGGCTTCGTACGGGCTCATACGGACACATTTTCAGGTGAAATTTTTTTTGAAAGTGCATAATTTTTTGTCTACTTTCCAGATCTGATATTAGTTTGGATAAATTATAAGTAGACATTGTACTTTCAGAAATTGGTCTATTTTGGCCTATTGTAACACTTGTAATTGATCAGATCCTTAAGTGATCTGTTGTCCTATCTTCTTGAGTCTTCTGTAGCTTCATATTTTCAGTTGTAAACCTCAAAATCAGAAGTCCACTTTGATCAATTTTGTCAAGTGGCAATTGTACACGCACTAGTTATAAAGTGCCAAAATCATCATTTTTGGGGGGGTTTCTTTGATTGAGTGAATTGGGGGGGTGTCTTGTGTGTTGGTGTCTTTCTTTTTGTGCTCTTTCCATTTCTACATCATGGGTTCAATTTCCAAATTAACTCCACATAACTATGCTACATGGAAAGATAATGTATGCAGCAAGTTAATGCTAAGAGGTTTAAACCCTTATGTGGATGGTACACTTACAAAACCCACTGATGATGATAATGCTGCAAAACAACTTTGGTCAACCAAAAACTATAAAGCATTAGGTGTCTTAAGAGAGAATATGTCTCAAGCAGTCATGTATCACATCAAAAACATAAATGATGCTAAAGAAGCTTGGGATAAGCTTGAAGAATTGTTTGGTAAAGTGGATGAAGACATGGGATTCAAAATTGAGACTGATCTCCTCAAATTAGATCCTAGGAACTTTGACACAATTCAAGATTATCTCAACAAAGTCAATGACTATAGAGCACAACTTGATGATTGTGGTAATTCCATGAAGGATGCGAAGTTGGTTAGTCACTTGTTGAATCATCTTCCACCTGAATATGCAACTTTTGTTTCAAGTTACAATACTCACAAGTTAACCATGGGTAGAGCCTTCACTAAGCCTTCATTTGAATCATTTTCAGAAATGTTGGTCTTAGAACAAACAAAATTGATGAGTATGGGGATTCTCAAGTCTTCAAAGTCTAAAGGATTGGTGGCTAATAATGGGAATCAAGGGAATCAAGATAGTAAGGGTTCCAACAAGAAGCAAAAGAAGTGGAAGGCCAAATCACAATCAGACACTCAACAATCTTCCTCCTCACAACAAGGAAAGTCTTCTCCCAACAAAAACAAGGGGGATAACTCTAAGAAGGAGAAGAAAATTTGTGCATATTGCAAGAAGCCAAATCATGATGAGCATCAATGCCACAAGAAACAAATTGATGAGTTGACAAACATAATCAAGAAACATCACATTGAGTTGCCAAATGCCTACAAAGGAAAGGATTCATCACCTTCCACATCAAAGGGTAAAGGGCAAGCATTTGTGGCAAGTACAACTACTTTAGAAGAATGGATCTTTGATTCAGGTGCAACACATCATATGGGTGCAACAAAGGAGCAATTTTCTTCCTTGAAACCATCTATGGTACCTCACATCTTTGTAGGAGATGATACTCAAGTGGATGTTGAAGGAAAAGGAGAAGTTGAGATGGAAAATGGAGCCTTCAAAGATGTTCTCTATGTTCCAAACCTTAGCACAAACCTTCTTTCAATTTACCAAATCACTCACTATGGAGGTGGAAAGAAAGTTGAATTCCTACCCAATTCAGTTGTAGTCAAAAATCTTAAAGATGATTCTATGGTGGCAATAGGAAAAGCAAATCATGACATAGGGCTTTACTCATTTTCTCAATTTGTACCTAAGACTCCTTCACATGCCTTGTTGACACACTCAAATTCACAAAGTAAACTTTGGCATGAAATATTTGGACATCTCAACTATAGATATCTTCAACAGCTTAGCAGCAAGGATATGGTCAAAGGTCTACCTCAAATCAAGTATTTAGAAGGTGTATGTTCAGGTTGTGAAATGGGCAAACATCCCAAAGAGAAGTTTGATAAGGGGAAGTCTTGGAGAGCAACATTTGTTCTTGAGTTAGTTCATAGTGATGTAATGGGCCCATTTCCAGTGCCATCATTTGGCAAGGCTCGTTATGTCCTCACCTTCATTGATGACTTTTCACACTACACTTGGGTCTACTTTCTTGGTCACAAGAGTGAAGTGTTTGATAAATTTCTCACCTTCAAGGCTCATGTTGAGAAGCAATCAAGTAAAGCCATCAAGATTATTCGAATAGATAATGGAAGGGAATATGTGAACTCGAGACTTATAGAATTTTGCACACTTGAGGGTATTGATCTTCAACACTCAATTGCCTACACTCCACAACAGAATGGTATTGCAGAAAGGAAGAACAGGACCCTTAAGGAGATGGCCACTTGTATGATTCATGCCAAGTCTCTCGATCAGGCCTTTTGGGCTAAAGCTATATGTTGTGCCACTCACATACAAAATAGAACTCCTCACAAAGCCTTGGATGGAGTTACTCCTTTTGAAGCTTGGTGTGGAAGAAAACCAGTTGTGAAACACTTTAGAGTCTTTGGTTGTCAAGCATGGGCATGCATACCTCCACAAAAATGCAAGGCATTGCAACCACAAAGCAAGCCTTGCATATTTGTTGGTTATCCTGAGACTCTTAAGGCATACAAGCTTATGGATCCTGAGACACATGAGATCTTCTTTGAGAGGAGTGTTCACTTTGAAGAGAATTGTCCTAGCATGGATTCTTCAACTACTCCTACTTCCTCCATTTTAGATAATGATAGTGATGATAGTGACTTGGAAGATGAAAACCCCTCAACACCGACTCATAGGCCACCACCTTCACAGGGTCAAGAAATAGTTGAGGACATTCCTTCATCATCTTCTTCCTCCACTCAACCTCATTGGGCACAACAAACACTTGATTCAGCAGGTTCATTTGTGGGGAATCCTTCAGATACTAGGAGGACAAGGTCACAACATAAATCATTTCCACATGCTTATATTGCAATTGCTTCCGATCCACAATCATTCAAGGAAGCTTCAGGTGTTCCTGAGTGGGACAAAGCTATGGAGGAAGAGTATAACTCTTTGATAAGAAATAATACTTGGGACTTAGTTTCTCCTCCTAAAGGATGAAAAGTGGTTCGATGTAAGTGGATCTATCAAACCAAGTTTGCAGTGGATGGAAGTGTGGATAAGTATAAGGGAAGACTTGTTGCAAAAGGTTTCTCTCAGGTTCCTGGTATTGACTACACTGAGACCTTTGCACCTGTAGCCAAGATGAACTCCATTCATTTGACACTTGCTATTGCTGTAGCTCATGGTTGGGTTGTACATCAGATGGATGTCAAGAGTGCATTTCTACATGGGGATCTTCATGAGGAGATTTATATGGAGCAGCCACAGGGATTCATCCAGGATACTAATATGGTTTACAGGTTAAGGAAGTCTATCTATGGCCTCAAACAGGCTCCTAGGGCTTGGTATGCCAAGATGGATTCCTTCCTTCTCTCAGCAGGATTCTCCAGATGTCATTCAGATTCGAATGTCTACATTCTTCGGCAGGATGACTCACACTTGATACTTGTACTTTATGTTGATGACTTGATCATTACAGGGAGTACTTCATCCATCATTGCTAGTGTCAAGTCTTCTTTGCAGGACAGATTTGTTATGACAGACTTGGGTTTACTTCACTATTTTCTTGGTATTGAGATCACACAGTCCTCCACAGGGATCACACTTTCTCAGCCCAAGTATGCTCTTGATCTACTTGCTCGATTTCACATGAGTGCTTGCAAGGCTGCACCCACTCCATTTCTATCAGGTGTCAAGTTAGAGGCTAAGTGTTCTACACCACTTGTTGATGCCACATTGTATAGATAGCTTGTTGGAAGTCTCATCTACTTGACACATACACGCCCTGACCTATCATTTGCAGTTGGCATGGTTTCTCGCTTCATGCAAGAGCCACATGAGCTTCATTGGAAGTCAACCAAGTGCATATTGCACTACATATAGGGTACACATACACATGGGATTCACTATGCAACAGGTACAGGACTTCATTTGGTTGGATATATAGACTCAAATTGGGCAGGCGATCTTAATGGTCGCAAGTCTACTTCAGGTTACATGTTTCATCTTGGTTCAGGCCCCATTTGTTGGCAGAGTAAGAAGCAGCATGCTATTGCTCTTTCTTCGACTGAGGCTGAGTATCAAGGGGCTGTTACTGCAGCTACAGAGGCTATTGGGCATTAGCATATCCTGAAGGAGTTTGGTTTCAGCATTCCCTGACCTACAGTCATTCATTGTGATAATCAGGGTGCTATAGAGATCTCCAGACATCTGGTCCAACATCAGCGGACCAAACACATTGAGGTTCACATGCACTTCATCAGAGATTTGATACATGAGCAGGTCATTGCATTGCAGTATTGTCCTACAGCAAAGCAGGTTGTAGACATCTTCACCAAACCCTTCTCTAAGAGCAAGTTTCTTCAGTTGCGAGCTCTCTTGGGGGTGCGGGCTATTTCATCAGGGGGGGTCACATGACTTCTCTATTCTATCTTATGGGGGGGATCTTTTCCTCACATGAGGTCTTCTCTCTCATCTTCTATTCTTGTATTCATCTCTCTTTTTGGGGGAGGGTTTTTCCCATGAGGTTTTCCCTCTTTCTCTGCTTTATGAGAGATTGCTTTCTATTGCTCTTGCATATTGTTCATGGGTACCTAACATGGCCTAGTAGCCGGGACCCATCTTGTACTGTGAGCTTAAGTGCATTCCCCTAAGTTGCACTTAAGGGGGGGTGTTGGTGTAATTAAGTATTTACTAATTACACTTGACTTAAGTTTACTTAGGATAATGCATTTGCATAGTTAGTTGTGATTGAGACACCTAGGAGTTTGCATTTCTTTTTTAGCACATGGTTAGGAGACTCTCCACTTTAGGTGGTCATATTTGTCTTCTCATACCTCTTTGTGTGTGAGATCCACCTTTAGTGCTCTTATCACATTATCATCCTAATCCATTTCACATACTTTGATGTATAATGGAGGATGATCCACCTTTGGTGGACATGTGATTCCACCATGTCTAGTTGATAGCTTATCATTTGCATAACTTCTAGTTATCTTGCATTGCCTTTATATTGAGGCATTTCTACATTGTATGTAATCATTCTATTACCCATCATTTGATCATATTGCTTTGTCTCTCTTTTTTGTGCTATCTCTTGAGCTTCTAGATCTTGGCTTGCACTCTTTGCCTTAAGAAAATTCTTACAAAAGTACTAGAGAAAGTAGAGACTTCCATTCAATAGCTACTACTTAACCGAGCTCTAGATCTAGGCAATCGAGTAGTTCTATCTTCACCAAATCTATCCCTCCAGTCATCACCACTAGATCTAGTAGGTTCAAATTCTTCAACAATTTCCTCATAACCATCTTCAGTACCAACATTCTAAGGTACACCAACAACAACTCTCATGATCTTGGTGACCATGTCATTCTTCAACAACTCCATCTTAGATCTGAAATCTGATTTCACCTTCTCTGTAATCCTAGATTCAATAGTATCATAGAGATTAGCAAGTACCCTAGGGTCCAATCTTCTCAGAGGAATCCTTAAATATAAGAGAAACCCTCTACAAAAAACCCTACACCGAGCACCTTGTGGAAATCTCTAAGTTGTATGTGAGTCATATCTCAACCTACTACCTTGAACAAACAACTAGGGCAAGATCCATAAGTTCAGTGCCATCGATCTGCAACCCAAATCATATGATCTCTTCACCAAAAAGATAAACTTTGCAAGATCAGCCTTGCTACGTCAACCTTTTCTCCACAAGATCAACCTGGTTCTGATGCCACTTGACATAGACCAAGGCAAGATGTTTCAACTCAATTTTCATTAACATGCCCAATTGTAAGGCCTTCCGAGTTATGGCCAATTACAAATAGAAACAAGTTCTTCAAGATCCACACAAATACAATACAATATTATCTAGTTCAGCGTTGAAACAATCAACAACTGATGGAAACCCTAAGGTAGATCTAAACTTGAGCTCGTAAGCCTCTAAGCAATCTCATTGTCTCCAAGTGTACAAACCACTAGCTCTACAATTAAAAACTATTAGATAGCAATCTGATCTACAAGATCATGAAAGATCTTTTCCACAACTTCGCCAACTCTAGCTTTCAGAACCTCTGATCTAATTTGCTAAGTCTTCCAAGTCATGAACTCTCACCCTTAAACATCTACCCAAACAACCCTTTAAATACTAATCATCAGCCACAAGTTAGTTGGATGAAACCCTTAACTCCCTCCAACAAATATTAAATGCAATACAAGTTGGCTTCAAAATAGCCTTACAAACATTTAATTCAACATGTCAACCTATAACAATAGCTACCAACAATAAATGCACCAAGTTGGCCCAAAAAATCACACAGAACTCCAGTCGGTAAACCAAAACTACCGAGCAACAGTGAAATAACTGAGCATGCCATGCATCACTGAGCACCAACGTCGATCAAGCACCACAAGCATCGTGAAGTAACACTTTCAGCAAGCACTAGAGATTATCGAGTTCCTTTAGCGACCGAGCTTCCTTCAATGACCAAGACCATCGGTCAAGGCTACAACTGAGTAACACCAGCCAAATAACACACGTCCATGCAAATTCACTGAGTACCCTAGAATGCCCTTGCATAAGTTGTGCTCTTAGTCTGTGAAATAATTTTAGTCTTCTTTTCATGCACCGCATGATCCTCTTCTGCTATCTTAACCTAAATTTCTTCTTTCTTCTCTTCTAATATTGTTCCTACATCTTCTTCTTCCTTATTCACTATTTCATCCTTCTGCTCATTAACTTCTATCAAATTGCCAACATCTACTCCTTGGTCATCAAATGGGTTCTCTTCTTTTTCTATGGTGATGTTTATGCCTTCAATATTCATAGACTCATCATCAATGTTGATGGAGGGTGGTGGAACTGGTGATGATTCAGTTTGTGGTTCTTCTTCTACCATTTGTTTAGATTCACTGAATATTTGTTCTGGTCCAAAGGTCATTACCTTTAAAACTGATTCCTCAGTTTCTCTGTTTATCTCTTCATAACTTCCTCCCATTATTAGAATTGTCCTTCTTTTCCTTCTTAAATGTGTGCTAAGGTTCTTCATGATTTATCTGAAGTGATCTTCATCCTTAATCTCACAAGGCTTCCTCAAATGTCTTTCTATTATTGTTTGTCTTCTTCTATTGCTCTTTTTTCCTATTTACCAACTTCTCATATAAATTATCTAGAATCTTTCCTTTTATGTCTTCAAACTTCTTATCAGCAAGAATCATGTGTCTAAAAACTACATTTTTAAGATTCAGCTTCTTAAAGTTATTGTACATTTCATAATACTTGTTCAATTTGGTGAAATCTCCTTCCTTTATGATTAAAGGGTTCACACTACTACATTTGACCTCATTTTTCTACCAAAATTTTTGAACATCAATTAAAAAGGTTTAGGTTGGTCGGATTATAGAGGGAAAACTTCTTTTTTTTGTAATCCATGCCCGTGTTGGTCAAAATTTCGATCAATACCATGTAGGTCAAAATTTCGACCAACATGGGGATAACTTTAAAAAGAAAAAATATTTTGTATCTCATTTCATTATTTGGTTTTAAATTGGAGCATGTGAAGGAGCGTGAACTATTATTTGGTGAGAGTTTTAGGAGGACTACCTACCTGCGAGGGTTGCCACTATGATTTGGTGTAAAAGGAGGACCGCCTGTAAGGATTTCCTTACTCTACATTTGTGTGGCATTGTTTTATGCATCTATGCTATTGGTACTTGTTGGTTACCTACTTAGGGCCCATGAGCAATGTGTCAGGGCATCATGTATTGGGTATTTTTTGGCATGTTTTTTATCACTTTTTATATACATTTGATTCAGAGATGAACTTGGAGAGATGAACTTGCAAAACCCTAAATTTATGAATCACCGCATCATGTTACACTGTAAATGTACTAGTGTTAGGTTTATGATTGCTACAGATCCTTCAATAGTGATCATGTTATTTTTATTCATGTTGTCATAGCAAACAAGTATGCAATACAATGAACAAGTAGTGTTTTCTCATTGTTTTCAAAACTCCTAGTGCTGATTACCAGTTAGCTTGTGAGTTTTCCATGACATCTATGCTATGTTTATTGCTATAGTTGTGCCCTGTTAATACTATTGTGGTATCTTGCTTAGTGTCCCTTTCTCTGATCATAAATAACCAAGGAGTTAGACTCCTGGCATTGTGGACCCTTTGTCTACTCAGTAGTCTTACTCACCTAGAGCTTGTGAATTTTCCATCATTCTTATTTTTTTTTTACCAAATGGCACCATGTGATGGTTTTATGCATTAAACCTGTTGTTGACATATGTGGCATTTTAGAGATCCTTCTTTACATGTGCTTCATGACTTAATTAAATTTGTGTGATATTAGTATGTCTCATGACTTAAAAGAATTCATACTTTATGTGCTACATATATTCAAGTATGCTCCATGTCTTGGGTGAATTCATGTGTATTCATGGATATACTTCACATCTTCAGAGAATTTATATGTTGCTCCATGTTTGAGTTGTGTTAGCATGATTACTTCATAGACGTGCATGCCTTATGTTTGAAGTATTTTCACAAGTATTCTTAGTATGAAATATTTATAACTATTTTAGAAGATGACTGAAACTTGTCTTATCCTTCACCAAGTCTTTACTATCAGATCATAATAAGGGACAAAACATATATGGTAATATCAAGCGATGTGAAAAGTACTATAAATGGGTCTAGATATGATCATTTAATAGTTTCTTGAGGACAAGCAAATTTGGGAGGGGTGGACTGTCATAAGTTGTAATCAAGATAACATTAGGATAGGTTATAATCACTTTACTCATTGATTCATGGATAACATATCACTATTTTTTACCATTGAGTATCCTTTGTATAGAATATGTGGTCTCTAAGGCACCATTTTTATTTAATTTATATGTTCTAAGGAGAGTAGAAATGAAGATAAGATCCAAGATCATGCAAAAAAAGGAACTAAAATGAACCTTATGATAATCAAGATTGATATACATGAGAGTGTGCTTCAAGCTCCAGTTCCTTTCCACATCAATTTTTGGCTTGTTTGAGAAACCATATAGCACATGACCACCCTATTGCTCATTAGCTATTACCTGAAAATGAGTAAATTTAATTACTATTCTAAGCCCACCACCTCCTAACTAAAAAATGACAAGTTTTTATTACCATGCTTTCAAGCTTAACTTTTTCCAAACACCAAAAATTTCAAAAAAACATCAGCCAACTCAAGATATGAAAACATGTCTAAATTCATTAAAACAATTCATATTACATCTCATTAAATAAGGTTGAAGTCAGATTGGGCAACAAAAGTGAAAATATAAATTTTTAATTGCACTCGTCCTTATGGGGATTTCAATTTCAAGTTTAGGATTGAATGGCCTTTTGTATGGTGGGAATTAGTACATTAAATGTGAAAATAATTGGAAGTTAAATTACCTGAATCTCCTTAACAAAAATGGGGCTAGCTTCTATTAGATGGGAATAGTTTGGCATAAGCACCAACTGAGATGTACCATAAACTCCCAAGCTCAATGTCAATGATGTTGCACATCCAATAAAATGCACTTTGTCAGTACCTAAAAGATCACATGGATCAATAATTGCAAAGTCTCTACATGTGCATGTATAGTATGTACACATTGCATATAATCCAATAAGAAGGAAAAAAACATGAGAGTTAAATGACTAAGATATACAATCAGCCATAAAAAGAAATGGGAACTATTAAAAAAATGGATAGATAAACACAGTCAACAATTGAAGACAAATTTAAGAAAGGGGAGTAACATCAAATATTATGACCCAACTACCTTATTAGAGGAACGTCCATACTATCACGAAAATATTAGCTGGTAAGTGGTAACTCTTGATAAGTAGGAAGAATCATTGCATTGGAATCTTAATTCGTCCTAGCCATATTAGGATCAGAATAAGATGACAGTTTTGTAAGAATCCAATAAATAGTGAGGGATATATATATATATATATATATATATATATATATATATATATATATATGTCTATATATATATATATATATGTCTATATATATATATATATATATGTCTATATATATATATATATATGTCTATATATATATATATATATATATATATATATGTCTATATATATATATATATATGTCTATATATATATATATATGTGTCTATATATATATATATATATATATATAGACATATATATATATATATATATATATATATATATATATATATATATATATGTCTATATATATATATGTGTGTGTGTGTGTGTGTGTGTGTGTGTGTATACACACATATATATATATACATATATACATATATACATATATATATATATATATATATATATATATATATATATGTATATATATATATGTGTGTGTATATATATATATATATGTGTGTATATATATATATGTGTGTGTGTGTGTGTGTGTGTGTACATATATCTATATATATATATATATGTATACATATATCTATATATATGTGTGTGTGTGTGTGTATCTATATGTATATATGTAAATATATATATATATATATACACACACACACATATATATATGTATATATATATATATATGTATATGCATATATATATGTATATACATATATATACATATATACATATAGATATATATACATACATATATATATATATATATATATATATATACATATATATATATATATACATATATATATATATATATATATATACATATATGTATATATATATATACATATATATATATATATATATACATATATATATATATACATATATATATATATCTATGTGTGTGTGTGTATGTATGTATGTATGTATGTATGTATATATATATCCCTCACTATTTATTGTGTGTGTGTATATATATATATATATATATATATATTGAATACATATAGTCCTCTTGGATATTTCTTTATATAACATAATCTGACTAGTATTAAGTTTTAGATTCTAGATGGATATAATCCATAATATCTTTAATAGGAAGATCATTGTTCACATCAAAAATTACTGAATTGGTATCTTGTCACATATAGATTAGATTACAACTTATTCCATTGTCCTATTTAAGTCCTGCTCTCCTTGAACACTTACCTTACTAACACAAGGCATAAGAAAATAATCATAATAAAGGACTATAAGAGAATATTACCATGCACACTAATCTACCATATATAATACAACAGAGTTCATAGTATATAATATGACAAACTAAACCTTTCTTTTTTTATCTCAAAAGTTGGAGGATGAAACTAAAAGTAATTTACCTTACCATTGATATTTCTATTTATATAGCTAAATTATAACATGAATTAAACTAGAATTCCTTCCACTAATTAAAACAAAGTGCAATGGATTCACACAACAATAATGAATGTAAACTATTTTCAAGTAATGAAAACATAAATTCATTGGTAATCTGCCAGTCACTGTCCGTGAGGGTACAGTCTGACTATTCTATTGAAAAACATTTATTTTTATGGTTGATATGGATCCAAATGATTGCTAGGGTATGGTGTTACATGTCATTGGAGTTATGAATAGTTTTGTGTAGGGTTGAAAGCATTTTTGGGTCCTCTAGATGTGACTGTCCCTGTATAGTCAGGGTATACACTAGTTAGATTAGATAGATGCAAAGATTGGATTTAAGATTGTTTCCTTTTTGTTCATAATGAGTATGTTATAATGGTTTTTTTTATCAAGTTGAATCCATTCATGAGTGTCTAAGGGTGTAGAGGAAGTTGGTGTGTTGAAACACAACCAACAGTGATTGTTCCTGCACAGTGCACCAATGAAATACCATGAGGACAGGGTAATGAGATAGTACTTACTATTTTCCATGAATGGAAGGGAGTTGTGAAGGATGGATTTTCATTATGTTATGTGTTTCAAATGTTCTTGAATGCAAGGTAGATAGTGAAGTGGAAGAACATTCTCAGATTGCTTGGATAGATCGGTTTAAGGGTCACTAGAATATGTCGTCAATGATGATAGCATTCATTACAGTTGCAGGAACTCTTGTAATTTCCCAAATGCTATTTCATACTTCTCTTATATAATACTATATACCACTACCATTATGCTATTATTTTAAATAAGAAGTAAGGAATGGAAAAATCAAGGATTAAACTATCTTAGTAGCAAATATGGTGATAGCTTAGGCATTCAATACATGTCACCTTTGAAATTATGTGCAGTGATTTTGCATAATAAGACTTTATATGGTGAAGGATATTGTTTTTGTGGTCAGCATCTAGGGTACAGTAATTTGGGTTTTCTTCTTTATTAAACATCTAGGGTATAGTTAGTTTAATAGTAGTTTGACATAAAATATATGAAGGCTACTTAGTTTATCTTAGGGATAGAGATAATTTAATTTTAACTTTGGTTGTGTTAATAGAACTATGTTGACTTTATTTTGTAGTTGTTTAACATGAGAGTTTGTAGATTAATAGGAGTTCACAGATACTAGTGTGCCATAGTTTCCCATCTATAACTAGTGAGATGCACATAACTCATGTACCTCATGCTAGTGTGCTTGGATACCTTGTGTACACTATTTTTCATTAGACTAGACATTATTCAAATAGTGAGTATTTATATAAAGTGCTATAACACACAGGCAGTCCTCCTTTTACACCAATTAATAACAGTGACAACCCTCATAGGCGGTTGGATAATGTCTAGTCTAATCCAAGCACACTAGCATGAGCTACATGAGTTATGTTCATCTCACTAGATATAGATGGGCATTAATGCTCAATTGAATGATATGTTCCCATAAAAATGTTAACTCCTATTAATCTACAAACTATCATGTTAAACAACTACAAAATAAAGTCAACATAGTTCCTTTAACACAACCAAAGTTAAAATTAAATTATTCAAAAAAGGGTTTGTGTTTTGAGTTACTTAGTTTATGTAAATCTATTTCAGTAATCGTTATCTTGATAAACTCTCTATTTGGTTTTAGCACCCATGTTAGTTTTGAAGTAAACAGTGGTATAATATCATTCGGGTTTTCTAAATTGTGGTAAAGTTTTGTGTTATACCCGTACAGATCAATGGAAAGGTTTTAGTCTCTATAACCTATGTGAATAGTTCTTGTTTATATCCCTATTTTATATTCAGTTTTGAAAGTATTGAAAGTATTGAAGTTGAATAATTCTAGCTCAGGTACAGTTAAATTGTCCTTGCTTCCCTAGAATGACATCTTCGTTCAAACCATTGATTGTAAACATTTTTTAAGTACTTGAATCTACAATAGAACAATAGTGGTGAATGTATGATTATTCTAATCATATGATTATATGTTATAATATTTATGTAATAAATGTAGTAACGATGGTGTAATGCATTATTGATATAGGCTCGATGGCTCTTGTCAATGTGCCAAAATGTCAATGTGGTGGTGGGCAGTGTGTGTTGAAGACTTCTCAAACATAGAGCAACCCTGGATGACAATTTTGGTGCTGCCCAAATAGAAAAAAGGTTGCTAATGTGTGTATATTTAATGTTTCTAATATAAATACTACTCATTATATTATAAGAACTAATGTAGATTAGGCATCGCAGGGAAATAATGGCTGCGGGTACTTTAGTTGGGTCGATGACAACTCATCTGCATCTATCCACCCATCTTCACTTATTCGTGATGAAGGATTTGAGTGCAAAATGTGTCAGGCTAGGGAAAATTCCAAAATTATATTTTTACGATGCCTTCTCTGTATTGTAATTGCATATCTTTGTTGCGACCATATGCAGAGATGAACTCAAGAATTAGTTAGTTTGGTATTTTCATATTGTAACTAATATTTTAATATGGATATGTTGTAACTTCTCTTTGCCTCAAGTGCGCATATATATGGTTTACATCTTTTTTTAGAATAATTGTTCATGTTTATGGCTCAGGTGAGCCCCAATATGCTATCAATCACATGATTTAACATATAGTGTTTTCTTGGTTATTCCATTTGTTCCTTGACCTTTGAAGGCCATTTGGTAATTTCAACTACACCTAAGGATCCATCAGTGACCCTGGTGCTCTTCATGACTCTTGCCTTTGACCTTGGTGCTCCTGCACCAACTGCTAGCACGAAGGAAGATTTGACATAACATATATGAAGGCTACTTAGTTTACCTTAGGGATAGAGATAATTTAATTTTAACTTTGGTTGTGTTAAAGGAACTATGTTGACTCTATTTTGTAGTTGTTTAACATGAGAGTTTGTAGATTAATAGGAGTTCACATTTTTATGGGAAATATCATTCAATTGAGCATTAATGCCCATCTATATCTAGTGAGATGAATATAACTCATGTACCTCATGCTAGTGTGCTTCGATACCTTGTATACACTATTTTGCATTAGACTAGACATTATCCAAATAGTGAGTATTTATATAAAGTGCTCAAAGATCAAAGGCCCAAGTCCAAAATTGCCAAATTATCCAAAACTAAACATTATCCAAATAGTGAGTATTTATTTATATAAACTAGACATTATCCAGATATCTTGTAGAGACTTGAAGAACTAGAGAGGGAAGAAGGGCTTTGGATGGTAGCTAAGGGTAACGAGGATGATGAGATGGGGGAAGATGAGATGGGATTTCCAACATCTACTGAATACAAGGTCCTTGAGAGATCATGATGCAAGAGCATCTTGGGTGTAAGAGCAATCTTGCATCACCCAAAAAATATTTTTGTTTTTGTATTTAATAAGGGTTATCTTGTGCAGAGCTACTATTTATGGAAACTTGCTATTTTTAGTAAGTTGGTCATATGACCTCAGAATGTTTTGATTTTACATGTGGAGGTTCATCTCAATCATATCAGCCTGCCAGTAAAGTTTCATGGCTAGATCAGGTCTAGTTTTGAAGATATTGAAGATTTTTGGTATTGGCAGCAGGGTATAGAAACTTTGAACTCAATTTTGAAGGTTTTAGAGGCCCCGTATGAGGTCAAAAAATTTTGTGACAAGTGCTTGCGTGAATCAAGCTTGTAGAGCACTTTGTGGCCTTTCCAAAATTGGGTTATAATAGTCAATCGGGTCAACTGGTGATGACTTATGGTCTTCGAAAGTCGGGTCACCTAAAATGGCAGAAAATAATTTTCCTTCAAAATTTTTGTTTGGGTTTCAAAAGTTATTTTGAGCCAACTCTAATGTAATAAATTGAAAAATAAAATAATTCTAAGTTTGGTCGGCCCTAAGGGCTAAATTTTTGGAACCTTCTCAGGCAGTGGAAAATGCCTATATAAAGAAGGCCCGTAGTGTTGTCTAGAGCAGTTATGGGTAGTAGATCTGGGTATTGATTTGAGGCTTTGTCCTACAGAATATTGCAAGGGAATGCCCATGTGGCTTTGCATATTGTAATTCTGAAAGTTTGTAATTCCACATTTGTGGAGATAATAAGAAGCCAATTTTCTGTTCTTGCATATTGTTGTTGTTTCTCTATTTTTATTATGTGTTTGTGGTATTAAATGGAGCACCCTTCATCAGATCAATCAATCGGGATGAGTGGATGAGGATGATGAGATGGGGGAAGTGGAGTTGAATCCTAATGAAAAGGAATCTCTGGCTGAAATTAGGAAGAAGAAGAAGATGCTTATCGTTGAACACAGATTGAAGAAGAGTACTACAGAGCAAGCCTACCATACCAAGGAAGTTTGACAAGAACAAGGAATATGGCTTAAATAGAATGGGAAGACATCTTTCTAGCCTGGGCTTGGATCCTTTGATAATTAGCTTGATAATAAATGAAGCAGATGAGAACTGAGCAATTAGCTTCCCAAGAAAAATCTCATAAATGAACTGTGTGTACCCCAATTCCTATGCCTTATGCGCATACCTAAATGATTTATTTGAAACAAGGGTAAATTTAGCCTTACCCTTGTTGTTTCAAATATATGATTTAGGTATGCACAGAGGGCACATGAATTGGGGTACACATAGTTCATTTATGGGATTTTTCTTAGGAAGCTAATTTCTCATCTATCATCTACATTATTATGAAGCTAATTGCCGAAGGATCCAAACCCAGGCTAGAGAGATGTCTTCCCAAACACATAAAAAACATACCTTCATTATTTAATCAATTTCATTTTTTCTAGGTCTTTTCTCATAAGTGCATTTTGAATGTGTCATTTTTAGGTAATTGTCAAATAAAAAAATAGAAGGGCCAATAGTCAACTTCTCATTGTCATTTTCTAGCATGATTCATCTTCATTTTGTGTAAGTATTCTCATATTGAATGCGTGAATCTCTCTTGGCCTAATGTGGATTATTTCATTGGTTTGTTTTTTAGTAGGTGAAGTGTTAAATCAGTTCCTATCTTCTATTCTTAATTTGTTCAAACTACAGGAGGGCTTGAAAGATATACTCAACATAGAATTGACTACTAGTCAGGGCAATTGAATACACTGACTCTTTGGCTTGAGAGAAAGAGTTGGGTAATGTTGTTTTTGGAGACCTGTGTAATTGTCCTCAGTGGCCTTTTTTTTTTTAACAGGTTATTATAGATAATGTCTTTGATGAAGGAATTGATATACCACATGTAAACCAAAATCCATGCTTAATGCCATTTTGTGCAGTTCCTGAGTCATGTTGTTCCGAGCTATGCTGAATGAAAGGGATTTATTTGTAGCTATTCTATTTCTAGCATCATGCATCAATCTATAAAATGGGTCAGACTAGAAGAAAGTCATAATTTACAAAGAATACAACTGCACAGATATCAGTTGGATCTATAAGTAGCATAGATATTCTATAGTTAATAGCCTAATACTCGAACATGAATAAATTTACTTGTTGTTCCCTTAGGATTTACTTAAGCAAATAGTCCTTATGTGCTAAAAAATTAGTTGTTTTAGTGTTGCAATTGTAGATGATTGTATGCCTAAATTTAATTATAAGAACTGAACATTAAGAAATAGATCAATAACACAAGATAGTACTGCAGAGAAGTGTGATGTGGTGAAAACTCTTGCATAGCAAGGCTGTACCTTCCCTTTGTAATACCCTAAAATTGGCACCTATTAAATTCAACTAATTTTTGGTGCATTTTCATCAATTTTACATCTTCAAAGTCCTAGTTCCCTAGACAAATTTTTCTCTCCTACTTGACTTAATTTGACTTGATGTCAATTGCAAAGACCATAAATTGCATTAATTAAATATCAAAATTTATTCCTAAAGTCCTTGACTTTAATTAGCTAAATTACCCCTATGATAATTTAATTTAATCCTAAAGTCTTAAGTACTTGGAATTAAATTAAAATCTACCCCCTTTAGCTAATTACCCATAAAAGGAATTAATAATTGCTTTATATTCGAATGGACACACCATTTTGAATTAATAATTCAAGATATTCGAAAGGCCACCTGTGTGGCATTTTCCATTCTTTTTATTAAGTAATTCTTTCTTTTTTGTCTCAAATGGAAATGAAGGGTCAGGAGTTTCAATCAAGAACCCCTTCATTCCCTCCTTAGGCTTTCTTATTTAATAGACCTCATTTCTTCATTTGAGAAAAAGGAATTTTTGAGAGCATCTCTACTATAGTCAATTTTAGTTTCCATTATTACATTGGTTTCAAAGCTTTATTGCATAGTTAGCCTAATATCTCATTTTAGTATAATTGCATCTCATATTAGAGTTAATTTTCTTATTTGTCTTAGCATAATATCACCTTTATTTCAATTGCTCTAAAATAACTCTGCATTTCATATCTCTTTCAAAAGCATTTCTAGATTAATTGCACTCATTTTAGTTTAATTTCAGTTTTGCATATCTTCTTAGCTTTTGAAAATCCTCCATTGTAGCACCGGTCTTATGGTTGTTGGATCTCCAATATGAGAGTAATTAAACACCCCGTCTACATAGGAGGCAACAAGTCGCTTCACAGTGAATTTTAGATTGAGTAATTCATACTCTCTCTTGTAATTCGATCATGTGAGTAATGACTATGTTGCATTTGTGCCTAATTTAGAGGTCCACATTCAGACACACATTTTGGCACCCACCGTGGGGCAAAAAATCTGATTTATGGCCTCATTCTCATCTTTTCTGACAAGAAATTCAAGCTCTATCATGCGTCCGTACTGTCTATGTATGGATCTTCATGTGAGAATCCAGAGCGTCCCACATGAGATTTCGCTGCTTGTAGCACTTTCTCGTGCGAGCCATTGTACTTTCTTGTGCGAGCTATAGTACATTCTCATGCAGGCTTGTGCTTTCTCACGCATGATTTAGTACCTTCTCGTGCGGCCCTCTGTACTATCTCACACAAATTTTTGTGACAGACAGAGACCAAAATTCTAGATTTGTCAATTTTGCTTGTTGTTTTCAGTTTTTCTACTTTTTTGAAAATTTCAGCACCCATTTTTGAGAAATTATCACATACGGTATCAAAAATTTAAGTGTGATATATCATTGGAAATCTCTTTCTAAGCTTGATCCAACCATGTTGGTTTCATTTTCAAATTTTTCCATTTGATCATCTATTTTACTTGCAGATTATCTGATTTTTGATGTGCTAACCATTGTGGAGCTAACAAGTTGTGCTTGTAGGTGCTCTCATTGCTTGAAATATTTTCTTAAAAGAATGCATGTCAAAGCACCAAGAACATAAAACATGCTAATGGTTTGATTGCAGGATGATAGTCAAAGAATTGCTAAAACATTGTGTTTGTTTCTTGCTTTCATTCACATAGTCTAAATAGGGCTCCGTTAAAATTTCTTGAGGATTTTGATAGTGAGTAGGGACTTTGGCTCTTAATTACATGGAGGTAATGACCATGAATGAACCCAAAATCCTAATGATCTTACTAATATGACAAATTTTTGGGGAAGCAGAGAAAGGTAGTGAATCTTTACGCTTCTATTAGCTAGGGGATTATGCTCTTATCTCTTTGAGAGAAATAGAAACCCAAAAGCTTTTAGTTGTGGTGGAGTGAAACTAACTTGATGATGAACTTTCTTGATGTGTTTGGGTGAGGAAATGGGATAGAGAAGTATGCTCTTCTCCCTTTGGGAGAACAAGAAAATTAGACCCCCAAATCTAAACCAAGTCCAGTGTCACCTTTAGAGGGCCTGCCGGTATTGAACCTCTGGGAATGACCCAAGTGAGTACGCACCTTTCACTGGTGATTCCACCTCACTCTAATAAAGAACATTTTTTTGAGTCTAAAGACTCCAAAACCATGTTAGCTTCCTTCTCAAGACTTTGACTATCATCTTGAGAAGGCTCCGTCTATTATACTGAGCGGTGCCGCTCCTAGCCCTACTTGTGGGGGTGTATGACTTTCGGGTGTTGGTGTGGCTGCAAGGCCTCAACCCTATATCAAGGGCACCAAAGGTTAGCATGAATGGAAGCCTATTAAAAACTTTCCTTAGCTAGTGGCCTACCCGGTTCACCTCCGAAAAGAGTCATAATCTTTGTGCAAGGAGGGGGAAGAATCTCTCCTGTAGATTCCCATCATAGGCATACACCTGGACGCTTGAAGGTGGTTGTGACACTGGCCCTTGCTATAAGGGTAACCTTTGAATGTACACCATTAAGTCCTTAGAAACACCAAAAACATGGGTGCCCTCTAGGGGGTGACATAGTTGTGTGAGGTGCACGTATGCGCATAAGAAATGGGGCAAAGGTTTTGGCTTCTCACCATTTTTTTGTAGGACTAAGCTATGTGTTTGTTATCAAGTCTTAAACATTGTCCAATCATTATCAAACAAAGACTCCCTTGATGCTATGAAGTTTCTTTGTCCTTGATAGGTCTGTTAATGACTTCTTCTTGTATCACAACTGCTTGATTTGAACCTTTGTGTCTTTAAATGAATGCTTGAAATCCTAAAATGAGCTTGTTGATTAAACTGTTCTTCAAACCTATCAGGAAACTAGATTTTCTATCACACATCAGTTTAGATTGTACTTCAAGATTCAACTTTTATCTCAAAAATTGTGCCCAATTATCACATTTTGTACCTTTCTTGCGCAAGGTTTCACACTTCAGAGAACTTTCTCGTGCGAGACCTTGTTTTCTCACATGAAGACTGGTGTTCTCTCGTGCAGCCTGGTACTTTCTCATGTGAGACTGTAGCCCAATTTGCAAAAATAGAGACCTATTTTCCATTGACTATTTGACTTTTTATCTGATCTGGTTTTTGTCTGAGGTCTATTTTTCTGCTTTCTTATTGTTCACCGTTAGAAACTGGTTGTTTTGAGTTAGGAATCGATCGATCTTTTCTTTGACTCATGTCGTCTCTCATTGTTTTACCTTATCTCTTGATGCCTTTTGTATGTTGTGTTGTGATAGTCTTATCTCAGTTGTTCTAGCCACCTCTTTTGATAATTCATACCAGATCCATCTCACATCTTTGTTGTTCTAGCCTTTATCTCTTTTGCGTTGCTCTTAGAGACCAAGTATAACTTTATCCTGAGTCTTCTCTCATTTCATCTTCATCTATGACTGTCACGACTAGAAGTGGCAAGACTTATCCCATTTAGAATCCTGATCAAGGTAGAAGTGAACCTCCTAATCAAGAAATAGATCCTCCCAAATTTGTTATGAAATCTAAACTTTGTGAGAGATCCTCACATTCCTCCTCATTCCAAGAGTATTATAATCCATTGTTTTAAATACAGTCTAACTTATTATTTCAATAATATTATAACCCATTATTTCAACACTAGCAAGGCTCTGAAGGGTCACTTTCTAGAATCGAACCTATCAACTCTTTCGATCTTACTTTCATGATCTCTTAGAATACTACCAACAAGATGGGAGATCCATTCCACTTCCCAGGGGGAGGTAAATTTAGTGATAGTAATGAGAAATCTCTAAAAAACCAAGGTCATGGTCAGTCTTGAAATGATAAGAGTTATGATCAATCATACAATAGTCAATATCCGATCAATGTCTAGGACCTTTTCAATTTTAAACAGTGACAAGGGGAGCCTCTCCTAACATTTCTCCAGAGATGGAGACAACTATGCATGAAGTATCCACATGAATTACTTGAGTTTGAAAAGCTTGATATCTTCTTGGACAATCTTGTCCCAAATTTTGGATACCAAGTACGATTGCAAGGTCCCCTCACTTTTGACAATATGATTAGGTGAGCTTTGAGGATAGAAGTGTTTATGGTTAAGAAGGGAGGATTGACTTTGAACAAAGACAACAATCAACAACCTTCTCCCTCGAATAGGGATAAGGATAAGATTGTCAATAGAAACATAAATGTTATGAATGATGGGGTTGTTGACAATGTGACACCAAAACCCTCAAATTTTGTCTTCAATCTTAGGTCTAGTATACGAGTAGTCAAGACCACTGAGAAGGCTGCGACAGAAACTCAACCGCCTTCCAAATTTTCTAGAAACAAACCTTGGATCCCTTAACCCAAGCATGACTCCACTTCCTTGGGAGAACTACTTGATGTGGTTTATAGGACTTTGGTGTAGAACCATAACATGAATTCAGATCATCGGGAATTTAAAAACTCCTTTCCTCCTCATGGGAAAAGTGAATTATCCAAGTCTAAAGGTACCAATGATGTGGTCAACTATATGTATGATACTAGTGACATTGTCACCAATGAGATTGAACCTATTGATGTTGAATACTGTGACATGATCTTTGCTCTGGGGAGTGAGGATGCTCCTAAACTAAAAGCTCCATTTTTCTTGTGAGGCCTTGTGCCTCCCTCTTGTAACCCCACACCATATCCAACTTGTGCAAATGCTATCACTCAATCCTATGTGAAGATTTTTCTCAAAGGTCCCAAGCCTTCGACATTCAAACTAAAACTATCTATGGATAAAGCCCTCACTAAGGCAAACATCCCCAAAGATCTCGATCAGTTCCAATCTATGGTGGGTCATTCAACCTCACCTCATCACTTTCCCTTCTCTAAAGAAGATGATCATTCCTTGATCCATAATGCTCCCCTACTCACTTGCAATATGCTCCTAGAATCTGGTGATAGCCTTGCTCCGACCAACGAGGAATTTATAGAATTTTATAATGCTAAACTCAAAGAGATAGAAAAGAACCTATAGATCAAAGATATTGGCATGGGGGAATATTAGGTGGAGTCCATCTTGTCATTAACAACTCTTCCTCCATCTCTGCACTCCTATGAGAGGCCCTCTGAAGATAGATTTGGTATTGGCTATTAGAGCCATGAGCTTGACCAACCTCACTGCAACTTTCACTCATACAAGGATTCAAATAATGAAGATACAAAGATCCAACCTATGACACATGAAAGGCTCTTGAATATTCAAAATCTTGATTCAGACTACCAGAGAGAGTCCTATCTACCTTCTCAAATACCTCAAGAACATGATCCTAGTCCTCACCAGGAGGATTTTATCCACTTTACTGAATAGACTTCTACTACTATTGATTCTAATGGAACACATACTAAATGGGGGCAAATAGCTGATGTCTCCCTTATCTTGGGTATGCCTTGGGGTATGCCTATTCTAGATTACTCCACTTTTGCTACTAAGAAAGGTCTTGCTGTTGAAGACACACTTCCTATGATAGATGATAGTAATGAAGAAAATACACCGCCTACTATATCTCTAGCTGATTACATGTCAGATGCTACTACAAAGATACCAGTTGATACTATACACAAATATGCTACTCCTACCAGCTTTGAAAGAGAAGAAAGTTCTAATCCTTCAAATCAAGAAACTGATGATGATCCTTTGCACCCTCTTGTGGAGATCATTCCTATGGCTCCTAGGCCATCTACTCCAAGCTATATTCCTACTACTCCAACAAATCATGGGTATGTAAGACCCCATTCTGTTATAGTTTCATGGAATATTGGTAGATCCAGAATTGAAATGGTTCAAGTTCGTGCACTCTTACCACCTGAAAGGGGACCTAACTTTTGGAATAGACCATCTTGGTTAGGCTCACATAATATTCCTCCAAACTTATCTGACTCTTCTAGGATAACTCACAATCGACAATGTTCTATGGAAGATTACTTTCTTGATCTATTTGATGCATTCGTGAATGATGAGGATGATACTGATATATTTTCACTTGATCCCATCCCATCAACTTTTCTTCCCCCTTCATCTCCCAGAAAAGTGGCTCGTGCACTTCCATTTCCACCTCTCCACCTAAACCAGTCATATAAGCCTCTTTCATCCACCATTCCCGAGTCTTTTGGAACTAACTTGGATGTGCAACATAAAAATAAAAATAATGAGAATCCACTTATATCTCAAGGTCACCATGTCCCATCTAATCGACATGTGACTATGAAGAAAGGAAAGAAATAAAGGTGTTCAAAAGACCGCAAAGGTCCTCAAAAAGAAGAAGACAATCAAATGCAAGAAAATAAAAAATAAAATGGATCTAGAAATCCATTCTATAGGCATTGTCATCAAAAGCACCTCAAAGTAAAGATGAAAAAATTCAAAAGCTATGTGGATTCCAAAGAAAGGAAAAATCAAAGTTGTCATTAGAGCTTCCAAAATTCTCATACTTCCCTCCATTCCATCACCCTTGCCTCTCAAACTTTTCCCTCTTCACTCCATCTTGGCTTGTCCCAAAGTGCATATCAGCATCTCCTCATTGCTAATGACATGACTAAGAAAAATCTAGAACATACTCTCCCTAAGCATTTAGAGTGTGGGAAATCTGATAAAGAGTTAAGATGGGTCCACGAGGATGTTTGTGGGTCTCACTTAAGTGATATTGCCTTGACTATGGATCTCTTGACAGTTGGACACTACTGGTTGGATCTCTTGTTACTGCTACAACATCTGGTTCTGATTCTACAACTTCTCAGCTGACTACTACAAAAAATTGTGCTCTTAGAGATCGACCACTGAAGGAGAGCAACTCAAAGAGTCCATCAATGCTCTTCATCTGAAGAAGTTCTACAGTTGAGACATCCTCGGCATGCTCATGTACATACTTATTGGTCTTGAAAAAATTTGAAAAAATGATATATTGCAAAAAATCTTAAAAATTGCAAAATGTCCTAGAAAAAATGATCATCTTAGTGAAAACCTGGTAAACAGGCGCTTTGATGTATCTATTATCTTGGTGAAAACCTGGCAAACAGGCACCTTGGTAATAATCAAAAAAATTGAAAATTGAAAAAATACAAAAAAAGTGAAAAAAATAAAAAATACAAAAAAAAATATGAAATATTCAAAAATACAAAAAAATCAAAAAAAGAGAAGAGTACAAAAAATAAGAAAAAAAATAGAAAAATGTGCCATTGATGAAAACCTGGTAAACATGCGTCATGGTAGCAAAAATAGAATCTCTGCCAAGATGGTGAAAACTTGGCAAATAGGCACCTCTTGTTCCTAAAGCTACATCTCATCTCAGCATCTCTTGGCTTTTAGTTTCCCACTCTAGTTCACTTTCCCGCTTTCCTGCTTTACTTTGTCTCCTGCTTTTAGCTCATTTTTCTAGCTCATGCTCTTGCTTTCAGTTGTCTTCAAGATTTTCCTTGACTCTTCATGGATTGGAACTAGTTCACACTTGGGGACACCTTCCTGGTCTAGGGGGCATTGTCCTGTCACTTTCAAAAGTTTTGTTCGTGCATCGGTTACCAGTTATTCCCGTTGCGTCTGCCTGTTGATGCCTAGCTACTTTTGAGATTTCTCTCCTTGAGGATCTCTCGTGTATCGGTTGCTAGTGGTTCTCACTGTGCCTACCTACTGATACTTAGCTCTTGTTTGAACCTCTCTCTTTTGGGATCTCCTCCTTACATTAGTCACTAGTGGTCCTCACTGTGTTTGCTTGCTAATGTTTCGCTTGTGTTTTATTCTCTCTTTTGAGAATCTTCCTTGTATCAGTCACCAGTAGTTCTCACTGCATCTTCCTGCTAATACTTGGTTCACACTCTGATATCTTCTTGAGACTTTGTCTCTTGTGACGGTCACAAGTGGTTCTCACTGTGTCTGCCTACTATCGCTATCTCATTAAGACTTTGAATCTTGTTTGCTTCAGATTCAACTTCAATCCACTTGAACACAAACGTAAATTGAAACTGAAAATTGACTTTGTGTTCCTTTGAAGCATGTTGAGCTTTTCCTTTGCTTGTTTGTTTGTTCACTTTTTCTTTTCTTTCTGTTTGCTGGTTTAGTTCCAATGATCCAACGAATCTGTCTAAGAGGGGTGTCCATCTATAAGATCCATGCGTACCTCGACTCCTTTTATATGGATGCTTTGGTGAGGTTGGTTCTTCTCCTTGTCTATTTTGAGCGACTTCTTTTTGCTACAAGTAAAATTGCTAACGCTCATCCTGCTAAGTGAACATAAGGGTCACTACGAGCACTCTTTGGTGAAAGAAGGAACTCTTGCATGTTTGGTGTGTTTGTTTGCGAGCAACATTCAGGTCATTCTAGAAAATTGTGCTTTGATGCTTATGTTAACTTGCTAAATCAAAAGGAATAGGTGTTCAGGTCATTATGGCTTCTTGTGCATTAATGCTTACAACTCATTCCGACAAATCTAAGACTTATGTCATATTCATATTCTCATAATTGCAATGTTAGTGAGGATTGTATGACATTTTGTGATCATCTCATGCTTAAACAAACTTGATGATGATAAATACGGTGAGTCCAACAACCAAGTCCTAGGGCTTGCATTTTAGTTTAGGCTTGCATTTGCATGCTAAGATTGGATTTGAGATGATATCTTGTTACTCTCTTGATTGCTTCCTATTCATTAAAGGTTCTCATCTTTTATCCTAGTTTCATCATGATTGCACAAGTTTTCAGGATCGAAATCAAAATCTAACATCTCTAGATAGCTCAAAATCGCATTTTAAATATGGGACCCTTTGGGATTGGACGCTTGTGTAGTCAACCTTCTGGCGTCATCTTCCTACCAGACCCTCATCTTTGCATCATGTTCTCAAGATATTTTCTCTTTTCATTAAAGTTAATTCAAAGTCAACTTTGGTCAACCATGGTCAACTATGGTCAAACTTGGCCAATAGGACCTCTTCTTTGCTCTGATTTGCTTTTGCAGCTTCTCAAATCTAGTCTAATTGCTTCTGCTCTACAACCTCTTGTTGTCAATCATCCCTCTTATGTCATCTTTCAATTTTTCTCCCAAGGGGGCAGGATGATTGGATCATTTGAATCTTTTCAAATCAATTCTTGAATCAGTCTGATTTGAATCTTTAGTTCTCATTGCTTGGGGCATCTTAGTGCCTCACATCTTGCTATCTGGTCATCTATCTTTTAGGTATTTGAGCAATCTAACTCAGATCCTTAGGAATCAAGCTTCGTTCTGGAGATAGTTCTCAAAATCTTTTAGGTATTGGGGTAATCTAACCCTAATTCCTGGGAGTCAAGCTTCATTCTAAAGATTTCTCTCAAAATCTCTCTTGGACCGTTATTTGGGCAATCTAACCCAAGTCTCGGAGGGCTAGGCTTCATATTGGGGCAATCTAACCCTGATTCTAGAGACAACCCTAAGTTTACATTTGAATTTCATTCTGGGCATTGGGGAAACCTAACCCTGATTCTTGTCTTCTCTCAAAGACCATTGTCTTCACAATCTAACTTACACTTAGAAAAATCATGCTTTGATCTATTTGGTGTCTTGGCAACCTAACCTAGACTTCTAAATTTCTCGTCATCTGTCACTTCAGACTATTCTTTGAATCAACGTGTTGTTCGCACATCAATTCAAAGAGGGGAAAATGTAATACCCTAAAATTGGGACCTATTAAATTCAACTAATTTTTGGTGCATTTTCATCAATTTTACATCTTCAAAGTCCTAGTTCCCTAGGCAAATTTCTCTCTCCTACTTGACTTAATTTGACTTGATGTCAATTGCAAAGACCATAAATTGCATTAATTAAATATCAAAATTTATTCCTAAAGTCCTTGACTTTAATTAGCTAAATTACCCCTATGATAATTTAATTTAATCCTAAAGCCTTAAGTACTTGGAATTAAATTAAAATCTACCCCCTTTAGCTAATTACCCATAAAAGGAATTAATAATTTCTTGATATTTGAATGGACACACCTTTTTGAATTAATAATTCAAGATATTTGAAAGGCCACATGTGCGGCATTTTCCATTCTTTTTATTAAGTAATTCTTTCTTTTTTGTCTCAAATGGAAATGAAGGGTCATGAGTTTCAAATCAAGAACCCCTTCATTCCCTGCTTAGGCTTGCTTATTTAATGGACCTCATTTCTTCATTTGAGAAAAGGAATTTTTGAGAGCATCTCTACTATAGTCAATTTTAGTTTCCATTATTACATTGTTTTCAAAGCTTTATTGCATAGTTAGCCTAATATCTCATTTTAGTATAATTGCATCTCATATTAGATTTAATTTTCTTATTTGTCTTAGCATAATATCACCTTTATTTCAATTGCTCTAAAATAACTCTGCATTTCATATCTCTTTCAAAAGCATTTCTATATTAATTGCACTCATTTTAGTTTAATTTCAGTTTTGCATATCTTCTTAGCTTTTGAAAATCCTCCATTGTAGAACTGATCTTATGGTTGTTGGCTCTCCAATCTGAGAGTAATTAAACACCCCGTCTACATAGGAGGCAACAAGTCGATTCATAATGAATTTTAGATTGAGTAATTCATACTCTCTCTTGTAATTCAATCAATGTGAGTAATGACTATGTTGGGTTTGTGCCTGATTTAGAGGTCCACATTCAGACACACACCACCCTTGACACTATCTCCTTGTGAAGTTACAAGCTTACTTCCCTTCCCAACCCTTCAAGGACACCAATCAACAAGTACCAAAAGGTATAAACATAAGTTTTACCATAATTCACCAATCAACAATATCTCCCATTCATCTACTTAACTACTTCAAATGTAGAATTAATGTAATACTATAATCAACTTTACACTATTGATCAAAATTACAAAACATTGGGTTACAATAATCAAGAAAGTTTGAATGCCTCTTTGTTTAATTCCTTGCAAATGATGACAATGTCAGAAGGCCTACTTCCTCAAATAATGTCTTTAATGCACTCAAAGTGCTAAAATGTTGTCTAACCAAGCAGATGATTTGGATATTGTTCACTTTATGCTTTTGACTAAAATCGCAAAACATGGAGTTACACTAATCATGGAGAAGATTTAAATTCCTATCTGTTTAGGTATTTGCAAATGATGACTTGATGCAGTTAAGTATCAAACACCTAGTGAGGGTGGCTAATCCAAGAAGCTATGCATGCACAATGATGATCTCTTAAAAGAAGAATTATAACTCTGAATAATAGCATTCCATTTCTTCATTGGTCAAATCTATTGCAATCTTTTTAATGATGGTTCTCTTTATGATGTTTGTAATTTTTTGGATTTTCATTTCACCATCCTCTGTGGTTATTAATTGACTTATCTTGTGCACACTCTTGCTCATCCAATGCTCTGGTGTACCAAATGTTTAGTTGGATTCCACAAACATTGTATAAAATTTTTGTTATTGTTTCTCTAGTAAATCTATTTGTGTCCATTGAGTCCTATTATTCCCTTGAAGGTTTTATTGGGTAATATAAGTTGTGGAACTTTGTTGGTTGACTTTGTTTTTGAAATGGTGTGGGAACTATTTGAAACATGAACATTGTTCTTGGAAGGGTTTACATTTCTTATAAGTTTTTTTGTAACTTTTAAGCTCTATGATAATGCTTGTCATCCTTATATGGCAAGCAAATGAATCCAAGAAGGAAGCTTTTAGTAAATATTTGGAGTCAAGCGGCGTGCTTGATACCCTCACAAAAGGTCTCCATGATTTCTATTTTTGTACTTGTATTGAACAATGAATGCAAGGCTAACATTTTTCTTAGGCTTGTTATAGAATTCATTAGTTTCTTACGAGAACAATCATTTAAATCATAAAGAAGCTGAACCTTATATTTTCTTTGAGAATTTCTAGATGGCTATCTTTTTGGGCTAAATCAAATCTAATTTTTTTTGTTGCAGTTCTTGTTGCTTTGTATGAGGAGAATCAGAAACCCTTGGTGGCAATTGAGTAAACTTTTGAGTCGGATATTTTCTTTCATTATAAAAAATTGTGTGTTTATCAACATAGATGAAATTGTGGCAGCAAAATAATTTATTATAAGAATGCATGAATAGCACATAGTTGTGGAAATTCCCAAAAAAAGTGTGATTAATTGGCATTCAATCTAGACACCAATTTGTTCATTTAAAATATTGTGATTTTTTAGTTTAATTGGTTAACCCAACTATTGATCCCCTTTTTAGTGATTTCATTAGAAAAATCCATTTTTTAAGATAAAAACATGATTTTTTGGTAAATTTTTTAATGGTTTATGGGCTTTTTTTTCTCATTTGTGGCATTCTTTTTGTTTTAAGTTTTCCTAATCCTTACCCAATTGTTTCCTAATTAATTGAAAAAAATACACCGATCTCACTTTATTTTAGAGATTACACAATCCACATTTCTACCAAGAGATGTGAACCCTCCTTTGCTCCATGAAGGGACATAAAATGAAACTAGTGCTTCTTATGCAAAGTATTGTTTCTGAGCAAGAAGCTAGCTTAAGTTGATCAAAATAGCTCATGCCTCTGATGCCTCCAACCTCCAATATTAACCTATTATACTTTATTAATTTGATGTTGCATTAGACTCTTTCAGAGCAAACGTCCAAAATATCTATTAGGTATAACATGGATAGCTTCAAGAACACAAATGTTATGTGAAGCAACCATATGTAAAGGTGAAATTTTGAGTATCAATACCCTCAAAATAAAACATCTCTGCTCTTATAAACTTTGAATTTGCAAAATAAATTCTCCTTGAGACATACTTCTCTAACTTATTACATCTAATTTAGAACAAGTACCCTAAAAAAGTTCATAGGCCCATACAAGACACCCACAAAAATATAGACCATCAATTTATAGAACCCCTGCAAGATATCCCAAGGAATGATAGGTAGTGAAAACTAGATAGATAGAAAAAATAACATAAAAATATGTTGCCTCGCCTATTTGAGGTAAGAAAAACTTGGTCTAATTCTCTTAACAATGGTACATATCCATCCAAGCACAACAACCTTCAAAGATTTGTAGTGGTAAAGAGAATCCCCATATTTTATCAGCCTAACATAGTCTTTGGCCATTTTGGAAATGAGATTGTGAGCAATATTGATCTCACCAAGGGCCAACTTATAGTGATCTTTATCATATAAAACATTTAGTAGATCTCCATAAAATGGATGCACATCATCTTGGTGGGGGAAATCATCTTGGCAGATCTCCATAAAATGGATGCACACCATACCTATTAGTTGAACTATAATTTCTTTGTTGTAGAATTGATTTAGTATAGAATATTTTCTAGTAGGATTTTTTTTTTAAAAAGCAAGGTTTTTGTAGCATTATCTACCACTTGTACAAAAGTTTCCATAGCTAAATTTCCTTGCCACGGTTAATATTTCTCTAAAGACTTATAAGTTAGTAAGTCCTCAACTAAAGGGATAATAAACTAAATAAAGTTTCAAACATATGAACAAATAAAACTCATACAAGAAAAAGCCAAATCAAAATTGAATAGCATTTTCTATTTGTCAGCGGAAGGTCCCTGCTAGAACAAACACATTTGTCACTTCATTAAGATGACAATTGTGTACTAAGTTTCCTAATTGTATAAGTCATCATCATCTTTATTATCTGTTGTAGCAAATACATCCAAAGCACAAGCAAAAGCACCAGGAAATCAAAATTCAAAACCAAAGCCTCGAGATTGTTGTAGTGTTTGTGCAAAGGCTTGATACTTTTGAATATTAGCATCACTGACACTTCTTCGGGCATATTTCATTGACTCCTCAAAATGAACAGCCTTTATTTCAGCTACCTCATCACTATCATCCTCATCCATTGCCTTGAGGTTCTCACTTCTTTTTCTTTCACGTTCAATATCTTGTAAAAGTGTAGAGGAAAGAGAAAATGAAAAATTAAAATAATAAGATACACATTGAGGAAAATTGAATCAAAAAATGTAAAATTCTAACAAACTAGTTCAAAAAAAGCCATTAAGAAATTCATAACCAAATCTAGTTTGAAAAAGCCACCACAATTGAAACTCACCTTCTCAATATTTTCTCTAATAGCATACTTGCAAGCCCACTAACAAATCTCTATAATATCAGCTCTACTAAATCCTTGGGTATAATGAGCCAGTGCCATTAAGTCCACATCCTTTGAGATAGGTGATTTTCTCAAGCAAGAACTAAAAATTTGATAACATGATGACTCATCAGGTAAGGGAATAGAAATCAATTGGTCAAGTTGGCCATGCCTTAGCAATGCAAGATCAATGATATCAGGTTTGTTTGTAGCACCAATAATGAAAATAGTTTTCTTGGCTGTCATACCATCCATCTCCTTCAACAACTAGTTAAGGACTCTTTCTGCAATACCACCAGCATCCCCAACACTGCTTGCATGCTACAAACATGCAAACCAATTATGCATCACTAGTAATAGCCTATCTCTCAAATAGTTCAAACAAAATGAAAAAACTCATAGTTTCACGCAGAGCAGAGTAGATGGATTGCTAGAGCCCAAAGAAGTCTAGAAAATAGAATGAGCAGGCACTCGCTGGCAACAAGTAGCAGAATGAGTGTGGACACCTAAAGATAAATATCTAGACTAATCACCGATCAGGATGCGGTTGGTGAATAGTTTGGATATTTATCTTCAAAAAAATTTTAAACACTCAGTATTTTGGCAAAATTTTGACTCACCGTGGTCGACATTTTGACTCACCTTCATCAAAATTTTGGCCTAGTTTGGTCTAAAAATCAACCATTCTGTGTTGAAATGTGGCACCGTGGGTTTGGCATCCTAGTCAGAGCTGCTAAATATTTTGACCAATATTGGTCTAAAGTGAGATGAAATGTGGTTGAAATATGACCATCATGAGTTTGGCATCCTAGTCAGAGCTGCCAAATATTGGTCTAAAGTGCGGCAAACTTTGGTCGAAATATGACCGAAATATGACCACTTTCTAATGTTATTTTCAACCAAGATTGGCCTCATTTTTGACCAATGTAGGCATCGATTATTCCATGGTTGCAGCTATAGGTTGATATTTCAATGCCTATAATAGCGATGAACTAGTTGGTCGACTATTTGACTGATTTGGGTAGAAACTTCGACCAATAGTTCATTGAAAAATGGTGCATAATGTACTAGTGTCACTTTGTCAATCTTGGGCTTCCACTAATTTTTACTGCTTCCTACCTCTTCATCTGCTTGTGGTTCAATTGGAGTCCTTATTCTTTGTATTGGAGAAAAGATGGTTTTTTGTCTCTTGCCTGGTCCACTTTCCATTTCTTTAACTCTCTTAGTCGGTGTAGTAGATGTGGATCTAGTAGACTTTCTCACTGCTGGCACATCCAATTCTACAATATCTTCCTCAATATTCTAAATATCTTCAACAGTGGTTGCATGGGTTATCAAGGGTGGAATTGACAACAATTCCTTTTTTCCAATATCCCTAATAGCTATTTTTGTCTGCTTCACAATGTTAAATTCATGCTCGGTCATACCTGTATCCTTTAAGATCTTATAGTGCTATCTACTCTTTTCTTTGCCAATTTGTACACCTTTGATTGTTGTGATGTACTGAAATTTTCTTCATATGTTCTAAATCTAGAACTCTTGGCATCCAAACTACTTTTAAGTATGTTGTTTACATACTCTTCAAGTTAAGTATGTTGTTTACATAATCTTCAAGTTCTTCTTTAGATAGCTCATACTCAAGAGGATCTACAAACTCTATCCTTGTCTCTACTACTTCAATGAAAGTAAAATCAGTGTCCACTAAGAAACATATCTCACTCTTATATTTCTCAACAATAGATGGTGGAATTCTTGATCTTCTTCTCATTTCATTTTGAAAGGTCTTTATGAAAAGGGTAGCACTCTCATTCACCTTATCAATGGGATGTCTTAAGTATACCTTGTTAATCCTTTCTATTGAATTTCTTCCATCATTCCAATCAGTTCCTATGGTGTAATGGAATCTTCTTAAAACATGTAAGTGATCAGGGATGAGAATCTAAACTGTGAATTCTTAGTCTTCTTGATCTTTCTGAGATTTTCAATTAGTTGAATTCTCAGAATCTCACACATATCTACTTCCACTCTGTCAATACACATAAGGTAGGCTACTTGTACCATGCCTTCTACCATGTCATCTTCCCTAGAACTTGCACATAATTTTGAAGTTAAAATCTTACATACATATATTACATCATCTTGTTAAATCTTTCTTATAACTATTCATCTTCCATTGTATGAAGACATGGTGTTGTCCAACACTATTTTCTTAACATTTTTCTCATTTAAAGGAATTTCTCCTATCTTAGATAATCATGTAACCTCATGTATAAGATCTTTTGTAATGTCTATAACTCTATCATCTAAGCAAAACTTTCCAATATGGATTCTACTCAAAATGATTTTGGTCCATTCGTCATTTTGAAATTCATAGTGAAATGTGTACTTAATCATATCAATTTGACCTAAATGTTCAAATCCTTCTTTGTAGGTCATGTCTTGTTTGTAAATCTTACTATACTCCATGGTTAAGCTACCATCTCCTACTATCTCGAACTTGCATTTTAGATATTCTTTTACATCTTCCAAATGTAAAAATCCATCTGGGACGATTGATAAAGCCAAACAAGGTTCTTCCTCTAAGGGTTCTATGGGTTCCTTCTTTATCTTAGGTCTAGTTGTGTCTATGATGTTGTGAACTAGTGATGCATCCATGATTCTATCAAAATGTAACTTCTTTGATAATAAATACTTAGTTAAATACCTTGAAATCATGATTTAGGGCTTTGTGTAGATCTAGCGAAGAATCTATCTCCAAATCATGGAAAATACTTTCAAACTCCACTGGCTAGCTCTTTATATCTCTTGTAAATACTTGAATGATCAACCGATTTCAATAATCTTCTTTTATCCTTCAAATCTTTCAAGATAAAGTCATCGCATTAATTTCTTAAGTGCATTCATGCCAAAAGTTGTTCCTGGTTACCTACAAAGCTTCTTTCTTTTCATGTAATCGCATACATATTCATAAATTTATGTGCTTTTAACCATAGCTCCCTTATATCATATACTATCTCATATTAACTTTGCAAGGCTTAATTTAACTTATTCTAAATTCTATACTATTCTGATGCTTATTCTAATACATAGTTCATGAAATTGATGCTTAATTGCTTTGAGATGAATTAGGAAATTATTCACACTTACTCTCAAATACTTCACATGTCTAATTTCCTAGTATACTGAGTGTGCTTGCTTGATCTATAGCTTTAACAAACTCAATTTCCTCCAACTTACTACAACTTTCTTTCTAACTATTGTTGGTGTTCACATTTCTCCTGGTATAGTTTGCATTTCTTCTAGGATTAGGATTTCTCATGTTGTTCATTTTGCAATACCTCATTATGTGACCAATGTTATTGCATATCTGAAAAATTATTCCATTTTTTCCATATCTTAGTCTTGACTGACTGATTTGTGATCTGTAATTTCTGGCAATGTGTTCAAATGTGATGCATCTATAACACAACTCCATTTCTTTTGTTCATTTCTCCAATAGGTCTCTTATCTGTAGGGTTAGTATTTCAGAACATTCTACTATTAACATTATCATTAGATCTAGGTTTCTTGCAATCAATAACTCTATGTCCAAAACCATGACAATTATAACAATAACTAGAAATAGGTTTGAATTTCTTACCTGTAAAATCTCTTTTCATGTATCCAAAATAATTGCATGAAAAACATCTACCTTTAAATTCTCTTCCCATCTCTTTAGGTGACTCATCTTTCTTAGGTGGGTTAGATATATCTTAAGATTTGTTAGATTCATCTGGTTTCTTTTCATCTTTATTCTCAGGCTATTCCGGATCGGGGTCTTTGCATTCTTCAATCTTCTTTGGGAATTTATCTTCAATGTATCCAAGATTAGTTTTATCATAAGAGGGTTTCTGATAAGAAATCTATTCATCAATCTTTTCACTACTGGAATATATTTTCTCAAGATGTTGTTTAGACTGAGTTAGTTCTCCTTTCACAATTGTGTTGTATTTCATAAGTTCAACATACTGCAATTTTGTAGCCTCTAGTTCAGATGTCACTTTGGTAAGTTCAGATCTCAGATCTATATTTTTCGGATTTCAAATTTGACTCATCTTTGTTGTTATCATCTTTCAAGCTTAATTTCAGATCTACAATCTTTAGCTCATGTTTAAGGATCTCATTTTCTTTCTTTAGTTTTGAAACTTCATCATAGTCCTTGATTTGACTTGTAAGTTATTTCTTTGATTTTAGATCTTCTAACTTTTCTTCCAGTTTCTCAATGTGATCTTTCACATTATCATATTTGTCTTTTAGTGTATCTCTTTCTTCAGTAAGAATATCAATATGTTCAAGAGCTTCACCAAGATTTTTCTGCAATTGATCCATATCCATAGAGATCTTACTCAAGCTATTAGGATTTCTCTAAATAAATTAGTTCTAAGTAACTAAGCTCTGATACTAATTGTTAGAAATGGGAAATACTAAGAGAGGGGTGAATCAGTATTTCACAAACTTTTACTTTTGCCCAATTATGGATATATGAAATTAACTTGTATCTTTCATAAGAAATGAAACTAAGTAAACTAAATAAAAAGCATAACAATAAAATATATGAACTCATAACACCATGATTGTTCTCGAAAAAACACTGGCCAAGGGAAAACCCTGGTGGGGATGATACCCACAACTGATCCACTAATCAAAAGTATCTAGTTAAGGATGTTGACCCTGTTAGGAGTCTATTACATACATATAGTGTCTTTGTCCTAGTTAAAGGACTTTAGGCCTTGTTAGAAGCCTCAACCCTATTAGGAGTTGCTATTACAAAATAAAGATGTATGCAAGATGAGCTCACTACCCAAACATGCAATATACAATGATAACTTCACATAAAAGGTAAGATACAAAAACCTTTTATTGTTGTCGAATAAGTTTATTATTTTGATCTATCTTTGTAGGTTCTTCACTCTGATATACAATACTTTATTCTTTTCTTTCTTACAACTTATAGTTTCACATCATATATATCATATATCGACTTCTTACTACTTCACATTATATTATTCTTACTTATATACAGTTTAATACAAAAATAACCTTCATGTCGGCTTTACAATACATTATACTCTCCTCAAAACATAAATTCATTACATGATGCCTTAGGGTTAACATCTATGATGTCATACTTAACTATTTAAGTCATTATTTTAATAAAAAAATAATCCCTTAACTCAATATAATCATATTTTGACTGCTACTCTTTTCTGATCGGCTCAAAATTGTCTTTGTAAAACATCAATATCTTTTTCCATACATGCCATACAGACTTGCACTATTAGATGTAGCTTTGATATACATAGAATGATCAATGGTCAAGTGCACATACACTAAACCTACTTCTATGAACATCGCTAATCAAAATTTTCTCTGTGAAGACTGGTAAACACTGTTATACTTAGACAATTTTCATGTGCGCTCATACAGAACTTCTTCCTCTGATCATGTTGTGTTAATGCTGAGTATATGTTGCCATAATGAGAACATTATGATATCCTACTTAGCCAAATTTCCAACACTAAAATTGAAGAAGATAGAAATATTTAGGAAGGAATTGCCTTGCTTGTGAAAAGAGATCCAGAAGGTAAGAAAATCTTTAAATGTTGGACATGTCAATAATATGGTCATTTCACATCTAAATGTCCTAAGAGAGTAAAGAAATATAAGAGCTTTAAACCTACAAGATCTAAAGAATGTTATTATGCTAATGATTAAGAATTTGAGGCTAGCATTGAGAAAATCTTAAGTCAAAGTGATAATGAAAGTGATGACATAAGATTTGTTGCAATAAAAGAAGAAAACTCTAAAACTAAAGTTAGAGAAGAAAAAGCTTTAGTTTCTCAAGTTGAAAAGAAAACTAATTGGATTATAGATAGTGGTTGTTCACATCATATGATTGGAGATGTAAAAAATTTTATAAAGTTTAACAATTATGATGGAGGAATTGTTAGAGTCAGAAACAATGCACCTTGCCTGATAAAAGGAATATGATCTATTACTCTTGATGGAAAGACTAGCACTAATAATGTTTACTTTTTGGATGGATTGAATCATAATCTTTTAAGTGATGTATAGTTTGTTGACAAGGGATATCAAGTTTGGTTTACTAAGTATACTTGTGTGATCAAGGATAAGAATGGTAAGATGATTGGAATAGGAGCAAGAACTAGAGGTAATGTATTTCAGTTGAATCCTACTGAGATGACATGTTTGATTACTAAGATTGATGATAGTTGTTTATGGCACAAAATGTTTTGTCACATAAACTTTGATAACATTTTGAAAGAAAGCACTACATTTTTAGTAAGAGATTTGCCTAAGATTATGAAACCTACTAACATGATATGCAAAGAATGTGTTATGGAAAAGCATAAAAGAACTTCTTTTCGCAATAAGAAGTTCACCATAGAAGCAAAATTGGAGATTGTTCATACAGATCTGAGTGGTCCCACAAGGACTAGAGGATTCTACAGTGAAAGGTATTTTATGATTCTTGTTGATGATTTTACTAGAATGATGTGGGTAGCATTTCTTAAAGAAAAATCAGTACAAGTTGAGAATGAATCAAGAATCAAAATTAAATGTTTAAGATCTAATAGAGGTGGATAATTTACTTCAAAAGAATTTAATACTTTTTGTGAAGTGAATGGCATTAAGAGATAGCTTTCAGTCCCTAGAACACCTAAACAAAATGGTATTGTAGAAAGAAGAAATAGATCAATAACTGAGGCAACAAGAGCTATTTTATTTTAGAATGATATGGAAAAGACATTCTGGAGAGAAACAATGATTTTAGTAGTGTATACAATGAATAGAGTACAAATCAGAGCAGATACAGACAAGACACCTTATGAATTATGGTTTGGACATGCACCATCAGTTAAGTATTTCCAAAATTTTGGAAGTAACTGTTATATTAAGAGAGATGATGACATTGGCAAAGCTATATTTCTTGGTTATTCATTGAAAATAAAATCTTATATATGTTTTAATAAAAGAACTAAGACTATTGTTGAGAGCAAAAATGTTAAAGTAGATGAGAAATTCAAAATTTAGGAAAGAATACTTGATTATGATTCAGATGAAGTTCACCCTAGATTTGATCAAGAAAATATTGAATTGTTTTATGAAACTAACAGTCATTTGTAGAATGAGATTCATATTGAGGAAATAAGAGAAGAATCAAGACAAGATCCTAGATTTGAAGAAATAACTGAGACAGTGACACCTAATAAGAATCTAGTAAAGAATCATCTTGTTGATCAGATTATTGGAGGCAAATATAAAGGAGTTATGACAAGAAATAAGGTACAAGAAGAACTATGTTTGATTTCTCAAATTGAACCTAAAACTATTGATGAAGCCTGTAAAGATGATAATTGGATTCAAGAAATGAAGGAAGAACTAGATCAAATTGAAAACAACAATAGTTGGGAACTGGTTCCTAGACCTAAAGATAAAAATGTTATAGGAACTAAATGGGTTTTCAAAATAAGATGAATGAAGAAGGTGAATTTATAAGAAACAAAGCAAGATTGGTTTGCAAAGGTGTTGGCATTAAGCAGAATTGCCACTAGTGACAACACTTATTTTCATTCTGGGTGCAAACCGAGTAGACAGTACAAATCGAGTAGACAGTGCAAACTGAGCAGATAGTGCAAACCGAGCAGACAGTGCAAACTGAGCAAAATAGTGCAAACCAAGCAAGTTAGTACAAACCGAGCAGGACAGTGTAAACTAAGTAACATCATGTCTACCGAGTCACCAGTATTTACCGAGTTCAAAACCTACCGAGTGGTCAGTATGAACCGTGCCTTCACTTCTACCGAGTGCATGATGATGCTGAGTAATGCAGTGGACGCCGAGTATCAGAAAGTCACCAAGTTAGTTTGAAGGAACCGTGTAACCATACTTGGGCCGACTTAGTAGCACTTATGTTTATTTGTGAAGCCGACTTTGTAATTGTAATTGTAATTAATTTTTTAAGACTTGTATATAAACAATGTTGTAAAAATGTCAAGAAGAATGTAAGAAGCATATATGTGAAAAAGAAAGAAAGGCAGAGATAAGCGAATTACAAAGGGCTTTAGCAGTATAAGGAATAGCAAAGACAAATTTATCACAGAAGGTGATCAGTACATCAGCGAATCTCAATCAGTAATCCAGTTGCAAAGCAAGAGATCTACTATTTCATCCTAACAGGTGAATCAGTACTAAATCCTTTAACCGGGTAGACTTAACAGTCTTTTGTAAAATCTCTTTACTGAGTGCATACTTCATTGTATGTTTGTAAATCCTTTAACAAGGTGGATTTAGCAATCCTTATTGCTCCTAATAGGGAAAATCATCAGAAGTGATCAAATTGTAAACCTTAACCGGCCAACTTTATTCTGCAGTATTAAAGCTTTGTGGGTTTCATCCCCACCCCAGTTTTACTTTCTTTTTGGAAGGTTTCTGGGTAACCAAATATATGTGTCATTATTGTGAATGCTTTTAAGTTTCATGCTTTTTGTATGCAAAGGTTAAAGTAAATTACATGTTAATACATCTGTAATTGAAAGAAAATTTGGAGTTACTGATTCACCCCTCCCCTCTCAGTAACTCGGTTAATTCCTGAATATTTCCAACAAAAGGATACTCATAGCAAGAAGGAATTGATTATGAAGAAACATTTTTACCTGTTGCAAGAATTGAAGTGGTAAGAATGTTTTTGGCTTATGTAGCTTATAAGAAATTCAAATTGTATTAGATGGATGTGAAGTCAACATTTTTGAATGGAGAATCGGAAGAAGAAGTATACATTGAGCAGCCTAAAGGTTTTCCTTTGACTCAAGAAGGAGACATGGTATGTAAACTAAACAAAGCCTTATATGGACTAAAACAAGCACCTAAAACATGGTATGTAAGATTAGATAGATATTTGGTAAAATTGGGATTTTCTAAAGGCACCCCAGACAGTAATCTATATCTAAGAGAAATTGAGAATGGATTATTGATTGTATTTATTTTTGTTGATGATATTATCTTTGGAGGTGAAGATAAAGCTAGTGATAAATTTTTTGATGAAATAAAGATAGAATTTGAAATGAGAATGATTGGAGAAATGAAATTTTTTCTAGGATTATAGATAGTGAAAAATAGTGATGGTATTTTCTTATCTCAAACAAACTATCTAAAAGATTTATTGTAAAGATTTGGCTTGGAAAATGTTAAACTTGTTGGTACTATTGGCAAGTTGGCTATACTAGTGTATATGACTTGGTATAGTGTTGTCATTATGGAAACAAAGTCATATAGTAGTTTGGAGTCAGTACACTTAATAAGAAGATCAGAAATCAGCTAAGTGTTGAAGATTGAATAGTATACAGAGTACCTGAAGCTCAAAGCATCAGCGCACATGCATATGACTGAGTTATGGTATGCACCCCAGAAGATAAGTTTTTTAGACTATATTCATGCTTAGTCTATGAGTGCATGATCAGATATGCAAGTATGAGAAAGATACAGACAGTTGAAGTTACACAGCCAGTGTGTGCCAGAGAAGAACAGAGTAAGCAACCAACTGTTAGCATTTTGAGTTGCGGTTACATTCTAATGATGTAAAGGATATGCACCTATTTTAATTAGGTCTTCAACATGTAAATATGTTATTTTGTAAACACGCTTGAGCCAAGTCATTTGGAAGCATTGTATGTAATAGGTCTAAGGGCCGACCTAGTTGTTTGTTTTGTATGCACATATAAATATGAGATGTGCCCATTGTAATTAGAATGAAAGTTGATATAGAGTTGTGATAAGTAGAGTAGAAGTGTGATAAGAGACTATAAGATGTATTATAACTTTGCAAGAGGTCAAAGTATTAACACATCAAAGGAATTGATCTGACAAGAAGTGTCACAGTGATAGTTCATCCAGCAGATATAGTGTGTATCTGAGATCAAAAGGTTGTAGCCTTCACCACTTAAGTAGTGAGCTCTAGGACAGTGTGTCCACTCCCCTAATAGGGACTATTGTAAAAGACTCCTAATAGGGTTCGACCCTTGACAAGGTCTACTGTACTTAATACATTGTAAAGAAACTCCTAACAGGGTTAAGGATCTTTTGACAAGCATCATAAAACACTAGTATAGAATATTAGTGGGTGTCAATTCCCACCACGGTTTTTACCTATTTGGGTTTCCCCGTAACTGATGCAAGGGCAGGGTAGATACAAGTAGAATTAAGCAAAATTGACTCCACTTCAATCCACAAATAAGCCCTGCTCAGAGTTACAAAATAGAAGAAATATAATGTCACATGAAATTAATGAAATCACAATGGATATAAGATAATCAACTGGCAGCAACAACAGAGAATTTATATTATTTCTTTCAACATGCCTGACTGTGAGGCCTTCCAAGTTTTGGCCTTATACAATGAGAATTATGAAATCAAAATTACAAATTGCATCCTATCTTTGTCTCCAATGTCTTATCTTGATAATCCTTCTATATCTCTCCCTTTATGCCCTACTATAACAATCTAGACTCCTTATACAGCCAGCTAAGCCACGAGTCAGCCAGTCGGGCATTTAATTACATTATAGGTCCAGTCTGGAAGATTTAAATCAAAACTAATGAAAGATTGATCACCAATTTATTTTCCTTTGGATTTAGGTCATCACATGACCCAAGAACATTTCTTTAACTATGCAAGGCCCCATTTGATCACACGAAACCGCGCAAGAAGAAACACTCCACGTTTCATGTGAAAACTGGTAGAAAATAGGTTCTTGAGAAAAATGGTCATAACTTTTGACTCATAATGAATTAGGACTTGCACCTTTTGGAAAAAATATTAATTTAGGTCCTCTTAAAGTCCATAAGGGTGTACAAACTAAATCATTAAGGATCATCAGCACCATGACCCATAATCAACACCAAAACTATAGGAAAATATAGTTATGATGACAAGGAAAATAGTTGTAACTTTGAAATAGTCTATCCAATCCTTATGCAACCATAGGAGAAGGTTCCAAAATAGGTCCTCAACATCATGTAAGCTTTTCATTACATGAAACCAACAAATGCAAAAAATATAAAGAAAACAACAGAAAATGGGTACAAAAATCAGGAAATGTTTTTGGTTTATGTAAGATTGCTCAAAGACCCAAGATGCTCCTGCATCAAACACCTGGGGTAAATAAAAGACTAATGTCCACATTAGGCACTACTCATATTCTGACCTGAATCATAAAGATCCAACTCAGCTTGTGTAATCCATGAACTACCTTCAACTGGCTTATTCTTCCACTAAACTAGATATTCCATGCAGTCTTTTCCATTTGTACTTTTGCTCACTCTTTTATTCAAGATCTTCTCAATGTTGTCATTGTTCTTCTTAGGATATTCTAGATCATCTTCAATCTCATCATATGATTCAAAGTACTCAAATATATCAGCAATGTTGAATATAGGTGATATATCCATGTCCTCTGGTAATTCCACTTCATAAGCATTTCCACTATCAAACTTCTTCAGAATCTTACAAGGTCCAAACTTCTTAATTTTCAGCTTGTTGTAAGTGCCAACTAGAAATCTATTCTTTTTCAAATGAATCATAACCTCATCTCCAACTTCAAAAGATTTATGTCTCCTTCTCTTGTTTTCTCTCTGTTTATATTTTAGATTACTGTCCTCCAAATTATTTTTAACTTCATCATGTAAAGTTCTCATGTATACTGCAAAATCCTCAGCTTCAACACTTCTTCTTGTCTCAGTAGGTAAATATTTTATCTTTGTGGTTCCCTTAGGATGAAATCTAGTAACAATCTCAAATGGTGTTCTCTTAGTACTTCTATTCATAGAATTATTATATGCAAACTCTGCTTGTACCAAAATTAAATCACAATTAGCAGGCTTATCCCCAACTAAACATCTCAACAAGTTTCCCAAACTTCTGTTCACAACTTCAGTCTGTCTATTTGTCTGAGGGTGAAATGTAGAACTAAACTTCAAATCAGTATTGATCTTCTTCCAAAGTTTTCTCCAAAAGTAACCAGTAAACTTAGTATCTCTATTTGAAACAATAGATTTAGGCAAACCATGCAATCTTACCACTTCCTTGAAGAATAATTCAGCTACATGTAATGCATCATATGTCTTCTTAGAAGGTATAAAATGATCCATCTTAGAAAATTTTTGAACCACTACCAAAATAGAATCATTACCTCTCTGAGTTCTAGGCAATCCAAGAACAAATTACATACTCACATCTTCCCAAGGTCTATCAGGTATAGGAAAAGGTGTATACAATCCCAAATTCTGACTAGTTCCTTTTGCTACTTGACAAATTCTACAACCTCTAACCATTCTCTGTACATCTCTATAAATCTATGGCCAAAAGTATCTTTTTGAAATCAAATTCACAGTCTTATCAATCCCAAAATGTCCAGCAAGTCCACCACTATGTTTCTCCTTCATTATGTTCTCTCTCATAGATCCTCTAGGTATGAACAACTGAATTCCTTTAAACAACATGTCCTCTTGAATGAAATGATCAGTCCACTTATCACTCACTATGTGCTCTTTACAAGCTTTCCAAGGCTCTACAAAATCAATGTCAGTCTCATAAAAACACTTCAAATCATCAAAACCAAGTACCTCAACTCTCATATCTATCAACAAACTTCTTCTTCGGCTCAAGGCATCAGCAACCTTATTTGACTATCCACTTTTATGCTTCAATGAAAAGGAAAAATTCTACAAGAACTCAACCCACTTCATATGTCTCTGATTCAACTTATTCTGACTTCCCAAATACTACAAAGCTTTATGGTCAGTATACAACACAAAATCTTTAGGCATCAAGTAATGTCTCCATTTCTTCAAAGCTTGAACAATAGCATAGAATTCCTGGTCATAAACTGAATATTTTCTTTTAGCATCATTCAAGTTTTCACTAAAGAAAGCTATAGGTTTTCCTTCTTGACTCAAAATAGCTCCAATTACACTTCCGCTAGCATCACATTCAACTTGAAAAACTTTACTAAAATCAGGCAAAGCAAGTGTAGGAAACTCTACAATTCTTTGTTTCAATGTTTCAAAACTCTTTTGTGCTCCATGTGTCCATTTAAAATCCCTTTTATCTCCTCTCATAGTTTCAGTCATAGCATTACAAATAGAATTGAAATTTTTGATGAACCTCCTATAAAAACTTGCCAATCCATGAAATGATCTTACCTCTCCAACATTCTCTAGTGTAGGCCAATCAAGTATAGCTCTCACTTTCTCAGGATCCATCTTCAATCCATCAGCTAAAATTACAAAACCAAGATATACAATCTCCTCTTTCATAAATGAACATTTCTTCAAATTAATCAGAAACTTTTTTCTTCCTTCAATCTCTACAATACTTGTCTAATATGTTCAAGATGTTCCTCCTTACTCTTACTAAATATCAAAATGTCATCAAGATATACAATCACAAACTTACCCAAGAATCTTTTCAGAACTTCATTCATCATCCTCATGAAAGTACTAGGTGCATTAGTCAAACCAAAAGGCATAACCAACCATTCATACAAACCTTCATTAGTCTTAAAAGTAATTTTTCATTCATCCCCTTCTCTGATCCTAATCTGATGATATCCACTTTTCAAATCAATCTTTGTGAAATGCTTTGCTCCACTCAAACTATCCATTATGTCATCCATCCTAGGCAAAGGAAATCTGTACTTTACTGTTATCTTGTTTATAGCTCTAGAATCAGTGCACATTTTCCATTCTCCATTCTTTTTAGGTGCTAATACAGTAGGTACTACACAAGGGCTCAAGCCTTCCCTAATCAAACCTCTCTCACTAAATTATTGCACTTGTCTATTCAATTCACTCTTTTCATCAGGTGTCAACCTATGTGGTTCTTTATTAGGCAAGCTAGCTCTAGGTATCAAATCTATACAATAACTTATACTTCTCATAGGTGGTAAACCATCAGGTACATTATCAGAATTGATGTCATGAAATTAATTCAACAAAGGTTTAACCTCAGGTGCATGTTCTAACTCATCTTGTTTCCCAGTCTTTCTTGGAATTAAAGCAAAGAAAACATTTTGTTCTTTCATTTCTCTTGCAAACTTTTTACCATCAACCAAACATACTCTGACTGTGGTATAGTGACTTTCATCAAACTTCTCTACCAAGGGCAATAATACTTGTTTGTTTCCATCCATCCAAATAGTATATTGATTCAATCTACCATCATGCAAAGCTTTCCTATCATATTGCCAAGGTCTACCCAAAAGAATATGACAACAATCCATAGGCATAATATCACACAAGACTTCATCATAATAATTCCCAATTTTGAATTTAAAAAGGCATTGTTCACTTACAAGTAGTTTATGCTTCTTCTATATCCAATAAATATGGTAAGGCTTAGGATGTTTCAATCTCTACAACTACAACTTGTTAACCAGCTCTTTGGATGCCAAATTATCAGAACTTCCACTATCAATGATTACCTTGCAACATTTATCAGTGATCTTACATCTAGTTCTGAACAAACTTTTCCTCAAAATAGGTTCCTCATCAGCTTCTTCATTCCACAAGATCCTTCTTAGCATCAAGTTCTCACTTTGTTCAGGTTAATTAGACATTTCCTCAACTTCTTCACAATCCAAATTACTTCTGTCATTACCTCCAGTCTTCTTTCCAGAGTTAGTACATTCAAAAGCTCTATGTCCTTCACCACATTTGTAATAAGTACCTTTAAACCAAGATTTCTCTTCTCTTTTCCCATTATTGTTACTCCTAGAGTAACTAGTATAGCTACCTCTAGAGTAGTTACCTCTTTTAGCAGGTTCATCTTTCCATCCTTTATCTTGTGCTACATTGTCAGATCTGCTACTTTCTCCATAAGATCTTCCTCTACTTCTCTGAAATCTGCCACCTCTTCCTCTTTATCTTTGTTCATGTCTCTTTGTCAATCTCTCTTCTTCCTTCAAAGCCAATTGATATGCTTCTTCAACACTTTTTATCTTCACATAACTAATCTCATCTTGAATTGATGTCCTTAGGCCATTCATATATCTAGCCACTTTCTCAACTTCATCATCCACATGTCCAGATTTGATATCCAATTTGTAAAATTCCTTAGTATATTATTTTACACTCATGTCCTTTTGTCTCAGATTTTGCATTTTTCTCATCAAACTAACTTGGTAATCAGCTGGAAGAAACTTATTCTTCATCTTTCCAAGCATCTTCATCCATGTCTTGATCTTTTCTTTTCCTCTCTTTTGTATCTCAGTTTGCAAATGATCCCACCAAAGAGATGCATTCCCTTTCAACTTTTTGACTGCTATCTTAACCTTCTTATTATTAGGAGTACCTTCATACTCAAAGTATTTATCCATCTCAGAGATCCAATCCAAAAGTGCATCGGTCTCAAGTCTTCCATGATAGCAAGCAACTTCAACTGCAAGTCTGGAGTTAGCCTTAGACAAAACTCTCAAAAGTCTTTCCTCATCTTGTTCAACTTTAGGTTCAGGATTAGGTGCTTCTTCTTCTTATTCATCACTAACATCTTCAAGATGTGCACCTCTTCTCTGGGCTGTCTCCATAGCTTCAAGCCTAGTTGCAATCTGCCTGAACATATCCATGATAGCATTATCATTCCCTCTACCACGAACCATCTTGACAATCAAGTTCTAGCAAGATCATAACCTTCTACAAGTTATAGGTCAAATCTTAGATCTTCCACCCTACAACCAATCTAATAAGGTTCTCCACGATCCAATCCATAAGAAAGAAAGAACTCTGATATGACTTGACGCAAGGGTGAGGTAGATATAAGAAAAATTAAGCAGAATTGACTCCACTTGAATCCATAAACAAGCCCTGCTCAAAGTTACACAATAGAAGAAATATAATGTCACATTAAAGTAATGAAATCACAATGGACATGAGACAATCAACTGGCAGCAACAACAGAGAATTTATATTATTTCTTTCAACATGCCCGACTATGAGGCCTTCTGGGTTTTGGCCTTATACAATGAGAATTATGAAATCAAAATTAAAGCTTGCATCCTATCTTTGTCTCCAATTTCATATCTTGATAATCCTTCCTAGATATCCCCCTTTATGCCCTACTACAACAATCTAGACTCCTTATATAGCCAGCTAAGCCACAAGTCGGCCAGTTAGGCATTTAATTACATTATAGGTCCAGTCTGGAAGAATTAAATCAAAACTAATGAAAGAGTGATAACCAATTGATTCATATTTTTATTTAGGTCCTACCATGACCTATGAACATGCCTTTAACTATGCAAGGCCCCATTTGATCACACGGAACCACACAAGGAGAAACACTCCACGTTCATGTCAAAACTGGCAGAAAATAGGTTCCCGAGAAAAATGGTCATAACTTTTGACTCATAATTAATTAGGACTTGTTCCTTTGGGAAAAGATATTAATTTAGGTCCTCTTAAATTACCTAAGGTTTCAAAATCTGAATCATTAAGGATCATTGGCTCCATGACCTGCAATCAGCACCAAAACTGCAAGAAAATACAATTTCGACAGCAAGGAAAACAACTGTAACTTTGAAACAGTCTATCCAATCCTTATGAGACCATAGGAGAAGGCTCCCAAATAGGTCCCCAACATCATGTAAGCTTCACATAACATGAAACTAACAAATGAAACAAATATAAAGAAAACAACAGAAAATAAGTATAGAAATCAAGAAATGTTTTTGGTTGATGCAAGATTTCTCAAAGACCCAAGATGCTCCTGCATCAGTAACCATATTGGTGTTATGTGTTGATTTCATATTTCATTTTTATGTGCATGTTCATTTTAGTACTTAAGCATTTAATTTTAGTTTAAATATTAAGGGAAAAGATAAAATATAGTGAACATTGATTCACCCCCCCCCCCTCTCAGTGTTCCCATTCATAACAATTGGTATCAGAGCTCTGGTCCTCAAGATAGAAGTTTAACCACTTGAGGAGATCATGGACAAAGAAGCAATGAAACATCTAAAAATAAATCTTGAAGCTGATCTTGAAAACCTAGATAAATCTGAAAGAGAAATTGAAGAACTAAAAGAAAAACTCAGTGATGCTCAATTAGTCATCAAAAGGATAAGAAAAGATTTGAAAGAATGCTCTATCAGTGATCTAGGGACAATGCTCAAGAAGCTGAATGAAGAAAATACATCCTTAAAAGAAAAATTTGAAGAATTTGATGATAAGTTGACTAACACTCAGGAATTCTATGATGAATAGATCAAAGAGAACCTTCAACTGAATGAAGAATTGAGGCAAGAAAACATGGAAATCTTGGAGCTAAGGAACAACAAAGAAAGCTTGGAATCTGAATTGAAAGCTGCTAATAATCACATTGATAAATTACACACCAGTTCTAATTTGATAGAATCTTAGTTATATGCAAGAAGAGCTAAAGGAGATACCACCTACATTGGATACAATGAAGCACAAAATTAGATTGACAACATGCGAACAAGAATGAAAGCACTAGAAGGCACCTTTGATGCTAAGGAGACTGGAAGTCAAACTAAGGATCATATTGAACCACCTAAGAATGAGCACAAGCCAATAGACCACACTTGTTATGCATGCAACAAGCATGGACACATAGAAAGGAATTGTACAAAGGTAAAACCTTTCAATGGTTACTGTTATTCATGCAATAAATTTGGTCATAGAGCTATGAATTGCAAGACAAGTCAAAAGAACAGGACTCGGTATAGTCAAAGAAATCAGAATCAGTCAAATGAAAGAAGTTCTTAGAAAAATAATGGTCACTTAGCTAGACAATGTAAAATGGTGACTCATGTCAATGTGCCCAGGAATATAAGGCCTCCAGTCATTTGTCACTCTTGTAACAAGGATGGACACATCTCAAAGTTTTGCAGATCAAGAACGCAAGGTTAAAGCCCTAAAAATCTTGAAGAACCAGTTTTGGATCCTAAAGGAGAAGTCAATTTTGTGAAAGCTTCAGAGGATGTGAGCTTGATTTGGTCAGAAATAAATGAGGACAAGGTTGATGAGTATGTATTGGATGCATCCATAGTGGACACACCCTCTACATCTAGATGAATGGCCCTTAGGGTCATAGGGGGAGCTAATTTAGCTCTAGCCCCCTGGGTGGCTGGTATACTCACTCTCAGAGTATGTGCCTTTGGACTTAAGCTTTTGGAGACTAGTAGAATCTATGTGTGAGAGTGCACTAGCTGATTGTTTGCAAAATGAAAGATAGAAAATTTCAAGTGACAACTTGGTTTATGCGACAAGCATTAATGGTAGATTTTCCACTTTAAAGTACATAGAAGTTTGAAGATCTCTCATTGCATTTGAATTGAGAGTGATTGAAGAGAAAAAGAGCCCTAGAATTTTATTGAGAAGGATTTTAGTTTGATTCTTCAAGTGATTTGTTGTGCATTTGATCAGTTACAGAAACTCTAGTTCATCGCGCCGATTCAAGAAGTCTTCAAGATCATTCGGAAAGCGATATCCAAGTGTTAGGGTCAGTTAGAGTCACCATATTTTGAAGTGTCTAAGACCCTTACAAGTTCATTACCTTGAAGTCCATTTAGCACATTCCCTTAAAAGTCTTTCCTTGCAGTAATCCTTCAAGCATCAATGTCCTTCAGAGTTATCAAGTAATAGCCTTCAAGTTTGTCAAGTTTCATTTTCGGTCTCCCTTGGATGAACCTTTTTCAACACTCCTGCCTCACCTGAACCACTTCAAACCACTTTGAACTCCTATTCAAAGTAGTTCAAAGTAGTTCAATGATGTTTTCTTTTCTAATGATTGTTTTCTATAGGTGGGCCCTGGCCTAAAACCTCTTTTGAGCAGTGAACCACTTTGAACCACTTTGAACTCTAGTTCAAAGTAGTTCAAAGAGGTTCGAAGAAAAATTATAGGAAAAGTAGTAAGTGAAAGGACAATTGATGGGACACATGGCATAAGCTGATGGTGCAATGATGGTTAAGTTTTTAAGAAGGGTAGTTTGATTTGATGGGAATGATAAAGCAAATCTCAGATGAAGTTTTGGGTGATGATTGATGAAATTGCTAGCATGAGCGGGAGATATCACTTGAGGGATGATTAATAATGGTATTAAAGATGGTGAATTTTGAGGACTTCCTATTTCTAAGTCATTACTATTCACATCATTTGGAATTAATATCCTCGACTTATGCTCATTAAAGTCAAGTTTTTCAGACATTAATCTTTCAAAATATAAATAGCTCTGTAAGTTTTTCTTTCCTGCTATTTTCTTGCAGAGTCTCAGTTGTGGGAGAAGAATTTGTTTCAAGTCTATGTAAACAGGTAGCTCCTAAAGATTTTCCTTATTTCCTATTTCTATTTGATGTATTGATTCGAGGGGGGGGGAGTTTGTGTTTAAATTTCTAAGGAAGAGATGAGGTCCAGTTTGCATTTCTTCGGGAATGTCAAGAATTTGCAATGTCGAGCTCCTATTGTCTTAGATACAAACCTGTTAGGGATATCAATAGAGAAAATAATAGTTGACCTCACAAGCCATGCAATAGAAGATTATTGTTTAGAGTTCCTTTCGAGTCAATTATTAGAAGCTGCGGCTTTCTCGCCGTCAGCTGTATGCCCAAAATTGGTTCAACAATGTATCAACCAATATGATGTAAAATCTAAGTGCATTATGAATGTAGAAGGCCAAACCCTAGTGCCAGTCAATAGGGAGACTATTATGGCTATCTTTAAAATCCCAAAGGAATCCCTTGTCATTTTTACTCCTACCCAATCTCTAGCTCAATATAGAGAGAATGTAGATAAAAACTGGAGTCATGTGGCTAGGAAGTGGACTCAAACCAATTACAAAGGTAGGTCTCAGTTACCTAAAGTTCTTACCAAAGATCACATGAAACCTCTTATTCATTATGTAATAGTGTTGCTTCACCGAATTAAAGGTTCAGAACAGGTTCTTCTGTATGAGGAGTGGATGTTTCATTTTATTGAGATAGTCTTGGAAGGAGGGCAACATATTGATTGGGAAGAAATCATTGCTAGTTCTTTGAGGGACCAACTTAAGCAAGATCAAGCCATTAAAAAATATTTCTTTATGTCTTCCTATCTGATATACTACCTAGCATGCACACAAGATTTGTCTGCTATTCAGCACGTTCCTTGGAATGAAGATCTTCTAATTTATGAATATTGTCTGTTATTGAGAAAGGATAAAATTTTGGAAAATTACATGAAGGTTCATGATGTTTTCCTGGTTAAATTGTGTCAACAATTGGCAAGGGTCCCTAATCAAAGAGTTTCATTGGATGCATAGAAATTGATTCAAACTTATGGAAGTCTATATATGTAGTTCCCACATTTCACCTACATCCAGGTTGGTGGTTTTGATGATGAACCTTTCAGACTCCCAAGGTTCACTTTTGACTATTTCATTTTGGTAGAAGTTTGTAGGCAATTGTTTGTGGTTGTTAAAAATACCATGCCAAAAGAAAAATGGCCTTCTATGTTCCTGGTTAAAATTGGCAATTTGGCCTATAACAATATGATGGACGCTTCAGTGATTGGAAGCAACCTATTGAGTTTTCATTTATAGTTTTATGAGTTAAGAAGGAGCTTTGATAGTAAGGGCTTTGCCAAGAAAGTTCTAAGCTTGAGTAATTATCCTTCACCCAGTTCACACCTCGAGGACCTATGGGAAGATCTCGATGATGAGGAGGCAATCTGGAAATAAGATCATTCCAGGCTTGTTATTTCATAGATCAAAATGTTGCAATTGCATTTTGATATTAAGGGCGTGGAAGAAGATAATTCCAAAGTCACAGGTTCAGAGGTAAGAAATGTAGAAGCAAGAAGTCCCCTGGATATAGATTGGAACAGGAAAGAAGAAGATGATATAAAGTTGAGGGCCCAAACCATTTTTGAGGTCATGAAAAATTGGTTGTCAAAAAAGAGAAAGAAAGCAGGTAAGTCCCCCCCTCTTGAACAACATAGTTCAAGATCAGCCTTAAAAAATGTGAAACATGCCCCTTCTAATGTATCTCCTATGGTTCCAAATGTAGGTAAAGTTACGTCCCCTAAGAAGAAGGCAGTTCCTAGCGGGCATCCTACCACACCAAGATTGCGACCTAGAACAAGGTCAAAAAGGCATTCTCAAATGGCATCTTTAGGGCTTGATTATTTGGATGTTGAGATCAATGATGAAGACATCTCCTTTTCATCAAATCAGCAAGAGAAGGTTCAAGAGATCCTTACCATTAATGTAGAAGTACCTCAAGTTCAAAGTACTCCGGTTAGAATGCCTAACAATCGGATGATGACTGGTTCAACTCCTCCCTGGTTAATTGAATCCATGAATAAGAGAAAGAGCTACAAACCCATTTCACTTCCTATAAAAGAAATCATCACTAAATATGCTACCTGGACCCCCAAAGAAAAAATAATGAAGAGTGATGCTAGGCTATCTACCGACCCATCTACCGGAAAGGTGACTGTAGAAATAGCCACTTTCAGGCCTAAAGAGGGAATTCAGGAACCGGAGGCTGAGGACTTTGAAATTACAAAGATGGAACTTGGTGTTCTAAACAAGGATTATAGGGATCAAATATTTAAATTCTTAGCTAATCATATGCTTGGACAATCCCAAAAAGATGGGAGGGAAAAGCGTGAGTTGAAACAGGTAGTTTTTACCATGGCTGAATTTCTTTCCTCGCTCGCTGATGACGGAGTACTACTGCTGGCTCAGTCTTCACAAGATTTTGATCTAAATTCAGTTGAAAGCCAAAGGTTGGTTAAGTAGATGCAGCATGGGAGAATTTTGATGGAGGTCGTGAAGTCTTGGATAAGCAATGTTATCACTGAAGGAAGTGCTTTCATCTGCAAGTTCATATCTACTTGCCTAGATGGAGAAGGATTACTTGGTGAGTTACAAACCCTGGTTCCGAACTGGGAAATGGAGGAAGAAAAATGTGCAATGATCATCACATAGGTCTGAGAAATAGAAACCTATGGCATAACTAATTTCTTAGCTGAGAATTCAATGAAGCTGGTAGATCCATGTATGTTGTTCATCTTGAGGTAGAACTTCGGATGGAAAAACACAATGTTCAAAGCTGCAGTCTCCCAAGCCAAGGCAATAGAGAGAGAGAGGAGCTGGATATGCATGTGGATGCCCTCAAGGACATTAAAATAGTGAAACCCTCAAGTATTTTGTAGATTGATCAGGGTAATAGGGATGCAAATGCCATGGTCAAAGTCTTCATAGATACCATGAATTCCCTCAAAGAAAATGAAGCACCTACAGTTCAAGATTTCACCAGGATTACAAATGTGGAGTCTATGTTGCTATTGAATCGAGGTCAGTTGCCAAAGTAGGCAGAGAGGATCAGGAAGTTGAGGTGGGAAAAGAATGTGACTCAAGTGAAGCTTTCCAGCCTGAAGAATTTGCATTTCTAGCCAGCCCAAGAACTGGTGAACGTGTTCTGGTCCTGGAAGCTCGTACAGACTGCCACATGAGAAGGCCTTGATGGGAGTTAGTGATTTTTGGGACAAAATTTCCCTTGTTTTATGTTTTAAATGACATGTGTTTGGAAACTCTATTTTTAGTTATGTTAACTGATTTAAATAGTTTTTCTAGTGTCCGAGAGCTGAGTTTTTCTAGAGGCTCTCTCAAACTTGAAACTATTAATGTTGGTGCATTGAATAGTTAAAGGGTTAGAAAATATAGATAGGAAATAGATAGTTTCTTTTTGGTAGTAGATAGTTAGCGTAGTCTTTTATTTTCTCAAATAGTTGTGACTGATTTTTTATTAGACTTTGATCCAATCTTATATGAATATATGAATGCATGGTATGGTTTAGATCTTTGAATCAAAATGTGGAATGTATGAATTGCTTTGGAAGTTGATACATTTAAAGCTGTGTATCTGTTATTCATATTCAGTCACTTTGGGTTTCTTTTTAGTTCATCTTTCTTAAGTTACTTTATAGGTTCCTTTGTTTTCAGAAATAGTTAGTAAATCTCAGTTCTTTCATAGTGTGGTTTATTAGTTTTCTAGTTCATAAATTACCTCAATACCTAGGAGTATTCGAGAGTTCCTTCCACACTTTCTAGTTAAAAGTGTATATGTTTACTTTGTTATTGATAATTCATTGAAAATCTTAAAAGGAAGCTAAACCTTAGAAATTCAGAGGGAAGCAATTTCTTATGCTTACCCAACTGTTGATGAACCATTTCTCTTAGGAATATAAAGTCTTTATTTATTTTCATTTAAAAGGAAGAAGACAAATCTGTTCGCCAACACCAAGTAAGTGATGGCTACTCCTATAGTATTTGATGTTGTGGAGAAGAAAATATATGTGTTTAAGAGGTATCCATTTAAATCAACACGTGATGACCTAGAAGGGGCTTTCTCCCACATGCCTATGGGCATTATGCATGTCAAGGAAATTAGGGCATGCATTCACTATAAGAAAGAACCACTAGGATTGGATAGATTGGGAGAACACATGGAAATAATGATGAAACCAAATAAAACCTTCATGGATGAGTATGCATAGTGGAATAATCACCCTATAGTGGAGTATGCTATGACATATGAGTTCTATGAATTAGAATGGATCAAGATTCTACTAAGAAGGATTCCTGATGACCTATTTTGGCTAGGTGAAGTGTCGGTTAGAATTACTGGTGACCTAATTCATGAGATGACAGGCCTCTCAAGGATAGGCATCATCCTTCTAGTAGGAAAATATGTGAGGAAAATTATTGAACAGACTTTCAAATCAAGAAGTGATAGGTGCGGTATCACTATCGAACCTATTGAGAAAGATGACATCAAATTGATGTCTATGATACTTGGATACAGGTTTCAACACACCAGCAAGGTAAATAGTGTGTCTACAGCCATAATTCTTGTAGCCACATGAATTGTAAATTAGAATGGAGAGTTCAACCTATGTGAAATCTTGCATGCACAACTAATTGATAACATTAAGGCAATCAAGCATGATAAGACCAAAATATTCAGATTTGGGTCTTTGATGATTTATATGTACTTCCATATTATTGGAAAGGTGTTAGATTCATACCTTGACAGGACTATTCCCACTATGCCATATATATCATTCAAGGCATCCACTAAGATCACACTAAGAGACTACATGACATTGGAGTTGAGAACATTTAGGGCTAAGATGCATATGAGGTACAGAATTCCAGAGAAGATAGTTGAAAAGTACAAGGATACTATTTTTTTATGGTTGAGACTGACCCAACTTGCATGGAGGAAGTTGAACCAAGGACAAAGTGGATTCATCCACTAGGATATGAAGTAGAAGAGCCTATTCTAGAGGCTTATGCTCAAGTTCTATTGTTAGAACCCAAAGACCCTAATGAGCCAAGATGGGGAACCTATGAGGAGAAAACAAAAGAAGTTGATGCAGTGTTAAACAACACAGCAACAAAAAGGAAGGTTGCTAAAGTTACCTTAGAGATCTTGAGAATTCATGGAATGTCTCAAGCAGACCTAGACAAAGCAAGGGAACAAAAGATTGCTTTGGAATTAGAGAGTGCAAATGCAGCAAAGGTAGAATCAAATGATCCCAAGTTGAAGAAGGTGAAGATAGAAAAATCTAATGAACAGCAGGGTAAAACTGATGTTACTCCTTTTGCACCCAAAGAGACATTACTACTCCTAATGAGTATAAGGCAATGCCTAAGAGGAAGAAAGAGATCAGCATTGGTCATCCATCCTCGAGAGTAAAAAGGAATAGAAAGAACTCACAAGCACCTCCTGAAGTAAGTTTTAAACCTATTCTTAGTGTGCTAAGTGCAAGAATAATTGATGAAGGTAGAATTGATCAAGTAGGAAAGTTTTATGAAAAATATAGTGAGATAGACAAATTAGAGATACATGGAATGATAGTCAAACACATGTTGAAGTTCAAGAAGATAGTCTTGGAACTAAAGACCATGATTCCTAACAATGTATGGAATGTATTAGAATTTCAAAAGAGACAATCTATTGAAGAAGATATAAGGATAAGGGAAAATATTCTTAATGATACCCTTCCAGTATGTTCCTTAGAAGAGAAATCCTTGTTGTTAGACTTGGTGAAGCCACATCTTAGAATAAAGTTAAGGACCCTGCACATAATGGACAAGAACTATGATCTTGTTGCAAAAGAAATAGAGAAGGAATTTGAAAAGGTTTTCATGAATAGGAACATGTATCCATCTACTGTGCCTACAACACAACTACCCTCAAAAGAATTCAAGATGGAAAAGCCCACTAATGCATCAGTGATAGGTCCTTAGGACTCAGCGCCTACAGTTGAAACTCAAACAGAGGTAGATAAGTTTGTGCCCATAAAAGAGTCACTAAAGGATAGCACCATTATCATTGATAATGTAGAGATAGCCATGGCGGCCACTGATATGGAGTTGGAAAAATTTGAAGAGGCATTTGTGAGTACTCAAGAGGTTGAGACTCTATGTGGTAACTCTACTTCCAATCAAGAAGAAATATTGATTGAGGATATATCAGATGAAAAGAAAGAAGAAGGAAAAGAAAAATAAATAGAAAAAGAAGTAGAGAGAAATGAACCATCAGCTGAAGTGATCAAGGTAAAAGAGGAATTCATGGATAGTAATCCTATCACTCCACTTCCCTCAGCAGCATTGTTGTCAAGTTTGACACCTAACACAACCAGTTTGGATTCATGGGGAGAAGAAAACCTGATTAAGTTTAGTGTCTTAGCTATGGAGAAGGCCAAGGAGAAATAGTTGATGAGGAATCCCCTCCTTGTAGAATCAGTAAACATTTTGAATAGCTTGTTACTAGTAGACAAGAAAGTGTCCAAGGTACACTCCATTGATGATGTTAGCTCAGTGATTTCACAGTTCAAGAATAGTTTCTCTAGCCTGGAAGAATTTGCATCCTTAGTTGCAAAGGAGAAGTACTTGAAAAAGATATTGAGTGAATTGGTTAACAATTATACACTTGACCTGAGCTCACTAAAGGCTGGTCAAGCATCCTTGAAGGAGTTTGCAGCAAAGGGCAGAAATATCATTGCTGACTATATGAACCAAGAGAAGTTAATTGGTGATCTATACAAGAAGATTCAAGAGGCAGAAGACATGATAGATAGCATAAGGAAATCAGTGGAATATCCATCTCTTGATGTAAACATGTGTAATAATGTCTACCAAGGACAGATAGAGAAGATTGAGAAGGTAGAAAAAGAGATGACCAAGATAAGGGCTAGACAGACTTAGCTAAGGAATGCTTGTGTGCCCTCATTAGACATACTCAATTAGAATATCAAGGAGATCGATGCCAATATGGTGACATATGATCAAGGTCCTAGCATAGATTTGGAGAAGATGGAGAAGCTATAGTATGCATTATGCACCCATCTCCAAATTGTGAATTCTCTGATCACATTTTGGAAGAAGGAGATCCAAAACCTATAGGTAGCATATCCGGATGTTTTATCACAGTAAGTTTTTGTAGATATAGTTTTGACACACCTTTTTCATTAATGTAAAAGGGGGAGTATGTGTAGAATATGGGTTATAGACATGTATAAGGAGATATAAGATAGAAATTATGTATAAGGGAGATATAAGACAAAAGTTTTTTGTATTAAGGAACAGTTAGCAACTTGGCCATATTCCTTTGTTGCCATCAATGACAAAGTGGGAGATTGTTGGAAAGTTGGCTATACTGGTGTATATGACTTGGTATAGTGTTGTCATTATGGGAACAAAGTCATATAGTAGTTTGGAGTCAATGCACTTAATAAGAATATCCAAAATGGGCTAAGTGTTGAAGACTAGACAGTATACAAAGTACTTGAAGCTCAGAGCATCAGCGCATGTGTGTATGACCAATTTATGGTATGTTCCCTAGAAGATAATTTGGTTAGAATATATTCATGCATATTCTATGAGTGCATGATTAGATATGCAAGTATGAGAAAGATACAAATAGTTGAAGCTACATAGCTAGTGTGTGCCAGAGAAGAACCAAGTAAGTAGCCGACTATTAGAATTTTGAGTTGTGGTTATACTCTAATGATATAAAGGCTATGCACCTATTGTACTTAGTTTTCCAACATGTAAATATGTTTTTTTGTAAACACACTTGAGTCAAGTCATTTGGAAATGTTGTATGTGATAGGTCTAAGGGTTGACCTAGTTGTTTGTTTTGTATGCGCATATAAATATGAGATGCACCCATTGTAATTAGAAAGGAAGTTGATATAGAGTTTTGATTGTTAGCAATAGTCCCAAGAGATAATTGAGAGGGGGGATGATTTAGTTATCTACAAGATTCAATTCTTTATCCAATTAAGTATACTTAAACATAAAGCATAAACACAATGAAAGAACACAAGAACACAACACCAATATTTTGGTTACGGGGAAACCCAAATAGGTAAAACCCCCATTGGGAATTGACACCCACTAATATTCTGCACTAGAGTATTATGATCCTTGTTAGAAGATCCTTAACCCTGTTAGGAGTTTCTTTACAATATATTTAGTACTGTAGACCTGGTCAAGGGTCGGACCCTGTTAGGAGTCTTTTACAATTGTCCCTATTACGGGAGAGCATGCACTGTCCAAGAGCTCACTACTCAAATGGGCGAAGGCTACAACCTTCTAAATAATAGATACACACTATATCTACATCTTGGTGAACTATGCTTTGACCTGCTATCTGGATTAGTTCCCATGAATAGCATAAGTACTTTACTTGGTTAGATAGACCTTCTTCTGATGGCTCAACACTTTGCACACTCTGCTCTGCTCTACTTAATCAACTATGAACCACACTTCAGCAATCACAAATGACTGCCTATAAATAAATTTCCTCCAAATGATATAATCAAGTCAGCCTATTAGAACCACCTTGAAATCATATTAGAGAAACCATAAAAAACTCCAACAAACATTCTGTTATCTCTAATATGCACGCAACACATTCTGGGACCTGTCTAACAAGATAATTGTAGACGCACACTACACACTGTCAGCTCTACCAAAACAACTGGAACTTTCTCTGTAAGATGAATTAACTCATGTTCTCTTAATCAAACATCAATAACTCTCCTCTAAGCTTAAATCCAAGGGTGCATACCCATAGGATAGGTGCAACTACATAACCAATAAAATCTCTGTCAGCTCTTTTGAATAAACACAGGAAACTGTTGCTGGTGAATAGCGACTACATAGCTTCACTTCTACTCATCAACAGACTATGTGTCCATAACTAAAACATCACTAACATGTCTTCAACATATATCCAAGTGCTCAAGGCTCCATGATAACTGTATGAACAACCATACATAGAGCACTATCTGTTACTCTATCAGGAACACTCTTGACACCAGCTGCTATATAAATGTTTGTACTAACAATTAACCTTTGTGCCCATGATATCATGCTGATATCATTTCCATGCTACATATACTGAAATCTTACTACATAAGACTTCCACACATGCTACTTTCCATATGTTGTCATCAATGAAAAACATATAGTTAGTACTGGCCTGCTGGAAAATCTCCAACAATCTCCCCCTTTGGCATTGATGGCAACATGTGGAATGAAAAAACCACCACCAACCCAAATGAACATTTCTTTTATAAAATTCTCCATTTCCTCTTCGAATCTCCCCCAAAGATGAATCCTTCATCTACTAAAATAGTTTCTAATATTCTTCATTTCCTCAATTGAACTGCTGTCATATCTGAATGTTGCCCCCCCTTAGTATATTACTCCTCTTTTTGCTTCTATTTTTCATGACTCTATATATACTCCCCCTTTGACATCAATGGAAAAGGGTGCCATTCATTTTAAGCATCGGTACTACTCTTGAGGCAGAGTAGTCAACCTTTCACCAGTCCCTGAGGACTGATGCCTTTCATTATTTCTTCTAAGCAGAATCAGGGAAGAAAATGACTCCCAACTTCTCCTTGAGATACTCAAAAGTATCCTTAGGCAAGGGCTTTGTGAATATATCTGCCAACTGATCTTTTTTACTCACATAGTCCAACTTGACTTCTTTCTCTGCCACTTTCTCTCTTAGGAAGTGATATGTAGTGCTTCTCCAACTTTAACTTGATAGGGAGCTATTTTTGGTAAGGAAATCCTCCATCACTCCTAGTAAATGGCTATTTCAATTCTATGTTGTGCATATGATAGCCTAGCCTGAGACCTATATTTGAATTATTTAAAAATTAGAATCTATTTAGTCAACTATACATTCTCATTAAAAAACATCTCATTTCTCTCTAATATCATAAATATATATGTATGCATGTATGTGTGTATGTATATATGTATGAACATGTCGATATAGATAAACATATATGTACCTACATACATTGATATTGGGATATTAGTTTTTATACTAACCTTGTACATGTTAAGTAGAATAATCAATGAATAATTATATCTATGTAAATAAATTGATGGTGAATAAGACTAATAGGGTCATAACACTAAAATATAAATGAAGAATCTATGTTATTTTATCATGTGAAATTATCTTGGGGCTTATACATAAATTTTTTTTAGTTTTGTAGATAATCTCATGATCATCTAAATACCATTGATCATTTCATGTAGTATTTCTCTCATTATTTATTTTTCTTAGGGGAAAGTTGGAAATGATTAGTTAGGTACCTTTATGATATTTGAATTTTCATGCTTTTCTTTATTTCAATGCTTTTATTATAAAATCTAAAGATTTGCAATCATCTTGTAATTATGGATTGATTTATTACTAAAATAGATTATTAGATTATGGGCATCACTAGATTTTTATGTCATAGATCAAGTAATTAATAACAAAGAGCACAAGAATGGGTAGTAGTTAGTGTCTTTGATAAGACCAACAATTTAAATGATTAAAATATCTCAATATATCATCGAAAGTGAAGAAGTCATCCCTCTTACAAAGGGGTGCATCCATTCATATTTGTATTCGATTGAATCACATGTGTATTCAGTTTTGAATTTAATAGAAATGTATTTTATTGATGTTTTATGTGTTCCTATTGTCGATCTCTATCATGAAGAGTAGAATAGTGATAAATATATATATTGGGTTTTGAGTTAGTAATAAAAGTTATATTACTTATGGTTCTATGGTATCGAGTTTATATTGTCTATGGTTCAGATTTGTAACAGTTCTGATTGGGACAATGGTGATTTCTTAGATAGTAAGTGGAATTAAGATCTGAAGCAGTTTCAAGAAATTGTTATACATTTATTGTGTCCTATCTTGTAGTGGTTATCGGGAAGTTGATATGTTCTGTTATGCCATGAGGTTATTGTATTGGGTTACAATGTATTGAATCAGTTATTGAAGGTGATATTGAGGAAACTACATTGTTTATGAATCAGGTTGCCCAACTAGTCCCGACTTGGGGAACATGGTGACAGTGTAATGTTAAAATTTGTCTATTTGTTTTGTTTAATACCAGTCCCAGTTTGGAATGTGACTGTGTGCCATGCTTGGAAAAGAGCAGAGTAGTTGGTGAGGTGTTATGCCACAAGGAAGGTATCTTTGGTGTTTGAAACATGCAATGGCGACCCAAGAGTAATACTCTTTGCATAGTTATTTAGAAAAGAGTTAAACACGATGATGATTAGTAGTGGACTCAGCCTGAGTAGTGAGAAAAGGTGATGAATGAGATGTGGTGAATGAAGATTAAGTATGCAGATTAGAAGCATACCATCGATGCCTTCTACATCATTGGGTTAGACCGAATGGTTCAGGCTCGAAGGGGACCCAAGAGTCATCTTCCCACTGGCTCTGTGGAATAGAGATAGCTGAGAGGTGTTGTATGTCATCCTACCTAATGTGTGAATCGGTAATTGATTTGGAAAAAGGAGGTGAATGAGTTACATGCATGGTCATGTTTGATAAGCAGTGGGATGATTGGGTAAAGCTTGACATGAAGGTAAGATTGGATCCATTTAGTAATTTTAACTATTTATGTAATGTTTCATTTATTTCAATTATAGATAAGAATTGTAGGATACTTGTCACACCCCGCAAGGGAACCAGGGAAAAGCACAAAGGTTTACTTTATAAAAGGAAACCTAAGTAGAGTTTTATGAAAAATTTTGAACTTTTTAGAATTACAAATAAACAAAACTTATTCTAACTTCTTTCCAAGGTTCCCTTAAATGTAAATGTATGATTTATTTAAAGCTGATAGATAATTCTTTTAGCCACATTTACTACCCATACAAATTCCATCTAATATTCTTTATTAGAAAAACACTTAAACACATTCATTTTCAATTTCCATCTAAAGCTTTTAGAGATCAATCACTACAATCAATTTCATCCATCTAACTTAACATATTGCAATTATACAACCATTGATACACTACATTTTACATAACTTGAAACATTACATAATTACATCTCTTCAACATACATTTTGTATATGAAAATAAACATCCCAAATAACCCTTTTTCCTATATCTACCCATTATTACATCATCTTGAAATTACATTACATTCAAACTCCTCATAGGAGAATACATAAGTTTACATCATAACATGAATAAGTACAAGTCTTCATTCTTCAACAGGTGCATAAACAAGCATGGATCTTCAATTATTTACATCTGCAAAGAATACCTCGATAGAAATATTTTTCACCCAACCACGTGGATACCCAAAAGGATCCACTCCCCCGTGCTAGGAGATAAACACCAAGCCCACAAAGAAGGAACTTACTAGGTTATACCTAGGGTTGAGTAACATTTCCCACAAGTATAGTTCTTACCAACAAGGGTTCTAAGGCCTGGGTAGAAAACTCTAGTAACTACCTAAGTGAGTGTCATCGCATAGCCCTCACACCTTGGGTTGTCCTGGTACTAGCCACTCTGGGCCTCGGCCCCCAAGTAGGCACATGCGGGATCGAATGCCTTTCATACAGACAAGCGTCATTCGATCGTACCTATGCCTAGGTACCTTCTCCCACTCCCATCCATAGCCTATCTTAGTGCTAATGGCATGGGCGAGGCACAAATTAATCTTTTTAATGTTTTAATACCCATTCCCTTAAATTTATTTAGGTTATCACTTGTTAATTAACTCATCAATCAGTTATCCTGGTTCTAGCCACTTTAGGGCCCCGGCCCCACACTGAGAGCCACTCACTTAGGGTCCTAGGTTTCCTAACCCTAACCCATTCCCGTTAGGTTTTTAGCAACCTACTAACATGCTCAACATTTGCACAATTTCAGATTTACCTTTGGATGTTTAAGAGGTCCTAAAGTTTGGCTAGGTTTGATTATTGACAAGTCAGGAAGAAAGGGTTTTGTTTTCAGATTTCTAGCCTCTCCTAACATTTATCCAAGTATGAAAATGAGTATTCATTATATATTTGCAAATAAGATATATATGATTTAAATCACTAAATTAAGATGTCTCTAGTTTCTGAATTTACTTCATCTAAGTTGTATTATACATAATATATTATATATATAATATATTATATATATATATATATATATGTGCAATATCACATTAAGTATTTATATAATTTACGTATTGAATTCATATGCCTCTTAGATGTCTTAAAATTAATACATCCATATATTATATTATATATATATAATATTATATATATTATATATATATATATATAATATATTAATTAATTGAAACCCATGTTTTCAAAACATATATCATATTATACATATAATATTACATATATTATATGTATAATATAATACTAAATTTAAATGAAATAATAACATAAAAACATAAAGTATATTATATATATAATATTACACATATTATATATATATAATATAATACTATATATTACACCCAAAAATATTATAAAAACATATATTATATTATATATATAATATTTTACATATATTATACATATAATAAAATATATTAATAACACCAACAATATTATAAAAATTTGTTTTTATTTTAACCCAACAAAATTGAAAAGGGTTTAAAACATAAATTTTGTTTGCCCTATGTTTTTATTATTTCCTATATCATTTTCGGTTTCAAAAACAAAAAAATTACTTTATCATAACTTTAAACCGATTTTCGGTTTCAAAATTTATTTTATAAATTCAAAATTTATAAAGTAAATTTTGAACATTATTTTATATTGTTTTTAACAGAGTAATAAAATAAATTACTATACTAAAATTTTATTATGGTTTTACACTATAATAAATTTACTTTGATGTTTTCATTTACTTTGCAAACGGTTTAATTAATTTATAAAATATAAATTAATTTATGTTTATAAGATATAATTAATTAATAAAATCAATTAATTAATTTATAAAATCAGTCCTTTATGGTTTCTACAATAATAAAATTATACAAAATAAAGTATAACCAACATAGAATACATTATTATTAAAATGACAGAATGCCACAATAATATAGCATTTGAAACACAAAACTATATCATTTCTATAAGGTATGGATGGCTGGAAAAATAATGCAATATTATCTACATGACCAGCAATAATACAATAATGTATCAATATTCTGTAATCTTTTTTTTTTAAACACAAATCATTCAAACAAATCTAAAAATAGCATTCACATTATAAAATAAATCTATTTCTCAGGCTCGATTCCAACCTGGAGTCCTCTGAAAATTATTTGATGAAGGACGATCAAATCCTCTCTAACTTTTCCAACACTCCTTTGAATCCTTATGCTTGCAGTCTTCCAGATGTAATGCCCACAGACCTTCAAACTGAGATTTAATAAATTCTCCGTTCAATAATATTTTCAATAGTTTTTTTTTTTCCAGCCTCCAATTTCTTTCCAAAATCCAGCCTCCCCTCCGCTCACACCTTCTAAAATATTTAATGTCCAACTATGATAGTTGGAGGAGTTTCTCTATGGGAAGAAACTTCTCCAACTTCCATAATTAGTTGGAAAAACCAATCATCTCCCGTAAACAATAATAAAGCTTTTAATGAATTTAATTAAAATAACATCCAAAGAAAACTATAACCACAAAATTAATCAAATAGCTTACAAGGAAATTACATAGCACATTTGGAATTCAACTAGCCTAACTTCTAGGAGGTCTCGAGTTCAACTCCCTCCTAGATAGCTAGTTTTATTACAAAGAGCATTTTCTTTTTATTAATTACTATTATTATTATTTACAAATAGGTTATAATTATAATTTCTATTTAAGAATATATGTATATAAATATATTCTTAAAATAATTTTACCAATCAATTATTAAGATAGTAAAATTCATTAGTCCTGTTAATATAATTAAGTATATATATATTATATATATTTATTTATATATATATCTATCTTAATATACGTATATGTGTTCATAAACATATGTGTGCACCCATATGTTTATGACACATATATTATAAGTAACCGATTATTCGTATGATTAAAGGTACATGTATCAACTTACCCCTAAAGCTAACATGATAATCTAAACAAAGATAACAACCTTTGACCAACAAAGACTCACATTGATAATCTACTACCAAGATTGAGCTTACCCTAAAAGCAAGTACAAGGTCCAAATCCTATTAACTGATAAATCACATATTACCTCCCTACCAGGAACTGATCTGACACTTCCCACCTAGGGTGAATGATCAAGGTAAAGGTTTTCTTTTGTGAGGCTTGGTGATATCTCCATGACAACAACAACGATCGAGGATTTAAGGGATCGCTCAGACCTGTGAAGCCAGGTGGAGATGATACCTGGTACCTGCAAATCCTGCATCACCAAGAAGAGATACATGTACATATATATAGATCAAATACTTGTAGACAGATGACTAGGATCGGTACATCGTGTGGACCTCACTGAGTGAGTAACTACGACTCCGTCCTGAGTCATGAAAACATATCAGACATATGTATCCATAAAACAATCATGATAAGGGTTAGTATCCAAATCATTAGATAAAACATGTAAAATAAATTCTTCTAGGATCTCATAAACATATAATTAATGTAACTATAACTGAACATATAAATATCATCCGATGAACATATAATCCTCCATGAAACATAAACATGAGTGCATAGTTCGAACCATCATAATAGAAAAGAGTCAAATCATAGTATCACTATAGGAGAGGTATTACAATACTAGTTTGCCAAATTTGGGTATAATATTATCGGATAAAATAAATGGATATTCAAATATTATTAGTTGTAAGAATCAATTCTTTTAGGTTTAAAAGATAGGCTATTGACATTCTTTCATATTCCATTTTAGATACATTATTATTACTCATAATATATAGATGTAGTTATTATTGTAATAAATAAATGGAAACAAGAAATGTATGATTACTCTTGAATGTTAATTGTTAAAAATAAGAACAAAAGAAAAATACAATTAGATATATAAGTAAATATCCTAAATTGTTGACAAATTCATATAATTGCTAAGGATATAGTAGACACTATAAGGTTAGATGTAGGTATATACATGTGTGTGTGTGTGTAAGAATTTATGTAATGGTCTCCAATTGACAATCCTTTATGACTAGGAATTAGAATGAAAGGTGTTTGTTACTGGATGACATAGATTTACATGAAGATGCACATAAGTATTAGGGGATTTAAATAAGTTGTACATATGTACTCATCTATAAATATAGATTATTTTCTCTAGATGTGAGACTATATCATCTTGTATATTAATTTTACTGTTGCAAATATTGATGTCTTGGGTTTCATTTAGGGGTTAGTTGTATTATTTGTAATGATATATGAGGTTAGCATAGTTTGAGATCAACCCCCTTATATGCTCCTATCTTTCTCTTGGTCATTTTGTATTCTTGAATACTTTTGTAAGATTTTATACATGTGCATACACTCATTGGATTGTGTTCACTTCTACCCTTATTTGTATTACACATTTTTGGTAGTTGATATAAGTTTGTTCTAATAATTATATATATGTTGTGTCTTCTTGTAGTTTCTTATTGTTATGGTTGCACACTTGTAAACATTTTCCTTTGTAATATTAATAATTCTTAGTTTAATTATGGATAACTTCTTAATTATTTGATTTGATTTCATCATAACTAAGTTTATCGTTAGGAATAGAGAAGGTTTTTAGCCTATGTCATGATTTCATGAGATTGCATAGTTATATTTTTCTATGATGATGTTATTAGTGTTATAAATTACATGACAGTATCTTAGTGGGTTATATGCATTTCACTCCTATATTTTCTTGGAAGGAACTTTAGAAAATACTATGATTAAGGAGGTTTCATGAATACTACATTTTTGTGAGTTACACTATGTTTTTGGAGTTATGAAATTTGTATGAAGTTTTCAATTTTAAGTCTAGGAATTTCTCCTTGTTCCACCTAAGTGGGTGGCAACCGAAGGGAAAACTATCTAGAGGACAAGACCCTAGAAAGGGTTGCGTACCCACTTTATTGATTTTATAAATGAGAGTTTGATATTGGAAGAGTTGAACTACGAAGTCTCTGAGCATGAACATAGGCAAGGCCATCAATGATGAGCCCCCGAGGCTTAGGTCCAATTCCTTAGGGTTTTTCTTTAAGTTTCTAATATAATGATTTCACTTCATTACAATTATTCACATAGATAAGATATAAATTAATTTTTATTTATGATCATGAATCTAATGTTTGTACCTAGTTGTATAGACATGTGTGTAGTTACAGTTATTGGACATGGTGGTCATAATGCAAAATCAAGGTAGCAACTTTCAGGTATGTAATGATAATAATTTGTTATTTGAACATGACAAGTAGTATAATGTCTTCCTTCTTTTGATTCCTATTTATGTTATATAAATCAAATGATATTATGTTTTGTTACTCTATTGAAAAAAAAAAAAGTCTACATGTTTTTGCATGTAATTATGTCCTTGTGCTAAGGGTTCCTTGGCAGGGCATTACATATGGTATCAGAGCACTAGGTTTCCACACTGGGAACTCTGGAACTCTTAGTTCACTTATTGCTTAGTATTTTGCATAGTTTTAATTTGGTTTATCATTATAATACATGATCCTAGATATAGGAACTATGTTCTTGGAATTTATGCTATAGCGCTTTATAAAGTGTACCCATGCTGCTATGGTTAGGTTGTCTCACATAAATTACTTCTATTTTTCATTCTTGAAATAATGAATGAGCCTCCTAAGTACTTTCATAAATATTGGATATCTTTCTAATAAATAAATGTTAATGAATTCCTCATATTTTTATGTCATCTTCTTGTTGTGCTCCAGGAAAGACTCAAATTAGTATTACAAGTTATTATGTACCATAAGTGTTGACAGTAGCCAACCATATCTCCTCTGAAACTTGTCATCACGAGTGCTTGTTATAGAGATTATAGGTTGCTTGATTGACTTGAAAAGGGCTTAACACCTTATTCTATTTTAAATATCATAATAGCTATGTGTGATCAATGAATCTAGTTGATGATGTTGCCATGGTAGTTCTCCTTATTATAGATTCAAATGATGAAGTTACTGCATACATATTATAGGCTATTATAAGGACTGAAATATTGTTTCTCTCTCTTTCTTTTTCGCTATTTTAGAATAGAATTGAAAAATAAATCTTGTACAAAACATGAATTTAGGACCTTATTAATTATGTTGCAACATTGGAATTCTTGGGTAATCCTTTGGTCGTGTTGTTGTTGAAGAATTACAAATAGTGGGGAACATCTACTAAATTAACATTGTGAGTATCTCTCTTGGGATTTATATGCAAATGATAATGTGACAAGATGCATGATTGATTTCATTTTTATAACACCTGAATGTTTACATGATTTACATTAGGGTTATTTGATAATAATAACCACAAATTAAAAATAAATATCTATTCTCTACTCATGATGAATGACCATCAAATGATGTTATCTATATAAAGTAAAAATATGACTTAATTTGTTGATTTTGGAAATTCTTGGCTAAAAGACCTAAGGTCCATTAGTGACTATAAGCCTATGTAGGGATTAACCATAGAGATGAAATTAGGAGTTTTTCATAATGAAGGAATATGTGTTCTTTTGGTACAACTATTGAAGGAATAGGTAGGGTTGATGTAATATTTTCTTGACTATCTTTTTGAAATTGTTTGTTCTTGACTTGGTGAATAGGTAATATTTAGATGAAATATGAATGCTATGGTAAGTCCAGTAATGATGTGATTATCCTCCCCAAATTTCAATATTAGGCAATTGAGAATTCAATGTATTTCCTTATTAGTATTGGAATTATTATGTTAGTGAAAACTAGTGTCTTGAAATGTCTATATGGTGTGTTCTGTCTTTATTAGAGGGATTTATATTGTGTAATGAAAGTACCTAGCTAATTCATTTGTTTGAAAAGATGATACTTGGTCCACCCTTAGTGTCCCTGATTGGGTGAAAAGTAAATATCCATAATGGTTTATAATGATTAGTTGTGAATGTCTAATGTGACCAATAAATGTGTGTAGTAGACTTTTATTGCTTTCTTTACTTAATTAGAACAAATGTGTGTTGATCAAATGACTCTTGAAAGAATCAAAAGGGTGACATACTGTATAATTGTTCCTTGTGCTTTATTTTATATAAGTTAAAGTCATCTTGCAAATAGATGTTATTGTCTCATGTTATGGGAATGGCAAAGATTGATATGTGTACATTGGATATTGGCATATGCCCATGAGGAGGTGAAATGTGATTAAGTACATCATTGGCATTTTGTACCATGTAGAAAACAATATGTATGGTGAAAAGGCAAAATTGGAATAAATGGATAATATATGATGTTATTGTGTACTCCCTTGTAAATGTGATAAAACCAGTGCCAATGCTTATGTTGGGTGATGTGTATAACCAATAATTAATTGTGTTCCATGGAGTGGTGCAATATAAGTGCCCTCCATAGAATTTATGCTTTGATAAGGGTATGGGAGAACCATACCACTCATGTGTGGCTTTCTTGTTTGTCACCCTACTGAGTGCCAACCCATGAGTGTTGGTAATTTAGTATGTGGAGGGGTAGTAGTAGCACCATTTCCTCAGGTATTTATGTGGCGTACGTATAATAGCAGCGGAAAGTGACCTTAGCTTCCACTACTCAAGGGAAAAGAGTAAACTATGATTCCCCTTATGAGGAACCTAAACATTTGGTTCATAAGTGTTTATCCTAATTTCCAGAGTTCTTGAGCACAATACCAGTACTGGATATGAACCTCTGTGAGGAGATATATGATTTATGGATATGTACATTTCTATGTGGTCCAGCATGTGGAGGGAGATTCTGTTAGCCCATGCTGTGATGGATACCATATTCGCACATGTTCTGACATGATGCAATGAATATGATGCCACACCCCACTATTATTCTGACATAATGTGAAGTGATGATGTCGTGTTGCTGATGGTAGTGAGCCAAGCTTGAGAACATGATGCCACATACATGATTATGTGAAGGCATAGTATATGTATGTATTTTGTTTCCTACTTGATGCAGAGTATATTGGTGATGCTTGCATGCTTGTAGAGGGGCACCCATGGATGCTCAGTTTGTAGATGCAATAGGCATATGGGTGGGCCCAAGCCATGTATGCCTCTGGCTACAACAATGATCTATGAGAGACATCATTATGTGGGGTGTGTCCTATGTGTGCTTACTCCACAAGGAACACTGCCATGCGACATACAACCAGAGTGCTTACTCCACTTAGTGTATGGTCATGCCGGGTGGGTTGGCATGCTTATTCTGCACCATCCGATGTAGGGGTGTTGTTGAGGTGAACCCCCTATGCCATGTGGGTAGTGTTGCCCAGGCCCAACCACATGAAGGGCTATTGTGATATCTGGATGTTGTTCCCTCCTTCCTCATGAGGTGACTAGATATAGTCACACAGTGATGTGATGTGCAATTTATGGTGAATTTATTTTATCTTCAGTTGTGTAGACCAACAATTTTCTTTTCTTTTTTCTATAATAGTTTAGCCAAGACTTATGAAATTCATCTTGGATTCTTCTCATCTTATTGCGAGATTGATAATTCTATTTTATTTTATTTATTATTATTATTCAATTTTGATGGCTAAACTATCTTCTTTCATAATGTTGGTCTTGTGTTGTGATTCCTCACTAAGGACACATGAGGTAAACTTGGTGAGTGTATACGAGGAAGTAGACATAGGGAACCCTTGAGGATGGGGGTATGTGAGGCTGTTATGCAGCTAGTATCCACTACCTTCCTATGTGTGGTGTATGTTCCTTGGAGGCTAACCACCTTATACAAACAAGGGATATGACATGTGGACTTGTATGGAGGGTCTTCATGACAAAGGCCCAAAACAACAACAAGTCACTATGTGAGGCATTGATTATGGATTATGGATTCTAAATATAAATGAGACTGGTGTTGTAGCCTAGAGTGTGAGCTTGTCTAGAGAGGCAGCCACTCTTGAGCCTTATGATGTGTAATCCCAGTGATGTGGACTAGCATGTGTGTGTAGGAGGAACCTCTAGTATGTTCATTTTTCTATTATAGAGATATAATTGTATCACCATGCTTTGTTAGATATCACCATGTTCCATATGTTTTGATTGTATGCAAATTAAGAAATATGAAAAGGAATAGAAATGGTATCAAGATTAAATGTAAATACTTAAGGTGAAATTATGTGATTCAAGTTGTCTACTTTGCTTACTAGTTCAAGAAATGGTGGAACAACTAAGTGACATTGAGTGAATTAACATGGATTGGCATACTTGTTATTTAATATTTCTTAGGAAATAATGCACCATTTTTGTTAAACTAATCTATGATGTGTTTCTAGTTTACCCCTTGCGACTTCCAAGAGTAAGTCGAGTCTTAAGGGGGGGAGCATGTAGTGCCTCTCCAACTTTAACTCGATAGGGAGCTATTTTTGGTAAGGAAATCCTCCATCACTCCTAGTATATGGCTATTTCAATTCTATGTTGTGCATATGATAGTCTAGCCTGAGACCTATGTTTGAATTATTTAAAAATTAGAATCTATTTAGTCAACTATACATTCTCATTAAAAATCATCTCATTTCTCTCTAATATCATAAATATATATGTATGCATGTATGTGTGTATGTATGTATGTATGAACATGTCAATATAGATAAACATATATGTACCTACATACATTGATATTGGGATATTAGTTTTTATACTAACTTTTTACGTGTTAAGTAGAATAATCAATGAATAATTATATCTATGTAAATAAATTGATGGTGAATAAGACTAAGCTGGGGTCATAACACTAAAATATAAATGAAGAATCTATGTTATTTTATCATGTGAAATTATCTTGGGGCTTATACATAAAATTTGTTTAGTTTTGTAGATAATCTCATGATCATCTAAATACCATTGATCATTTCATGTAGTATTTCTCTCATTATTTATTTTTCTTAGGGGAAAGTTGGAAATGATTAGTTAGGTGCCTTTATGATATTTAATTTTCATGTTTTTCTTTATTTCAATACTTTTATTATAAAATCTAAAGATTTGCAATCATCTTGTAATTATGGATTGATTTATTACTAAAATAGATTATTAGATTATGGGCATCACTAGATTTTTATGTCATAGATCAAGTAATTAATAATAAAGAACACAAGAATGAGTAGTAGTTAGTGTCTTTGATAAGACCAACAATTTAAATGATTAAAATATCTCAATATATCATCTAAAGTGAAGAAGTCATCCCTCTTACAAAGGGGTGCATCCATTCATATTTGTATTCAGTTGAATCACATGTGTATTCAGTTTTGAATTTAATAGAAATGTATTTATTGATGTTTTATGTGTTCCTATTGTCGATCTCTGTCATGAAGAGTAGAATAGTGATAAATATATATATTGGGTTTTGAGTTAGTAATAAAAGTTATATTACTTATGGTTCTATGGTATCGAGTTTCTATTGTCTATGGTTTAGATTTGTAACAATTCCAATTGGGACGATGGCGATTTCTTAGACAGTAAGTGGAATTAAGATCTGAAGCAGTTTTAAGAAACCATTATACATTTATTGTGTCCTATCTTGCAGTGGTTATCGGGAAGTTGATATGTTTTCTTATGCCATGAGGTTATTGTATTGGGTTACAATGTATTGAATTAGTTATCGAAGGTGATATTGAGGAGACTACATTGTTTATGAATCGGGTTGCCCAACCAGTCCTGATTTGGGGAACATGGTGACAACGTAATGTTAAACTTTGTCTATTTGTTTTGTTTAATACCAATCTTGGTTTGGAATGTGACTGTGCGCCATGCTTGGCAAAGAGCAGAGTAGTTGGTGAGGTGTTATGCCACAAGGAAAGTATCTTTAGTGTTTGAAACATGCAATGGCAACCTGAGAGTAATACTCTCTGTAGAGTTATTTAGAAAAGAGTTAAATATGAGGATGATTAGTAGTGGACTCAGCCTGAGCAGTGAGAAAAGGTGATGAGCGAGATGTGGTGAATGAAGATTAAGTATGTAGATTAGAAGCATACCATCGATGCCCTCTGCATCATTGGGTTAGACTAAATGGTTCAGGCTTGAAGGGGACCCAAAGGTCATCTTTCCACTGGCTCTATGGAACAGAGATAGCTGAGAGGTGTTGTATGTCATCCTACCCAATTGTGAATCGGTAATTGATTTTGAAAAAGGAGGTGAATGAGTTACATGCATGGTCATGTTTGATAAGTAGCAGGATGATCAGGTAAAGCTCATCATGAAGGTAAGATTGGATCCATTTATTAATTTTAACTATTTATGTAATGTTTCATTTATTTCAATTATAGATAAGAATTGTAGGATACTAGTTTGCCAAATTTGGGTATAATATTATCGGATAAAATAAATGGATATTCAAATATTATTAGTTGTAAGAATCAATTCTTTTAGGTTTAAAAGATAGGCTATTGACATTCTTTCATATTCCATTTTAGATACATTATTATTACTCATAATAAAAAGATGTAGTTATTATTGTAATAAATAAATAGAAACAAGAAATGTATGATTGCTCTTGAATGTTAATTGTTAAAAATAAGAACAAAAGAAAAATACAATTAGATATATAAGTAAATCTCCTAAATTGTTGACAAATTTGTATAATTGCTAAGGATATAGTAGACACTATAAGGTTAGATGTAGGTATATACATGTTTGTGTGTGTGTGTGTGTGTGTGTAAGAATTTATGTAATGGTCTCCAGTTGACAATCCTTTATGACTAGGAATTAGAATGAAAGGTGTTTGTTACTAGATGACATAGATTTACATGAAGATGCACATAAGTATTAGGGAGTTTAAATAAGTTGTACATATGTACTCATCTATATATAGATTATTCTCTCTAGACGTTAGACTACATCATCTTCTATATTAATTTTACTGTTGCAAATATTGATGTATTGGGTTTCATTTAGGGGTTAGTTATATTATTTGTAATGATATATGAGGTTAGCATAGTTTGATTTCAACCTCCTTATATGCTCCTATCTTTCTCTTGGTCATTTTGTATATTCTTGAATACTTTTGTAAGATTTTATACATGTGCATACACTTATTGGATTGTGTTCACTTGTACCCTTATTTGTATTACACATTTTTGGTAGTTGATATAAGTTTGTTCTAATAATTATATATATGTTGTGTCTTCTTGTAGTTTCTTATTGTTATGGTTGCACACTTGTAAACATTGTCCTTTGTAATATTAATAATTCTTAGTTTAATTATGGATAACTTCTTAATCATTTTTTTTGATTTCATCATAACTAAGTTTATCATTAGGAATAGAGAAGGTTTTTAGCCTATGCCATGATTTCATGAGATTGCATAGGTATATTTTTCTATGATGATGTTATTAGTGTTATAAATTACATGACAATATCTTAGTGGGTTATATGTATTTCACTCCTATGTTTTCTTGGAAGGAACTTTAGAAAATACTATGATTAAGGAGGTTTCATGAATACTACATTAGTGTGAGCTACACTATGTTTTTGGAGTTATGAAATTTGTATGAATTTTTCAATTTTAAGTCTAGGAATTTCTCCTTGTTCCACCTAAGTGGGTGGCAACCAAAGGGAAAACTATCTGGGGGACAAGACCCTAGAAAGGGTTGCGTACCCACTTTATTGATTTTATAAATGAGAGTTTGATATTGGAATTGTCGAACTATGAAGTCTCTGAGCGTGAACGTAGGCAAGGCCATCAATGATGAGCCCCCGAGGCTTGGGTCCATTTCCTTAGGGTTTTTCTTTAAGTTTCTAATATAATGATTTCACTTCATTACAATTATTCACATAGATAAGATATAAATTAATTTTTATTTATGATCATGAATCTAATGTTTGTACCTAGTTGTATAGACATGTGTGTAGTTACAGGTATTGGACATGGTGGTCATAATGCAAAATCAAGGTAGCAAATTTCAGGTATGTAATGATAATAATTTTTTATTTGAACATGACAAGTAGTATAATATCTTCCTTCTTTTGATTCCTATTTATGTTATATAAATCAAATGATATTATTATTTGTTACTCTATTGAAAAAAAAAAATTCTACATGTTTTTGCATGTAATTATGTCCTTGTGCCGAGGGTTCCTTAGCAGGGCATTACATGATACTTGATCTCAATGTACATTAACTTTGTGTGCATCACAAGGTTCTTTGATATATTGATAGTGCTAGTGTTATCACAATGAATAACAGTAGGATAATCAATTTGAATTCCAAAATCCTTTATCATCTACTTGATCCAAACAATTGTAGAACAACTCAAGGCTACTGTAACATACTCCACTTTTGTTGTTGACTGAAAAATACAATTTTGTTTCTTTCTTGTCCAAGTGACAAGTCTATCACCAAGAAACACTGCTACTCCTGAAGTACTTTTTCTATCATCAACACATCCTTCCCAATCTACATCAGTGTACACATGAAGCTCAACATTTTCTTAATTGGGATACCATAGACCATAATCTATAGTGCCTTGCAAGTATCTGAATATTCTCTTTACTACCATGAGGTGACTTTGTTTGGGTTCTGCTGCAAATCTACCAACTATGCCAACTACATTTAAAATGTCAAGTCTAGTCTGAGTTAGATATATAAGTTTTCCTATCATAAGTTTATACAATGTTATATCTACTGCTGGTGAGTCATCTTCTTTTGTAATCTTGCATCCAGTGATCATAGGGGTTCAAACTAGCTTGCAATCATCCATCTTGAATTTCATTAGTATCTCTTTCACATATTTTGACTGATTAATAAAAATTCCTTTTTCTATTTGCTAAACATTTAGTCCCAAAAAGTATTTGATAGGACCAATCATACTCATCTCAAATTCATTATGCATTTCTTTAGAAAATTTTGCACTTAGTTTGTCATTACCTCTGAAGATAATGTCATCAACAAATATAGCTACAAGTAATAAACCTTCAGATGTCTCTCTAATGAATAGATTAAAATGTGTTGCTCCTTTCTTGAAACCAATCTTTGTTAAGTATCCATCTAGTCTCTCATACCATGCTCTAGGGGCTTTCTTAAGTCCATAGAGGGCTTTCTTCAATCTGCATACCATATCAAGTCTGTCTGATAAGGTGAATCCTTTCGGCTGCTCAATGTATACTTCTTCTTTCAAATCTCCATTTAGGAATTCTGACTTGACATCCATCTGATAAACTTTGAAGTTTCTGACTATAGCATAAGCTAGAAACAACTTAATAGCTTCTAATCTACTCTCAGGTGCAAATGTGTCTAAATAATCAATGCCTTCTCTTTGCGCATATCCTTTACATACTAACCTTGCTTTGTTTCTTACTAATGTGCCATCTTCATTCATCTTGTTTCTGAATATCCACTTTGTTCCAATCACATTATTATCACTAGGTCTTGGCACCAATTCCCAAGTGTCATTCTTAACAATCTAATCAAGTTCTTTCATAGCATCATGTCAATCTGAATCATTACATGAATCTTCAACACTTAAGGGTTCAATCTGAGATAGTAAACATACTGCTTCACTGTTAGCTAAGTTCTTTGCTTGGGACCTTGTTAAGAATTTTGCACTCTGATCTCCAATGATGTCTATCTTGGAATGATTTCTTGATGTAAACTTTGGAACTTTAGGTGATGCTGACTTATCATCCTTAGGAGCTTCTTCTTCACTTGTCTCAAGGTCATTGAATAACACATCAATACTGTCAAACATTTCTTCAATAACTATCTCACTAGTGGAGGATCTAGGTTCTTCTTCAATCATGGGTGAGTAATCATGATATCTTTCTTGAATCATAAACTTTTCATCAATCTTTACATGGGAACTTTCTATGATCTTTTTCAATCTTAAATTGAAACATCTATAAGCTTTACTTTTAGTAGAGTAACCAAGAAAAATACCTTCATCACTTCTTGCATCAAACTTGCCTACTGCTTCATCCCTCGTGATGTAGCACTTGCTTCCAAATATTTTGAAGTATTTTACTATGGGAACATTACCAAACCATAGCTCATAAGGTTTTTTGTCAGCGCCTGGCCTCAATTGAATTCTATTGATGGTATAGACTGTTGTATTGACCGCATCTCTCCAATAGGTGTGTGCAACTTTTCCTTCTATCATAATGGTGTGCTCTATATCAAGGATGATCATATTCCTTCTCTCTACAATTCCATTCTATGAAGGGGTTCTAGGTGCACTTAACTGTCTCTTTATGCCATGTTCTTTGCAGTACTCATAGAATCTATCAGAAGTGAATTCTCCTCCTCTATCTGATCTCAAACATTTTATCTTTAGTCTAGATTCATTCTAAAACTTAGCTTTGAATATTTTGAACTTCTCAAAGGCTTCTGACTTATCTTTCAAGAACACAACTCACATCATTCTAGTATAATCATCAACAAATAAAATGAAATACCTTTCACCATAGTATGATCTTGTTTGAGTTGGACCACATAGGTCTATATGAATCAGATCCAACTTGTTCTCTACTGAATTCTGCTTGCTCCTAAATGAATTTCTCACATGCTTTCTCATTACACATTCCCTGCAAATAGTATCAACTAGCTTTGCTATGCTAGGTAGATCTCTTACTGCCTTTACATTTCTTATCTTCACTATGTTATCAAAATTGATATGACATAGTCTTTTATGCCACAACCAACTGTCATCAACTTTAGCAACAAAACAACTTGCTTCTAAATTGAGTTGAAAAACATTACCTTTATTCTTTGAGCTTGATGCAATCATAACACCATATTTGTTGTTAATGATGCATTTGTCATCTTTGAACTCCAATTGATAGCCTTTTCCAAGTAACTTTCCAACACTGAGAAGGTTATGTTTCAAACCATCAACATAAAGAACATCAACAGTACTGTTCTTTCCATCCAAAGTGATGGCTCCTCTACCAACTATTGGTTTACGAGTGTTGTCTCCAAATCTGACCATACCTCCATTGTATTTTTCCAAATGAACAAACCTATCTTTATCAACTGTCATGTGATGTGAACAACCACTATCTATAATCCAATTTGTTCTTATGTCAGCTTGTGAAATCAACGCAAGCTCTTGATTCTCTTTCTTATCTTCATGACTTGTCTTATTATTCATTTTGTCTATAATAGCAATGAATCTAATTTCTTCTTCACCAGATTCTTCATCTGATACTCCATCTCGAGCATAGTAGCATTCCTTAGAATACTTAGGCTTGTAATCCTTTTTGAACTTTCTAGCTCTAGTAGGACACTTAGATGCAAAGTGACTGATCTTATTACATGAAAAGGACTTAAAAGGTAATTGACCTTCATATTTTCCTTTTCCTTTCTTTTCTCTTTTAGCAATCATAGCAATGAAATCCTCTAGAGTTTTTTCTTCATCATCATCATCAAAATTACTAGAAGTGATTGCAGATTTCTTACCATGAATTGTTGCTTTGAAGGCTATTTCACTCTTTGGTTCTGTCTTCAATCTTGAGATCTCAAAAGCTGAGAGTTTGCTGATCAAAGTCTATCTCTTGAAATTAGATGTAAGCTACATGGTCTCATCAAGGATGTTGATCTTGCTTTCATATTCATGAATAAGAGTAGTCATCAACTTGTCCATAATGTCCTCCTCTAAAATCTCTCCACCATTATTTCTGATTCCAGCAACTGCTTCATTTATCCTCTAATTATAAGCTCTATTGTTATCTTCAAGTAGCATCTCTAATGCATTGTATATTTTCTTCTATGTCTTTCTGCACGCATCCTTTGCTTGTTTGTCTCCTTCAAATATGTCTTCTAGGTGCTTCCATATTTTGTGGGTTGTATCCACCTTTTTTATTTCAAAAAATTCACCATCAGATAGGGTGCTGATAAGGGCTTCTTTAGCAATAGCATTCTGATGAAACAATTCCTTTTGCCTATCAATAGCATCTTCTTATGCAAGGTCTTCTAGGGTAGGTATCTTGGTTGCTTTGATAGTCACATAAAAAACTTCAAAACCAATGCACTGCAAATGGTTCACCATTTTGTTCTTCCAATCAAGATAATTCTCTCCATCAAACTTAGGAATTTCTTTCTTGAAGTACGCCATCTAATCAACCTCAAGCTATTAAACTTTCTCTCTGAGGCACTTGGCTCTGATGCCAATTGTTAGGAATAGTCCCAAGAGATAACTGAGAGGGGGGGTGAATTAGTTATCTACAAGATTCAATTCTTTATCCAATTAAGTATACTTAAACATAAAGCATAAACACAATGAAAGAACACAAGAACACAATACCAATATTTTGGTTACAGGGAAACCCAAATAGGTAAAAACTCTAGTGGGAATTGACACCCACTAATATTTTGCACTAGAGTATTATGATCCTTGTTAGAAGATCCTTAACCCTGTTAGGAGTTTCTTTACAATATATTTAGTACAGTAGACTTGGTCAAGGGTCAAACCCTATTAGGAGTCTTTTACAATTGTCCCTGTTAGGGGAGAGGATGCACTATCTGAGAGCTCACTGCTCAAATGGGTGAAGGCTACAACCTTCTGAATAACAGATACACTATATCTGGATCTTGGTGAACTGCGCTTTGACCTATTGGCTGGATCAGTTCCAATGAATAACACAAGTACTTTACTTGGTCACATAGACCTTCTTCTGATGGCTCAACACTTCGCACACTCTGCTCTACTCTACTTAATCAACTATGAACCACACTTTAGCAATCACAAATGACTGCCTATAAATAACTTTCCTCCAAATGATATAATCAAGTTGGCCTATTAGAACCACCTTGAAATCATATTAGAGAAACCATAAAAAAACTCTAACAAACATTCTGTCAGCTCTACTATGCGCGCAACACATTTTGGGACCTGTCTAATAAGATAATTGTAGACGCACACTACACATTGTCGGCTCTACCAAAATAACTAGAACTTTCTTTGTAAGATGAAGTAACTCATGCGCTCTTAACTAAACATCAATAACTCTCCTCTGAGATTAAATCCAATGGCGTATACCCACAGGATAGGTGCAACTACATAACCAATAAAATATATGTCGACTCTTCTGAATAAACACAAGAAACTGATGTTGGCGAATAGCGACTGCATAACTTCACTTCTACTCATCAATAGACTATGCGTCCATAAAAAAAACATCACTAACATGTCTTCAACATATATCCAAGTGCACAAGGCTCCATGATAACTATACGGACAACCATACACATAACACTATCTGTTACTCTGTCAAGAACACAACTGACACCAACTGCTATATAATTGTCTATACTAACAGTTAACCTCTGTGCCCATTATATCATGTTGATATCATGTCCATGCTACATGTACTAAAATATTACTGCATAAGACTTCCACACATGCTACTTTCCATATGTTGTCATCAATGACAAACATACAATCAGTACTGGCCTGCTAGCAAATCTCCAACAGTATAAGTAGAGCAGAAGTGTGCGAAGAGACTATAAGATGTATTAGAGCTTTGCAAGAGGTCAAAGCATTAGTGCTTCAAAGGAATTGATCTAACAAGAAATGTCATAGTGATAGTTTATCCAGCAGATATAGTGTGTATCTCAGATCAGAAGGTTGTAGCCTTCACCACTTGAGAAGTGAGCTCTAGGACAGTCCATCCACTCCCCTAACAGGGACTATTTTAAAAGACTCCTAACAGGGTTCGACCCTTGACAAGGTCTACTATACTTAATACATTTTAAAGAAACTCCTAACAAGGTTAAGGATCTTCTAACAAGGATCATAAAACACTAGTATAGAATATTAGTGGGTGTCAATTCCCATCAGGGTTTTTACCTATTTAGGTTTCCTCGTAACCATATTGGTGTTATGTGTTGATTTCATATTTCATGTTTATGTGTATGTTCATTTTTGTACTTAAGAATTTAAGTTCAGTTTAAAGATTAAGGGAAAAAATAAAATATAGTGAACACTGATTCACCCCCCCTCTCAGTGTTCCCATTCCTAACAGGTACACCTATGGCACTAGTACATTTGAGACCTTTTTCTGATTGTCGAACATCTAAATTTAGATAGCATTATGTTGATTAAGCGACACCACCCGACATCATAGTTTTGCAGTCAGAAAAATGAATAGTTTTGTTAGGTGTCATAATTACAACAACCACAACCATTGCAAAAAGAGGGTGCCAACAAAGAGAACCTGTCATTGGACCTATTTGTGGCTGTCAAAATTGGGATGCCTATCCATCATAAAAAAATATAAATGACGATGACCCGTCAGAATATTCTGACAGGTAGTCATCATTTGTAACTTGTTCACCAATGAAAATGCTATTAATGCAATGGATATCTGTCAAAATTTTATGATGAATATGCATCATTTATGGTTTGTACTGATGACTATGTTGTACATGCGACAGACATGCGCTAGACATTTACAATGGATATCTGTCATTTATGGTTTTTTTTACAGCGATGTTGTTAATGTGACATCTGGATGTCAAATGTTTGCGATGGATAACCATTTCTATTTTGGGGCCGTCGTAGTTACAATGACAATCAATTTTTTAAAAAATATATATATATTTGTCAATTCAAAATGATGTTCTTATAGATTTGGTTCCTACTCGTGATTTGGTTATGGATCATTCAGAGATGATTCGGTAGTGGCTCATGGATTATTGAGTCAAGTCTAGAGACTTGGATTTTGAATGGATCCTACCAAATCAAGACTTGTGATAATGATGGCTCTAGCAAAATAAGCTAGTGCAGTGATCAAAGATGCATTCTTCCTGATGTGGTCATGGGATATATGCGGACCTGATTTCATTCGGATCTGATTCAAGTGACTTCTTGACTTCTTTGGTCTGAATGTGATTTGCATTGTTCCTATGGAGTGTAGTAGTGACTTGACTTGGATTTTTAGTAGACTGTGCATTGATCGGCTTGAAAACAAAATCAAGCTACTCTTTGCATTGTTGTTGAGATTGGGTTGTGACAGATTGCTGGGATCATCTACCATTTTTGCCACAATTTTCAATGAGTTAGGTGTGATGTCAAGAGAGGGACGTGCAAAACTTGCACATTGGAGATTTGTAGATCACTATGGTGTTTGTGCTGACTTGGGAGAAGTCTTCTTCTTGGTGGACCGAGTTGAGAGACTTAGATTACAAAAAGTGGATCATTTGATGTGACTTATGAGACATTGAACACCTCTTCACAGTGGTTTGCAATGCGGTCTATGGTGTTTCTTTGGGACTAGGTTCTTGACAAAGATATGTTGATTTGGTAGCCATTGAGATGGATCAATATATATTTTCCATACGTGGATTGAGATCTTAAATTATTGAGCTTCTCTTTGTTTCGAGAATAGTTTAACATTCTCTACTTAACAGGGCCAACCACGTGAAGGTGGAAGCTCATCTAACCCTTCCTAGGAGCCTCTTATGACCCTTTACAACATTTTAAGATCTCTAAGATGTATTCTTAGGGATCGTAAAGGGTTGTAAAGGGTCATAAAGGGTCATAAAGGATCCTGGGACACAACAACTGAGAAACATAAATGTAGGCATCATGGTCACAATTTTTTGCAAACATAAAATAATTGAGTGGTATACCCAGATGATGCAATGCAACTACTCGTCCAGTTCCATGTCTACACTGCGTAAACAAAACCCAAAGATAAAGAATAAATTTAGAGAGCATAGGAGGAGAGTGATAATGACCAAAATAATATAGGGACATGTATTACTTTGGTCATTCTCGCTCTCCTCCACTCTCTAAATTTATTTTTTATCTATGGATTTTGTTTACCATAGTGTAAACTTGGAACCAGATGAGTGATATATATTTGTGTTGCATCGTCTGGGTATACCATTCAATTATGTTTTCTCCAAAAAATTGTGATTATGATGCCTACATTTATGTTTGTCAACTATTGTGATATCTACAATTATGTTTCTCATTTTTCATGTTTATGTGCATGTTCTTTATGTGTATGTACTAGAAATTCTATAAAAAAATTAGTATCTACAATAGCCCTCTGTTAACCACAATTACTTATATGGTCCCAAAAAAGTAGTTCACAAACTACACAAAGAAGGCATCGCAGAAATATGATTTCTTCTTTCATCATTGAAGCAATCTTGGTGGCACTAGTTGCCTCTTGAGCCTTGCACAAGTTGCACTCATTTCCTACATCAAGTATAAATGTAGATGGGGTAGATGTAAATGTGTTTTGATTGACCCACCAAAAGTATTGACATCCAATATTTCCCTAACAATACCGAATGTACATTAGTTCTTCATAAAATGATTAGTTGTCACATTATTTTTAAACATAAAATATAATTACATATCCAAACTTTTTTCCTATTTGGGAAAACCCAAAATTGACACCTAGGATTACTTGTTGTGTGTGACATCTTCAATATGCATGGGCCAACACCACATTGACACATAGGAACATTGACTGAAGTCATCGACGCTATTTCGACAAATATTGCATTATCAAAAATATTGCATTGTCATTATTTTGTTCATTCATACTAATTATAATTACAATAAAAAGAAACATACTAATGTAGAATTGCACATTTTTTGGCTAAGTCGAAGTCTTTGGTTTAAATCACTAGACACTCAAAACAAAATGACAAACCAAAGACAACCATGCAATTGTAAAGAAAGGTTATTTTCTTAATCACATCACTAATTTGTGCATGTCTAAATACTGGTGTCTTTCAAGTGATTTGATTCTTGTCATGCCCGCTACAAATGAGAATAGTCTTAACTAGTGAGGTTTAAGTATATAGAGATTAAATACACTCTTTTAGAATGAAATTTCTCTTAACAAAAGATCAAAGATATATAAGTAGGACATATAAAACAAGGTGAATAAGATTAGTACATATAAAATAATCATTAGAACATACCAAATATCTGGCATAATTGTACATTTCATTCATGTCATTGATATTCTTCTTCATCCATCTCATCATCAAGATCATCATCATTGATGACATCATCACCATCACTATTGTCATCATCATCATCACCATCAACATCATCATCATCATCATCATCCTCATCATCATCATCATCATCATCAGTAGTAGCATCATCCTCATCAGTAGAAGCATCATCATCATCAGTAGCAGCATTGTCATCGTCTTCTTCTTCATATTCTTCTTCGACTAGCTCTCAATCGTGATCTGGTTCTACATCATCTTCCACTTCTTCATCTTCCTTGGTATCTTCTTCTATCACATTATACTTTATTGGTCTTCCTCTTGGATCATATCTAACAACAAATGACCAACTTTGTTTATGTGGAACCTCTGAGTAAAATACTTGCTCACATTGGCTTGGAAGAACATAGGGCTCTTCTCCAACTGGCTCAAACAACCTTGTATTAATCATTAGAAATCCATTGTCATGTTCAATAAAAGTTCTATTAGGATCATTTTTATTGAGTCATAGTCTGTACCATTTCACAATGAAGAGAACTAATTTGAAGGAATTGAAGTCATAGTCAAGTATATAAACCAAAATACCATAGTATCAATTTTGCGACTCTCGAGGATGTAAGTCATTTCTAGATGAAATATTAGTCACCTGGAACACTGCACTTATCCCAGAATCACAAGTTCTCTTCGTTTCATCCAACTTTTTGATACAAAATTTATAACCATTGCAAAACATAGCCTTGTGGTGTTTCACCTGCAATAATGTCAAACATGTATAAATTATTGCATCACAAGTTGAAAAACATACGATTGATTAATTAACAAATTTATAAGTACATGGTGATCTCTTAAACCATATGCTAAATCTATTTCTTTTTGTGTAACATTGGGATCTCCATTGCAATGAGCTTGTATAACCAATGAAAACACAAATTTCCATGTTAATCTATGAGCATCATCTTGACATCGTTCAATCCATGCCATCATCTTGTCTTGATTGTTTGCAATAAACAAATATATTGCATCCCACTCTTTAGCAGCTGCACAAAAGTAAATAGATGACTTACAATAGATTTATTTTGAAGATTAAGAATTAATTTACTACAATAACATCTCATAATTTATTACCATTCAGTTTCCTAAATCTACCATTGCCCACCAAGTACTCCCCTTCAAATTTGTTAATTGAGTCGAGATCCCAAATGTAATCTATACGGGTCTTTGCTACAAGATTAGGAATATATTGAGTAACGTACACCATCATCTGGTATACCATATATCCCTCAACCATAGAACCCTTGGGATGTGCTCTTTGTCGTACCAAACCCTTCAAAAATTTCAAGTGTCTCTTAACCATCCACATTGACCTAGCATGTACAGGTCCACACAATTCAATCTCCTCAACTTGGTGTATGAGGTAGTGTTCTTGTGCATTGAAAAAAGTTGGAGGTAAACACTTTTGCATTTCACACATTAATCGACAAATTATTTTCTTCCAATATTTTATATCTTCTTTATGGATTTCTTTAGATGACAACCACCTACAAGGGATTCAAGACATAAATATATAAATATGAGACTTTACAATATATTACTTGTTTGATATTATTGTTTGATATATTGAACAAATATCATTTCTTACCTCATGTATTTTCCAAGATCATATATCACTTGTTTGATATTATTGTCAAAGTTCTTAGGGAGAGATAAGGGTAGAAAATACTATAAAAATTATCAACTGATCATTTCATACAATGAAAATTGAATGAAATTACACAAATATATTGTAAATACAAAAGACTATGACTTGCCTTGATGAAGGTATGCCAATCATGCATTTTCATCCCTAACGCAAAATCATTTTTCTTTGATATGAGATTGCTTATATCCATAGCAAATCCTGTAGGAAATCAATTTTTTTGGATCACTTCTTTTATGGCATTACTTTGTTTCTCTATTAATAACCAAGGAAGAGGACTTGCATTAATCTAGTCTCCATTACTATTTGATTCAATGATATTTTTCATTACATGATTGGAATCATGAATGTCACTACAAATTTTGCCAAGTTTTTCTTTGTCACACCTTCTGTCCAATATTTTCCATAGTGTCTCTATTACATTCTTTCCAATATGCATAGTATCAAACAAATGCACAATTTGTAGATGCTCATAGTAGGGAAGCCTACTAAATTCTCTGGGATAACATTTTAGTCCCTTTGGAAGCTGGTTGGTGATGCCTTCACGACCTTCAAGATTGTCAACTACATAATTAGCCAACAAAACATAATCAAAATATATAATTTTCAAACATCGACCATTATGTGGAATGATATTACCTTGAATTATATTATATTCCAACTACCATAGGTGAGGTTTCATTCTTCGGGACTTTGATGTAGTCTCTTCTTTCACATTGAAAAGATAACTTTCTACACTTTGATACTTGTGATTTCTGGGGAGGAACTGCCTATACTCATCAAACACCTATTTTCTTAAACTTTTGGAATGATGGGATTTCATCTTTGGACCACACATTGGACATGAAAATTTTCCCTTTGTTTAAAGACCTACAAGATAATGATAAAATTGGATTAAATATGTATATTTTTAGAATTTAAATTATCGCGTACAACTAGAATTCACCATAACATACCACAGAAATGTGTCAACCCTAGAGCATCATGAATTGTCGGCACAAGCATTGCATGGAATTGAAATTCTCTTTGTCCAATTGGTCAGGAGATGTCATACATAGTGAAACCATTCTATAACACCAACAACTCATCGATAAGAGGCGCAATATATACATTCATATCTTTCACTTGGTACTTATCTAGTTGAATTAACAACAACATCAGATAATTATTGTGGCCATTTCACTCCAAGAATTATAATTACAAGTAGATAAATATAAAATAATAAGATACCTGAAACAATCATTGCCAACATAATGTGCTCCCTCTTTATTGACATCCATGGAGGAAGGTTATTGTTTATAACAAAAATAGGACACATCAAGCAAATAGATATCAGCTCTCCATGTGGATTGACACCGTCTGCTGCTAGAGAAAGCCTAAGATTTTAAGGTTCCTCTTTAAAGTGTGGCCACTTTTCCTCTATGTCCATAAATAATGAACCATCTGTAGGAATTTGAATAATGTCATCTTGACTCCTATCGCATGCATGGTAATCCATAAATTGTGACAAGCTATTGCACTTGAATAATCATTTCAGATGTGGAGTAATGGGGATGTGATGAAGAACCTTGCAAGGCACCTTTTTTGTCACTTGATCATCTCGATATCTTCTCGTATGGCATTCAGAGCATTCTGTTGTATTTTCATGTCCTTTATAATAAATAAAATGATCTTCAAGATAAGCGTCTATTGTTTGATACTCCATTCCAATATGTTTCATAGTGGCACATAATTCTTGGTACAAGGGAGGGAGAAAATTTGATGGTGGTAACAGAAAGTCACCTATCAATTTGCAAAAAATAATATAAGTCATTAATATAAACAATTTTAATGGTACATGTTTCACCTTTTATAGACTATAATGACATATATGACAAACCTTAGCGTAAGTGATATTGCTATGTTGGATAAACCATTCATAATCTTCAAATTCACCAACAACAATATAGCAGAGAGAAGAGTAGATTGGGAGGCTTCATAAAGGGCCATGTCCACCTTCTCAAGTAGAGGTATATCATGGATATTGTCAATGTCATCCTCATCATAATCATCATCATCAACAATAGCACTAGCACTAGCAGCACTAGTACCAAATGTGTCAACGATCAATGCATTCATACCATCATCTTCAAATGTGTTTTCTGGTGCATGATCATCATCTTCCATGGGATCATCCTCTATATTCACACTGGGGAGATCGACCTATATAAAAATGATGATAATCAAACCTCCTTCCATGGATCATATGTATATTAATTGTGAAAACAATATAACAAACAACTTACCATTGGATTATAATCAAACCCCCCTTCCATGTGACCATTCTCCCTACAATGTCTCTTTGTTGTTTTGATTTTTATTCTTCTTGTCTTTAAGCCATTACAACTCTTGCATGGACAATAATATTTGTCATCACCTTCTCTTTGAAAGTTAGACAACAATCTAGTGATTGTCTCCCTATTTTAATCAAATTCCCTTATATTATCTGACATGATACTTAATGTGTATATTTTCAAAACAAATTGGAGATGCCTCCTTTCATTAGCTTCATGTCACCTTCTTATAGCTTCTCATTTTCTAAAAAATTTCACCAAAAGCTTTGTAGAAAACCAAGTAAGGGGTATTCTTGAGTTCAAACACATTGAGCTACTACAACTGAATTATAAATCATGAATTCACTATAAAATTAAAATTGAATAGGGACATAAGTAAGATATTTAATGCATTATTACTTCATCATGATGATAAAAATTTCATTGGCTCAAAGAACATAGAAATTCAAAACAATAGGATATCTTAATCTTTATGAGCTCAAATTCAAAACAATAAGTGCATTATTTCATTACCGATGTCCCTATTTGATCTAATAGCATCAATATAACAAATAGAGCACCAACCAATCAAATAGGGACATGAGGTGCTCAACCAGTGAGCTGATAAAATAATATATTTAGTCGTAATAAAATCTTATAAAACAACATATATTGTGTGAAGTGTTTGATCTCTCTTTATTTGTTTTGTTGTTGATATTCACTATGTAGTACTCCTTGTTTATGATCATTTCATGAGGATATGTCTTGATGGCTTGCAGGCTGCAAGCTAGGGCATCATGTATTATTTATGAGTTCACTATTTGAGCACCGACCAATCAAATAGGGACATGAGGTGCTCAAATAGTGAGCTCATAAACAATGCATGATTCCCTAGTTGTATGTAGTTATCTCTTTTATAATGATGGAGGAGTGAAAGGTAATGATCAATGAGGTTGATGCTATTAGATCATACATTAATACACTTACTGTTTTGAATTTGAGCTCAAACATCATGCAATGTTATTGTTGTCATTGCATGCTTGCTGCTATTGTGCACCATATATTATTTTATACACTATTTATTTCATTGAGACTATGAGCTATTGTAGTTGACAGTATTCTTTTGGGGTCTAATCTATTGTAGTTGTTTCTTTTTTCTTTGAATTTTTGTTTACAATTACTTTTGATGCAATATTTGTGTGAAGAACAAGAACAAAATGGTGAATGAGTGTATTTGACAAAGATAAACATGACACATTTTGTTGGGATGATTTGGTTAGCTTGGTACCATTTACATGGCCTAGCCAGATATTAAACAGTGAGCTCATGAACAATGTATGATGCCCTAGCTTGCAGTCTGCGAGCCATCAAGACATTTCCTCATGAAATGATCATAAACGGGGAGTACCACATAGTGAATATCAACACCAAAAAAAATAAAGAGAGATCAAACACTTCACACAATGTCTTGAAGGTAATAGAAATGATGCCCTAGCTCTCAAAGCTCATAGGTCATCAAGCATTCCAAATGAAAAGATGTAAACAATGCTAGTATTAAATAGTGAGCTCATGAACAATGTATGATGCCCTAGCTTATAGTAGCCTGTGAGCCACCAAGACATTTCCTCATGAAATGATCATAAACGGGGAGTACCACATAGTGTATCATTTTATTATTGATGTCCCTATTTGATCTAATAGCATCAATATAACAAACAGAGCACCGACCAATCAAATAGGGACATGGGGTGCTTAAACAGTGAGCTCATCAAACAATATATTTAGTCTTAATAAAATCTTATAAAGAAACATATATTGTGTGAAGTGTTTGATCTCTCTTTATTTGTTTTGTTGTTGATATTCACTATGTGGTACTCCCCATTTATGATCATTTCATGAGGAAATGTCTTGATGGTTTGTGGGCTGCAAGCTAGGGCATCATGTATTATTTATGATCTCACTATTTGAGCACCGGCCAATCAAATAGGGACATGAGGTGCTCAAACAGTGAGCTCATAAACAATGCATGATTCCCTAGTTGTAGGTAGTTATCTCTTCTATAATGATGGAGGAGTGAAAGGTAATGATCAATGAGGTTACTGCTATTAGATCATAGATTAATACACTTACTATTTTGAATTTGAGCTCGGGCACCATGCAATGTTATTGTTGTCATTGCATGCTTACTATTGTCGTGCATCATATATTGTTTTATACACTATTTATTTCACTGAGATTGTGAGCTATTTTAGTTGATTGTATTATTTTGGGGTCTGATCTATTTTAGTTGTTTCTTTTTTCTTTGAATCATTGTTTACAATTAATTTTGATGCAATATTTGTGTGAAGAATAAGAACAAAATGGTGAATGAGTGTATTTGACAAAGATAAACATGACACATTTTTTTGGGCTGATTGGGTTGGCCTGGTACCATTTACATGGCCTGGCTAGATATTAAATAGTGAGCTCATGAACAATGTATGATGCCCTAGCTTGCCGCCCGCGAGCCATCAAGACATTTCCTCATGAAATGATCATAAATAGGGAGTACCACATAGTTAATAACAACACCAAAACAAATAAAAAGAGATCAAACACTTCACACAATGCCTTGAAGGTAATAGAAATGATTCCCTAGCTCTCAAAGCTCGCAGGTCATCAAGCATTCCAACTAAAAAGATGTAAACAATGTCAATATTAAACTGTATACTAATAAAAGTATCTTCATAGAATTAAGGTTAATCAATAAATGAAATAGTAACTAAATTAAACCACAAAGAAATAGAGAAAACTATAGAAAAGAATGATTAATTGAGCATCCTATGGCTCTCTAACTAAGATTGTTAATGCAAATCTCTCAGCAAGCTCTCATTAATGATAGTCTTAGAATGAGAACGATAAGATAAACAAGTTAAAGCTAAAAATTATATCAAAGTAAATGATAATTAGGCTCTCAAATGTCTTTCTAAACTCAAATTGCAAGAGGTTCAATGCAATTCTCAAATGTGTGGTTGATAATTATGAAAGAATTTGGAATTCTTTTTATAGATTTTCCAATGGTAGGGGGTGTAGTTGTGTTTGATCATGATTAAACCTTGGTTGAGTCTTTGGTTCCACCCATTGAAGACAAAGAAATTTTTGTGTCCTCAAAGCTTGGGACAAGTAGACAAGATGGATGGTCAAGATTCTCTTTCACTTTGAGTGATTGAGATTGAATTTGGCTTGATCCATGTGAATGCCTTTCCTCAAATCTCATTGGTTGCCTAGATTTCCTCTCCTTTTGGGTTGTTGAGAGTAATTGAGATTTAATAATTGATTTAATTGATTTATTTTAGCCATGTACCCCTTGAATGGGTTGAACTTAATTTAATCCAAGACTATACAATTATTTGATTTAATTGTATTTTGGTTTGATTGCATTTGATTAAAATGCTCTCAATTTTGATTTATTTCGAACAATTATTTGATTTAATTATATTTTGGTTTGATTGCATTTGATTAAAATGCTCTCAATTTTGATTTATTTCGAAGACTTGATTTTAATTTTGATTAGCTAATTATGCATTATGATTCAATTGATTCAATTATGTCCTTGATTTTCTTTGATTTGACTTGATTTTCTTTGGTTTGATCTTTGTCCATTTTTAGGTGATTACAAATGCCCCTCTTTGAGTTGACATGTGAAGCATGTCGATTCAAAGAATACTCTGATCTTGCTTGATGATAGGTCCTGATTCATTGATGGTCGATCTTTGATGTCTATTTGATATGAGATTGATGTAGATATGATTAATATGAAACTCTCAATTGATGTTGTTCTTATGATTGTTCTGATATGATGGTCCTTCTGATGATTAGTCCCTAATATGATGCTTGATCCTAATGAAAAATCCTGATATGATACCTAATTTGATGATTGATTTCGATGCGATGCCCCGTTTGTTTGATTATGAAAAATTTCCTAATAAAATCTTTCACTTTCATTTGATGATTGGTTTCTTGATTTTTGATGATGTTGTTGCTGATGTTGATCTAATTATCTAATGGTATGCCCCCTCAGAAATAAAACATATTGATGCTTGATTTGAAAAATTTTGATTTGATTGATTGATACAATATGTTTTCATTTATGAAAAACACTGATGATATGCCATGATTCACAATTTGCCCCAGTTGAATTGATAGGTTAATATATAGGTCCAAGTCAAAATTTCACCTCCAAATTAGGTCAAATTAGCTTAAATAGGTTGAAAAACCTTGATTTACTATTCATTTTCACTTTTGACTTCTGAGATTTTGCTCTGGTCCTCCTTTGATTTTTGAGATGGTTGTCCCTATCAGAGAGCATCAGTTCGAGAGATGTCAAGGGTATCGGAGACCACCTGACTATGGACCTCCTGTGACTCATTTTGAACTTCCTTGTTGCATTTATTGCTCTTTTATCACATTTATTGCATCTTTTTCATGTCATCATTATTTCAATTTTGCAAAATCATGCGTAGGATAGGTTAAATGTCACATTAGCCCTTAAAGTGTCACATCCATGCTTTTTACTCATGCCTCCACATAGTAAACTATCTCCTAGAAATATTTTGTTCTCACCTGACAAAAATTTGATGTCGCATAGCCTTTGGGTTTTTATAACAAATTACATGTGATTTTTCGCATGTGAAACCCTAGAATTTCATTGTCACCTAGGCTTAATTATATGTCACCTAGCATCATTAAGTGTCACCTGAAACATGAATTATCACCTTTGAGAAATAAAGTGTCACCTAACAACTTTTCTATATCGCGGGAGATGAAATGTCACCTAGTATGATTAAAATCACCCCTGAGACATTTTTGAAAATTTTCCCTTAAACTTGACTTTTCCTGATGATAATTTTGATAACTTCAAATGTTCAATTCCAATGATAAGATTAGGTCTGTTGTGTTTAAACAAAACAATTGATTAGGATATCAGGATAATGGTACCAACAAATATAATTTATCAATCTGATAGGATAAATCAATCAGTGTGAAAACTAATATGATCGATACTGATATTTCATTCTCAGGATATAGAGAAATGAACAAATAGTATTAGGTGTGATTTCTTGATACTTTTGATGAAATTGATTGACTTTAAATGATTCCTTGATATAGAATACTGATATGATTCCTTTGTTTTTCCAAACAGGCACATTTTCTTGTTCTGTACATCCGGTCTATCGCATCTTGGGTCATTGATCTCGGTCAGGCTCTGACTCCGATGGAGTTTCATGTCATTGAGATATATGGGCTCAGTTTTCTTCTTGACATGTCATGGTTCTAGCTGAACCATGGTCTTCAGACTACTGTGGCAGAGAGATGGCACTCCGACCATAATACTTTTCACCTTCCATGTGGAGAGATGACTATCACTCCAAAGGATGTGTATAGATTACTACGCATTCCTTGCCAAGGGGAGCTAGTCTATTATGATTCCATTTATGATAGTATAGTCTACTGACAAGTGTTCAGAGACAATACCATTGATCATGATACCATTACTTGGCCACAGTTTTCTTCTTTTCTGACATTGCTAGCAATTCTCAGTGCTCTCATCGATGGATTCTTGCTTCCTGACCGGTGAGGTCATGGTTTCTCCATTGGATGGGTTAGGATCCTTGAGGATTTACTTGCGTAGCCTCGATGATTTGATTGGGGCTCATGTGTTCTTGCTCATTTATATCATGATTTGTACAAGGTTGTCTATAGAGAGAGTGCTTCCTTATCGGTAGGTGTAGTGATCTTACAGCTATGGGTATGGGAGCATCTTCCCATTACTGGGCCCATTTTAGATAGGAGTCATGGTCAAGGTCTACCGTATGCTTTTTTATATACCAGCATGGTTGTCCAGCATCATTTGGGCAAGCTTGAGTATTGGCCCTGACATATCGATGATCTTGATCAGGTACAGTGGTGACCATATATAGGATGTGAGCATTGGAGAGAGGATGATGATGAGCTTCCATACATTTTTCTCCTCGATGGATGATTAGTAGGTCCACCACTATTATTGAGTTTTTCTGCTTTGGTTGAGTATCTCACTAGTATGGTAGAGTGCAAGATATGCCATAGGGTGTAGCTTTATATGCTCAGGTATAGGTAGAGCGATCGATGTGGGGTCCTCTGATTGATTACTAGTTTGTGTGTGATCAGATCACTAGTTTGGGATATTGTAGATGGGATATGCTAGCAAGTATTGTAGATGTAGGGATGTCACATGAGTATCAGGATTGGTGGTCTTAGAATAGGTTTCCTCGATTTACTGATCTAGTAGAGCGTATCCTAGACTGGGACGAGAGAGATGATGATGGTGGTGGTAGGGGACATCAAAGATGATGAGGATAGAGAGATCCTTAGGTTATTGGTAGAGCAGGAGATGGACCACAAGTGAGAGGTGGGCATGTTTAGGATAGAGCTAGAGCTAGAGGATAGGATGATGTAGCTAAGGTATGTCCTAAAGTAGAAAATAGACAACAAAGGGCTCATTGACAACAGAGATAGTAGAGACAGGTACATATAGATGCTCCTCAAAAAATTCCTGGTGGATAGGATCCCTTAGTTTAGTTATAGAGGGTTGCTCTAGCTCAGTAGGATGAGGTTCTAGCACAGCAAGTGCCTCCACAGATTCTAGTTCTTCCACAGGTGCAGCAGTCACAAGATTGTCTATCATGAGATATGCAGGCGATGAGGATAGACATATCTACCATTGTGGGCTGATTGGATCAAGTTGCTCTCTTGATGCAGCAGTTTATCACTCATGCAATTCAGAGACCTAGCACAGCTAGCACTTCTTAGGCTCCTCCCTCATAGGATAGACAGGATGACAGAGGTCCAGATGGATCTGGTGCTAGGGATGTATCTTGATGACTTGATCATAGAGTTTATTGATGTCCTTGTATCACATTTCCTGATGTTTTATTGATCGGAACACTTGATGTATCATTTTCATGACATTTGTATCTTGATATACTGATGTACTGAACCATTTGATGAGCACTTATATGATGATACCCTTCCTTGATTCTCTTGATGAGTTTGTTATGAGATTATCTTTATATGTAGCTATATGGTGTTTATGATGCATTTACTTGTGATTATGCTATGGATGCAATGTATCTTATCTTATGATATATATAGATGAATGCATTGATGTATGGATTTATGACATGCTTTTCCTTTGTTTTTCAATGTACGGATGCAAAATGTTTTATCGAAAATATGGATGTAAATGCCCCTATGTTTTTGGGTTTTCAGATGTATGTAGTTCTATCTCTAATTATATGTATTCAAATAATGTATGAGTAATGATTCTTTTTCTCTTTTTTTATGATATATGGATAATGATTAATGCTATGCATGAATGCAAAAGATAATCTCACTTGTTTTTTTATTGAAATCAAGGATAAGACATTTGAATTTAACCCCCCATTTCTCTAATACTTTGATCAACCAAGATTATAGATGTTCCCCCTTGCAATTTAAGCTAAGAAAGGCAAAATAGTATATACAATGCACTTAATCTAAGATGTATGTAGCTAACTATCATTATTCAAAATTTGGAGCTTATAATCATCATTGAGCATTTTTGGAATCCCATTTTAGTACAACCATCACTAGTTCAACTATGATGATATGAATACTTTTTGCACCTATTTGTTTTCTTTCCCATCTCTCTTTGGTATGAGTATCACTGATTGAAGCCAATCATGAGAGTGCGAATACCAATTTTGTCAGATTCTATGTTGCAAGTGGATTTTGGTATTATGATATTGAAGATCACAATAGCCAAGGTATCCGTTTGCTAAACAAGTAGAAATATCTGGTTTATCCTATGTACAAGTCCTCAATGATTCTTTGATGATCACATCATTAGACAAATAATACATGGTTTAAAACTTTGATTTTAAGATAGTCATTCAGAAATCAAGAAAAATATCATTCTTTCATCATAGCTTATCTAGTCTAAAACTTTCATCAATTCACTAGAAAGAAATGATTTCATTAATTGCGTTAACACTTTAAAAAATTTCTTGCAATGTTTTTCAAATCCATATGTCAAGTGTAGTTCCATCCATTTCAAACTTTTAATCCTAATAAAGGTAAGGTCATTTCAATTCTTGGATCAAATTTTGTGTTTTAGGCTCAAATTGGATTGGGATGTAGATTTGATTAAATGTTCCTCTTTCGAGTGTGATGAATTGATTCTCTGATTGAATACAACTTGCTTTGATGAATCCTTTCTCCTATTGAGTATATTTCCTCTAGTTTGAGATAATTTCATTTGTGGGACTTAGGACAGTTTGTCGATCAGGTGACCAAAATCTTGAGGTACTTGCAAATGCAACTGTGGGGTTTTATTATGCAATATATACAGATGCTAGTGAATACAATATTTACAAGGTGACCTTCTAAGTATGCAACTGACTTGGACTTTCAATGGTGCCTATTTACCAATTTTTCACCAATTGAATGGATCTAGCTCTTTTTTTCTATTTTTAAAGCTTTTTCTCTTTTTTTACTACCAATGTGCCTATTTGCTAGGTTTTCACCAAGGCACTTTTCTTCTTCTTCTTTTTTTTTGTATTTTTCTTTTTCTCAATTTTTTTTCTTCTTTTTGAGGATCATATATGACTATTTTTGCTTTCTTCGGGTTCAATTTTCCATTGTTTTTTATCTTTTTTGCTTTTCAAATGTTTTTGTTATTTTCAGGATCTCTTTTCATTATGTACAATAAATATGATGCTCCTCATCTGATACTCTTTATACTCTTTCATCTACCTCATGTATAAAAATTCTTGAGATGTATGCTATTGATTAGCCCTTGCAGTTCTTCACCATCACAATTTACTAGTTTGTAGGTACCGGTCCCAAAATTTTCAACAATGAGAAATGGTCCTAACCAGTTTGCTTCCCATTTCCCTTTCTTTTCTCGTCCTACTTGGTTCTTAGGATTTTCTCTCAAAACTAGATCCCCTATTTGGAAGGTTCTTGGCTTGATGTGCTTATTGTACGCCTTTGACATCCTATTTTGGTACACCTTCAAATGGTCAAATGCTTGCTTCTATTTTTCATCCAAAAGTTCTAGTTCTTATAGCCTTCCAACCCTATAGTCTTCCTCATTTATCAAACCATGCATAGATATCCTCAAAGATGGAAGTTCTACCTCTAAAGGCAAAATTGCTTCTATTCCAAAGACTAATGAAAAAGGTGTAGCCCTTGTTGGTGTTCTTATGCTTGTTCTATAAGCCCATAAGGTTGGGTTTATATTGATGTGCCAATCTTTCCCTAAGTTGTCCATTGTTCTCTTCAAAATCTTCAAGATGTTTTTGTTTGTTGCTTCAGCTTGTCCATTACCTTGAGGGTAATAGATTGAAGAAGAATGATGAATCATGTGAAACTTGGTGCACAATTCCTTTAAGTTTTTGTTTTTAAAATTCTTGGCATTATCTGTTATGATAGCATGAGGTATGCCATATCTACAAATAATATGATTGAAGATAAAAAGATATATCTTCTTTCTAGTTGCAGTTGATAGGGGTACAACTTCCACCCACTTAGTAAAGTATTTAGTTGTTGTGATGATGAATTTGTGACCATTCGAGGATGGTGGATAAATCATGCCTATTAGGTCTAAACCCCATTGATAGAATGGCCAAGGTTTTGTCATCAGATGAAGCTCTTGTGCAGGTGCATGTATCAAGTTTCCATGATATTGACACTTTCTACAAGTTTTGGCAAAGTTACAAGCATCTTTCTCCATCATGGGCCAAAAAATCCTATCCTTAAAAGTTTCTTGGCTAAGGATAATCTATTTGAGTGTGATCCACAAATTCCTTCATGGACTTCTCATAAGGCTAAGTTTGATTCTTCCTCTTCTAAACATCTAAGGAGCATTCCGTATAGACTTTTTTGATACAATGTTTCAGAAATTATGGTGTATCAGGCGGCTTGGCGAATGAATCTTTTCTTTTGATTCCTAGTTTGGTCTATGGGAAGGATTTTATCTTTCAAGTAAGTGTAAATTGGTCTATACCAAAGTGATTCATTTGTAGTTAACAAGAAAATGGTGTAAGGGTGGGTAGGGTCAAATGTGGGTTGAACCACTTCTTCTACCAAGAACTTGTATCTAGCACTCTGATCAGGCATCTGCAAAAGTGAAGCCAAGGTTGCCATTGCCTCTGTTGCTTTGTTCTTTTCTCTCGGCACTTTTTCAAATGTGATGAGTATGAAATACTTCTTGAGACTTTGCACCATGTTTTTGTAGGGTACCAATTTGTCATCTTTCATTTGATATTCCTCATTGACCTGATTTATGACTAATTGTGAATCTCCATAAACCTTTAATTCTATCACTTTCCACTCTAATGCTAGCTTGATTCCAATAACCAATGCTTCATACTCCGCTATATTGTTGGTGCATGGGAATAGAAATTTTCAAGATGTAGGGATAGTAGAGCCTTGAGGAGTGATGGGAAGTATGTCAGCTCCTGATCCATGATGAGTGCAGGAACCATCAAAATAGAGCTGCCATGTTTTTGCCTCCACCTTTATAATTTCTGAATTTGGGAATTCCACTTGGATGGGATGATCATCTTGAAGTGGTTCTTCTTCTAATTGGTCTACAATTAATTTCCCTTTGATTGATTTTCTATCATCATATTCTATGTCAAATTCACTTAGTACCATCACCCACTTTGCTAGCCTTCCATTCAATGTTGTTTTACTAAGTAGATACTTTAATGGGTCAATTTTGGCAATAAGCCTTATCTTGTGGGCTACCATATAATGGCATAATTTTTGGGAAGAAAAAACTACAGCCAAGCATGCCCTTTCCATAAATGTATAGTTCAGCTCATATTTGACCAAGGTTCTACTAATGTATTAAATTGCCTTTTCTTTTCTTGTTTCATCCTCTTGTGCTAAAAGTGCCCCCAATGAATTCTCTATTGCTGAAATGTATAGGATCAAGGGCTTTCCTCTAATAGGTGGCATCAAGATTGGTGGATTCATGAGATACTTCTTCAATAGATTAAAGGCTTCTTCACATTTTTCATCCCATTTGAAAATTGTATCCTTATGAAAAAGTTGGGTGAAATTATGACATTTTTTAGCTAATTGGGAGATAAATCTCAGAATGGATTGGATCTATCCTTGTAAAGATCTCATTTGAATAATTTTTTTAGGTGCTTCCATTTCCATAATAGCCTTCACTTTAGTGGGATCCACCTCTATCCCTTTTGCAGATACAATATAACCCAATAGTTTTTCGGATTGGACTCTAAATGCACATTTCTTTGGGTTAAGTCTTACTTTGAATTCTTCTAGCCTTTCAAAAAAAATTTCCAAAATTGGAAGGTGCTCTTTTCTTGAATGGGATTTGGCTAATATATCATCCACATAGTCCTCCATGAACTTATGCATCATATCATGAAATATTGTGGTCATTTCTCTTTGATAGGTCACTCCTGCATTCTTTAACCCAAATGGCATGACATTCCAACAAAATGTACCCCATGCGCATGTAAAAGTGGTCTTATCTTGGTATTTTGGCACTATCTTTATTTGGTTATATCCGCTAAATCCATCCATGAGTGAGAATATGGAGTGTCCCGCTATTAAGTCTATAATGGCATCAATGCTCAAAAGTGGGAAATTGTCCTTAGGACATGCCAAGTTGAAGTCTCTAAAGTCCGTGCAGATTCTGATAGATTTATCTACTTTTGATACTGGCACTATATTGGAGATCCATTGTGCATAATCAATGGCCCTTATAAATCCCACCTTCAATAGTTTTTCTAACTCCACTTTGACAAGTAGTGCTATATGAGGATGCATCTTCCTTAGCTTTTGTTTAACGGGTTTGGCTCCTTCCTTGATATTAAGGTGATGCATTATCAAATTTGGGTCTAAACCCAGAATATCATCATAAGACCATGTGAAATTGACTTGTCTTTCCTTAAATAACTCAATGAATTCTATCCTTTCTTTTCTAGATAGTGATGCTTCTAGGTGGATGATTTTTGGCTCTATTTTTGACCCAATATTTATCTTTTCCATTGGCTCAATTAAGATCGGAGATCTTTCTTCATAATGTTATAGTAGAGCATCCAAACTCCCTTCCTTAGGTGCCTTAGTTGGGTTTTCACCTTTGGAAACATCCTTTATTTCTTTATTTTTTTCTTGATCTAATGTTGCCACAATGTGATTTTCAACACATGATTCTTTTCTTTTCTATTTTTTTCATTTTTTTTATTTTTTCTCAGATTGAAAGTTTGGATGCTCCCTTTGATCAATTCTTCTTGATATTCACTGATAGAAGAGGGTTCAACTACATTAAGGTATTGGGACACCACGTTGTCATTTAAGAAAGTTGGAAGGGTAGTTGGTTCAATGGAACTCCATTCAATTAAGTTCAGGTGTATGAGGATTAATGGGTCAACACTTAGGTTCATTTTGATTGGGTTTAAAGTGTATATCTTTTTACTAGAGGGTTCATACATTGTATCTTTAAAATCTTGAACATGGGAATTCCTCTAAATGTTCTAAAGAAGAAGGATCAAAGGCCCCCTCACTAGAATCCTCTTGGGTTTCCATTGGATAAAAGTCATGTGGATTAAACCTAGTGTTTGATTCTTCCATAGTAGTTCTCCATGAAGGAACATATTGTTTGCCTACCCATTGATTGATCTCTATCTCTATACTTGGCACATCATTTAGAACCACTTGGCTAGAACTAAATGCTTGATTTGAAGTTGATTTTGTCATTGGTCCTTTGTTTTTGGTAGAAGCATAAGTATGATTGACATCAATACCCTTGTCTTGGCATGACTCATTTGATAGGGTCTCCCATTCCCATTCATTAGAATCCTCATCACTATGAGACTCTAATTGTAATATTTGGCTATAAATCTTGGGATGATGTTTTTGAGTGTATCCTTCCTCAAGATACCCTACTCCTTCTTTCTCCTTGGAATCTCGCCATGTACTTTCTAAGGGATCAATGATCCCTTCATTATTTGTGCCTAAAGGTCCTTGACCTTTGTACCCCATCTTTTGTGTGATTGAAAATCCTTTCCCATATTGATGTGTGCGAATGGTTATATTTTGGATATGTTTGGCATGGGCACTTGATTCTTCATCTTTGTACAACCAATTTAGGATCTCATTATCTTCTTCATCCATGGAAAATGATGTATTTTCCCTCACAAAGTTCTCATTATATTTATGGGGTAGATTTGAGGGTTTCCCAAAGGACTTGGGTGATAAAGGTAGGTCCATCATAGATAAGGAGTACTCACCTACACCTTTTTGCTTGATCTTGCATTGCTTATCAAAATTCTTCATCATTTGGTTCTGTAGACACCGAAAAATCCTTCAGAAAATAAATTATTTTTATTTTCTGAAAATCCTTGATGACATCATCATTTATTAATTAATTAATTATTTAATTAATTTATTTATTTTTATGGCATGAAATCCCTCTCTCTTAATTAAAAATCTTTAATTAAGGAATCTAGCCTAAAAATGTCATTTGGACATTATCCCTAATTTATTAATTATTTAATTAATAAATTGACCAAAAACTTCAAAAAAATAAATTAATTTATTTTTTATCCCAAACTTGGCCAATTTCCTCTAGACCACTAACCTCTTCCAAAATCTTCTAATCCCTTCTTAATTTCGATTAAAAGGCTAATCCCATCTTTTCTAACCCTAATCCCAAGGTTAAATATTTAATTAAGGTTAAATATTTAATTTTCATATTTATTGAAAATATTTTAATAAATATTCCTAAAACTTAAGCTTTTGGAATGAATAACCTTTTTATTCCATGAAACTAAGGAGAAATCTAGACTCTTCTAGAATCTTCTCAAATCTACCCTCTTCACCCATCCTAATCCTTTTCTTTCTCCTAATCCTAATCCTAATCCCCTTTCTAATCTTGTCACATTCCATTAGCAAAAGGTTTACCAAAACTTATGCTAACCTCCTCTTAGTCATCCTTTTTGGTCAACAAAGATGGCCACCTCTTGGCCACCTCTTGCAAATGCATTTAAGGATGCATTTAAGTCTTCCTTATCTTTCTTACATGCATTCATTATGCATTTAAGACCTTCTTATCCCTTCCTTGCCACCTCTTGGCCTTGGGCACATTTACCAAATTGTGCACATGCCCTCAAATTTTCAACTCAATCCTCCCTTGACACTTGTCAGGACACTTGTCCTTGACTCAACCCTAACCTTAGCCCTAACTCTGACTCATCCTTTTAACCCAAACCTTTAGAAATCCTATAAATACCCTCAATTCCTAAGGCAAATCATCTCTCAACTTTCAAACTCAAATAGAAAAGTTATAATGTCATTTTCATTCTAGCATAAGCATAAACTCTTCATTTTAGATCATTTTCAAGCTTAAATCACATCTAAATTAGCTTTAATGGATTAACATAGATTCATTTCTTATTTTAATCTTAATTCTTTCATTTAGCTTTGCATATTTGTGTGTTCTTGAGGCCTTTGAGGCAAAATAGGTTCCTCATACCTATTTTGTGTCATTTTGGGTCTTCTTGATCCTCAAATCATCATATTTTGCATGCTCCAAGTGCTTGAGTTTGCACACCCACATCCCTCTATATCTAAGCATATCAAACGGTGCATGGGCGCATCCGTTTTAAGCTTAAACTGAGGTGGCTTTGATTTTAGTTTGTTAACCATTAAATTTGATTTGATTATATGCTATGACATTTGTTTATCTTTGGCCTTCAAAACAGGTTTAGGTGCACTCACAAATCCTAGTCTACATTCTGGCACGCCCGGTGGGACTCTTACCACAATCATTTTGATGAAATTACACTTTATATGCTTTTTTTTTGGCAGGAAATAAAGAAATGTCGCCTTCATGAAAAGAAATGACGCCTACAGAAATTAAATGTCGCCTTCAAACAAAGAAATGTTGCGTTCAACAAAAGAAATGTCGCCTACAAATAATTCAGTCACGCCTTCATGAAATTAAATCACGCCTTTGAAGAAAGAAATGATGCCTATGAACTCTGTTTTCACGCCTGCATAATTGAGAATTTTCTGTTGTCGGCAACTTCTGTTACGTTCCAGAATTCTTTTCTGTCGCTTTCTTGTAAAGAAATCACGCCTCTAACAAAAGAAATCACGCCTCTGGACTTTTATCTGTCGCCTTTTGAGGTACAAAATGTCGCCTGTAGGAATTAAATGTCGCCTCTACACTTTCCAGCGTCGCCTATAAGCTGGACAGTGTCGCTTTTTGTTTTTTGCTTGGGACTGGTTTTTTTCATTTCTTTTATTACAGCAAAGGTCAAACTCAATCTTGAATGACATTAAGGAAATGAACTTAGGTCCTAAGTGTCATTGTCAATTTGAAAAACAAACTAAATCTTGAATGCACTAAAGGAACAAACAACTCTATTCCCTATCTCATTTTGAATTCCAAAGCAAGCAAACAAATTCAATCTTGAGTGATCTAAGGGACAAAACAAAGCTTTTTCAAAGTTCTTAAGACAACTCGCTAATCAAATCTTGAATGCCCAAGTCAAAAAACTTGCAAACGCTCGATTTACTTTTTGGGGAAAAGAACAAATCAAAATCTAATCACGAGTGTCTTCATTTCAAAGTTCAAAACATCACTTAATCAAAATTTGGGAAAATGAACAAAATCTGCTTGATGTGCATGTAGGAGTTTTTCAATTCTTGCATAAATCCTTGTTAGAGTAAGCAACGTGGAACATTTGAACTTGGACAAGTTCACCTGTTCTGCTTTTAGCGAGGCCTATCCAAGGAGAAGCGCTTCCTCCTCGGAGAACGACCTCAAACCGGTATCCCCCCCGGCCGGTATATAAATAAGTGAATACCAAAAGAATCACTTACATCTCCTAATCGTCGGGCGTTTGTGCCAAACACGTGTCTGGGGATGGTAAACATTCCTCTCCCCCAGCATAATTGGCAAGGCTCTTAAGTGAGTCACGGATGATCAGCATAACCGGGTATGGAGACACCACGGAACTATTAAAAACCTGATAAACTAGAGGCTACCCTATCTACATCCGAAAGTATCAAAATCCTTGTGCAAGGACCGATTCCAAGGGGTTTACCGGGTCGCCTCAAGATTACTCACCATTTGTATTCCCTTCTGGGGGATACCAAGCTATGGGCAAGCGATTTTGATACTCACCTTCCTTAGGTAGATCTGTTTGAAGTGCTTGACAGTCAAAAACCCCGTGAAAACACTTGTTGAAACATACACTTTCAAAGCTTTGTCAGAGTCAGTTGCCTTTGTTTGTATCCTACAGGGTTGCTTTGTCCCTTGCAGAGATTGCTTTGACTTTAACCTTTTCCATTGGAAACCTTTGCCTCAAAATCAGAAACCTCTTTTCCAAGTGATGCCCAGCAAGAACAAACATCCTAAAGCAAAGTTGCCCAAATCCCAAGCCTATCAAGAGCAAAAACTTATCAAGAAGAACACCAAGAGCTATCAAGCCATTATCCAAGCAAACCAAGCAGAAGAGAAGTCCCAAACTAGACTTGAGAACATTGCCCATAACGCCCGTATCAAACAGTTTGCCTTTCGTTTTCGAGTTAACCATCACTTTGTCAACCTTGAGCCAGAAGATTAGCCATTTCCTTGTTCATGTCTTGTTCCATCTTCAGATCCTGAAACCTTGTCTCAACAGCCTTGCATCTTAGTCTCATCCTAGTTTCATCCTTTGCATCAGCATCAAAACCTTATTTGCATTTCAAAACATCATAAAGTTGCATATGCATTCGTCTTCCTACCAGCATTCTAGAATCAATCCTTGTCATTTGCATAGAGCATTGTCCCTTCAACCTTCGATACCTTTTCCACCAGCATCCCCCCATCAGCTTTTCATATCTTTCCAGCAGATCCATCATCCTTTGTTCCAAATCCAGAGTTCCACCAACACTTAGTGTTCTACCTTTTGAGTTATTCCTATCCTATATCCAAGATCAGAGACCATCATCCTCTTTTTTGGCACAACGTGTTGTCATAAAGAAATCAAACCTTGTCCTTGCATAGCCATCATCTCGAGCAAGAGATTGGAGTGTATTGATAAGAAACTTGTTGACCGAAGATCATCAGTCTATCTTAGGTTGACCCCATCATATCTCTGATCCTCCATTTGGGAAAAATAGCAGCTCATTTGTTGACCACTCAGTAATCTTTTACCAGCTTTCCATCAGCAACCTATCTTTCCTCCACCATCTTGATCCATATCAGTTCCATCCAGCTTCCATCATCGCCATCTTGATCCCTATCTTTGCATTTGCATCTTAGAAGTCATCATCTTTAGAAGTTCATCAACTTTGCATCCATCAACATCTTTTATCCAAACATCTTGCATACATTTAGCACTTGCATCTCCATGCCTGTTGAGACCAGATCTCGGAAAAGAAGAAGCATGAATCCTTATCCACCAACAACCTCATCCGATCCCAACCTTTTCACCAACGTCATGATGACCTACAATCCCCAAATCTGAGCCAGTAACCCATGTGAAGATCCAAATATCCCTTCATCCCCGTTGGCAATCCAAGCATTTGAAAATCCTCCAGATAGCCCACCAGCGACCAATGCCCTTGTACCACAACATCAGCAAAGCACGTTTGTTCACTACCTGCCAGAAAGTACCTCCATCCCACCATCTCTCTATCCATGCATCCCCATCAAAACTATCCAAGTTCCAGCCCAAGCGTATTCTCCATTTGTCCAATCATTCCCCGATCCTATCATGCAAACATCCCAAGAGCTTTCCACCATTCCCCTTTTCTTGCAAGGAAGCCTCACCAGTCCCACGACACAAGCTGCAGCACCATCCGCTCCATCTCATACCCCTTTTGCTTCATCATCTGCTATGGCTGCCCAAGCCCAAATCCAACACTTAACCCAAAGTCAGCTTCCACCTCTCCCGCAAGATTTTACACCAAAAGCTTCCCCACCATCCGCAAGTCAAGCAACGCCTTTCACCATCAAAGGAGCACCGTCACCCTTCACCCCCCAAGCACCTGTACCTTCTTCTTTGGGGTTAGCGCAATCGCTCCCCATTCCAACCTCATCTTTCTCTTAGGTGTTTCCTTCATTTTTCTCTTCACAAGCATCCACTCAACCACAACCTCAACAAGCTCCTTTATATCAACCATCATTCGTGTCCCAAGCTCCCGTTGCTCCTACCATTCCATCATCCGCTGCAGTGCACCCTAACACAAGCTCTCAATGGGGCCTTACGCAAGAAGAAATGAAGGCATGGGGGATCCCATCTCAATCCCCTACATCTATGGTTGCAAGTCAACAAACCGCCTTCACCCAAGCAGCACAGTAGCAACTACCCCAAACACCGCCGGCTTCAAGCTATTCATCCCAAATCCCAAATACCTTCCAGAAAGTTCCACCACCTCAACAGCCAACTTTCCCCACCTATCTTACCCCATCACCTTTTGCTTCTAGCTTCCCCACGTCTGCTCCACCTCTAAGTAATGCAGGCATGCACCCAGCTTATATCAGCCAAACCCAAAGCCAACCTCAGCAACTACCACCATCATACCCGCAAGCAGCATCGTTCCAACATCCTCCCCCACAGCAACCACATGTCCCCTTTCAGCAAACAACCATCATTCCTCAACAACAGCAAGTCCCTTGCTATCAGCCTCAACAACAAATCCCTATCGTCCCCCAGCAACAACACGTTCCCGCCTATCAGTTACAACAACAAGTTCCAAATGACCACTATCAGCAAGCAGTCCCACAACAACCACCAGTTCAACAACAGCAAGTAGCCCAACAACATCAAGCAGTCCCATATCAATATCCCCCTATGCCACACCAGCAATATCCCCAACAACCATTGCCCCAAAATCAGTTCCAACCCATTTATCCACAGCAAGCACCATATCCAGTTCCACAGCTTCCATCACAAGCAGAAGTTCCAGTTCCCTCGCCACTCAATGCTGAGTGGGAAGCAATGAAAAATGCTCTAAAAGAGCTACAAAGTGGAACAGAGAATAAAACCTACAAGTTCAAAGAGGTGTGCTCATATCCCTTCGATCGGTCCATAGCAACTATCCCTTTCCCCAAGCATTTTGAGATGCCTAAGTTCGACAAGTATCGAGGGAAAGGAGATCCAGTAAACCATATTAAAGAGTTCTACATGGCGTGCCAAGAAGTGGCTTATAGTGATAACTATCTCCTGCGCCTGTTTCCCAAAAGCTTGGGAGGAACTGCTGTTGAGTGGTTTTACAAAATACCACATGGGACAATAAAAACCTTTGCTAAACTCTCTGAGGAGTTCATCACACACTATGCTCATAATGTGGAGAATGAGTTGTCCTTGCTAGACCTATGCAACTCAAAGCAGAAAGATGGAGAAAGCCTTGCAGAATACTTACAAAGATGGCAGAATCTTACAACCAGGTTATCATATCAGCCGCCAGAGAAGCATCTAACAAAGATCTTCATTGATAACCTACATCCAAAGCTATCCCATCACATGCGAATGAACTATCTCCAGACATACCAAGACATCAAGAGCAAAGGCATAGGCATCGAGAAAGCTCTCCTAGACGAAGGCACTATTCGTCACTTCAAGGATGATTCCAAAAACAAACCCAATAATGATAAATCTCGTTACTGGAATCGTAACAAAAATATTGTTACAGATGGAGCCACTGACACTAAAAATGTACAATTCGTTGTAGCTAGTCCTACACCAGCTCAAACATACCAACCGCCACAAGCGCCCATCTATCAGCAACCACCAGCTCCCGCATATCAAGCACCTATTTATCAACAGCCTCCTCAAGCTCATCAACCACCTGTGCAACAATATCAACAGCAATACCAACAGCAGCAGCCAGCACGTCAAGGCAATCCTGTTAACACAGTTAACATTGCCCCAAGGCAGAACAAGCCCAACAATCAGAACAATCCAAAGAGGACTTTCACACCTTTGGGTGAGCCTCTGGATCAGATCTTTTATCGGCTAGCCAAAGCAAATATGATCACATATCCGCCCATTCCACAGAAGGATGACAACGCACCAAAGTCTGATTGGTATAAAGAAAATGAATACTGTGATTACCATCGTGTGAAAGGGCACACAACATTGAAGTGCATGCGACTTAAGCACTACATCCAGGATCTCATCGATCGCAAGGAAATCCAAGTTGATGCACCAACTCAAGCTTCACCCAATGCCAGTTTGCAAATATATCAAAATGTGTTCCCTCAACACGATACCGGGAAGAATCAAGCCAACGCCAATCAGCCCCAAAATCGTGGCAAAGGCAAGCAAGAAGATCACACAGCAGCCTATATCAACTATGACAAGTATGTCGGATGCATAACTCAAGATGAGCCCATCCAAGATGAGCCCACCATCAATACCATCCACGTCAGAGGGCCGGATTGACAATGTGCTGCAACTACCCGCAGTGGTAGGATAACTATTGCCGGTGCTCCTCCGAGATCAGTTGCTCCTCCAAGGCCAACATCTACTGCATCCACAGCACAGTCTAACACCAGGCCAGCATCAAATGCACGCGCAACACAACATAATGCACCAAGAACACAATACAATATCATAGAGCATCTTGGGAACATGCCAGCCCAAATATCTATCTTGGATTTGCTCCGCACATCACCCATCCATCAGGAGATCCTGGACAAAGCTCTAAAAGAAGGCCATGTCCCCACGGACATTAACACAACTCAGTTTGAAACTCTTGTGGGACACCTATCAGCAGCATGTGCCTTGTCCTTCAAAGAATCTGATATACCAGATGTCGCTCCTGACCATACTCTCCCTCTCCGCATTGCTGTCATGGTCAGAGATTTTGCCATCAAACGAGTTCTAGTGGATAATGGCTCAGCCCTCAACTTGTGCACATTAAAATTCATCAAGAAGATCGGGTTCACGGAGGCTGACATACAACATGAGCAAATCACTATCAAAGCATATGATAACTTGGAGCGTACCTCTGAAGGTACTATGACTTTGCCTATCCAGCTAGGCCCAGCAACGCAAGATACTCTCTGCCACGTTGTTGATCTTGACCTACCGTTCAATATCCTCCTCGGTCGTCCATGGATCCATTCCATTAAGGCCGTACCATCTACTTACCATCAGTGCATCAAGTTTCCACATCAAGGCACTGAGGTTACCATTCACGCTGACCCTAACCCCTTCGCATACTGCCTTGCGATGGAAACATCTTTCCCTCATTCTACTCATTGTCCTGGAACCGATATTGGTACTTCTATTGCTAGCTCATCCCGATCCCATCGCGATCCAGAGACCATCCTCTCTTCCACCTTATCATCCATCAAGATCAACAACCAGGGTTGTGGCGAATACAGCCTCAGTGATGCATTTGCTGTAGGGGCTCTTCCACGTGATCCACATACTCAAGGGTGCCCAAGTTGTCAAAGCAAGCCTGTTGAGGAACATTATAAGCTCAAGCAAATCGAAAACATGACTTTTGAGTCTCATGGCAACATCAACAGCAAAGAAATGGATCCGGATATTAACAAATGGTTATACAAAGATCCCCCATCATGTGACACACAACTTCTTGAGTACTTCAAAGAGAAATATCCAATCCCCTACAAAAATGTCACAGAACACTATAACTATCAAGGTGGTGGTCTAGGACCACAAGAGGATGGAAATTTGTTTCCTATCATACCATCCCAAAATCCAGAACAGCAAGGACTTGGCTTTAATACCTCTCGCCTGCTTGAACAAGAGCCCAATACCACAACTGCGGACACTAACATGACCAACGTGAACTTTTCGAATAGCCAGGATGACCTTGTGGAAATCGAAGACATCCCCGAAGAGAAAGACATCCGATCCTACGACGATATCTTTGCCGACGACACCCTCCTAGGGACTTCTGTCCTCCAACAACTCTCCATTAACCTCATAGATCTTCCCCTCACAAACCCTGACCTCATAGATTGGGACCAACCAAGCATCGCACACATCGACGAGTTCCAAAGTGCACAAGCACTCCTAGAATTCATGGGGGCATCAGATCCAGCAGTCAACCAGGATCCAACATCAACCTCTGTCTATCAGCTTCACCCAGAAGGATATTTTGGGGAAGAGGCAAGCTTTAGTCGCAAAAAAGAAATAGCAAAAGAACATCATGAGTCTTTATGTGAAAACCCCCTTGGGGCACATTTTGATTCCAAAATAGTAAAAACAAAGGGCGTATCTTCTAGCGAAAACCTGGCAATTCAGGCGCTAGAAGATGAAGTCTTGCCTCTTCCCCCTATCCAAGACTATAGACCAGAGCAGTCGCCGATCATCATAGAGGAAACCAAGCCAATCAACTTGGGAACAGAAGAATGTCCAAGGATCACCTACATTGCAGTCAACCTAACAGAAGGAGAAGAAATGGCTCTTAGTGCCTTGCTCAAAGAATCCATCATCAACTTTGCATGGTCATACGCCCACATGCCTGGGCTTGATCCAAACCTTGTTGTTCATCACCTATCAGTAGATCCAAACATCAAGCCAGTGAAGCAGAAGCTAAGGAAAATGCATCCAAAGGTAGCATTGCTCGTCAAAGTAGAGCTTGAGAAGCTCCTCCAAGCTAAGATCATCAGAGCAATAGATTATTCAGAGTGGATCTCTAACATGGTGCCAGTCACAAAGCCTTCTGGCGACATCAGAATATGCACAGATTTCAGGGACTTAAACAAGGCATGTCCTAAGGATGACTTCCCATTGCCAAACATAGACATGCTTGTAGACCTCACAGCGGGTCACGAAATGCTATCACTCATGGATGGCTTTTTAGGCTACAATCAGATTCATATAGCAGAAGCAGATCAACATAAAATAGCATTCACAACCCCATGGGGTACCTTCTGCTACAACATGATGCCATTTGGGCTAAAGAATGCAGGAGCAACATATCAGAGAGCAATGACAGCGATCTTCCATGACATGATCCACAAGATTCTTGAGGACTATGTGGACGATATCCTTGCAAAATCCAAAATAAGAGACGAGCACCTCAACATCCTAGAGCGTGTATTTGATCGTCTGAATCATTATGGCTTAAAGCTTAATCCTAAGAAATGTGTCTTTGGTGTTACATCTGGCAAGCTTCTAGGCTTCATCGTCTCTAGATGAGGCATAGAGATCGATCCTAAAAAGGTAAAAGCAATAACAGAGATGCCTCCACCAAGAACACTCAAACAGCTCAGAAGTCTACAGGGCAAGCTTCAATCAGTTCGGCGATTCATCTCTCAGCTAGCAGATAAGTGTTAACCCTTCTCACATCTCTTATGCAAAGACACCAACTATAAGTGGGATCCCATATGTCAAAGAAGCTTTGATAAGCTCAAGGAGTATCTAGCTAATGCTCCAATCCTAGTACCACCGGTTCCAGGATGCCCACTCATCCTTTACATCTCAACAACAGCTACAGCATTAGGGGCACTCCTAGCACAGCATGATGATGAAAATAGAGAATGAGCTATCTACTACATCAGTCTCACTCTTGTGGGCTATGAGCTTAACTATTCACCCATGGAGAAAGCATGCCTTGCAGTGGTCTTTACCACTCAAAAACTTAGACATTACATGCTTAGCCACACAATCAAGCTCATATCAAAGGTGGACCCTCTTAAGTATCTGTTATCAAAGACAACCCTCACAGGCCGTATGGCAAAATGGGTCATGTTACTCAGTGAATTTGACATTCAGTATGTAGATCGCAAAGCAATCAAAGGGCAAGTCATTGCCGATCAGCTAGCAGAAGCACCACTGGTGGATGCCTATCCACTAATCATGGAATTCCCCGATGAACATTTATGCATGATTGAAGAGCAGCCCATGTGGAAACTATACTTTGATGGTTCCAACACATCCCATAGCTTTGGGGCAGGAATCCTATTCGTCACACCTCAAGGTGACTATATTCCAAAATCATTCAAGTTGGGATTCCCCTGTACCAACAATATTGCAGAATATGAGGCACTCATCTTAGGTCTCAAAACAGCTATCCAATGGAACATCACAGAATTACAAGTATTTGGAGATTCACAGCTCATTATCAAGCAAGTCCTAGATGAATATCAGACAAAGGATGACAAATTGCTACCCTACAAGCAACTGGTGGATAAACTGAAAGAGCATTTCCTACATCTACAATTCAATCAGATCCCAAGGCTTCAGAACAATGCAGCAGATGCAATGGCAACCATCGGATCCTTATTGGAAATACCACGAGATGCATCACAGTATGAATTTCTAGTCGAGCAGCTACATTCACCAGCTTATGAGAACGCAGATGCAGACATGGTGTGTGTCTTGGTTGGTCCCCAATCCCCATGGTACCACAAAATCCATGCATATCTAAAAAATGGTATCATATCTCCCCATCTCACCAATAACCAATGCCAAAACCTTATTCGCAGAGCTTCCCGCTACACTCTTGTAGCCAACACCCTATATCGTCGCGGGTATCATAATGTCCTATCTAGATGTTTAGACTCAAACGAGGCCGTCCTGGCCTTACAAGAAGTTCACGCTGGAATTTGTGGTGCCCACACGAGTGGCATGGTTCTAGCAAAGCAGCTGCTTAGAGTTGGATATTATTGGCCAACAATGGAACATGATGCATGTGAATTTGTCAAGAAATGTCTCCCATGTCAACAGCATGCCAATTTGATACATGCACCAGCACAGGATCTACAGCCTATTGCACCACCGTGGCCTTTTTCATGTTGGGGCCTTGACCTCGTTGGCTTGATCACCCCCCTCTCTTCGGATGGACACAAGTATATCATAACAGCCACAGAGTATTTTACCAAATGGGTTGAAGCAATTCCGCTCACCCTTACTACTGGCATCCAAATATCCAAGTTCATCCTTTACCATATCATTTGCCGCTTCGGCATACCATCTACCATTTTCACAGACCATGGCACACCTTTTGAAAACCAGCATGTGGATGATCTATGTGCCAGACTCCACATCCATCACCGTTTCTCCAGTCCATATTTCCCTCAAGGAAATGGCCAAGCTGAGGCAACCAACAAAACTATCTTGAAAATCCTCAAGAAGGTTGTCAATGATTCTGGTCGTGACTGGCACCTCCAAATCAATCCCGCCCTTTGGGCCTATCGCACTTCTTATCGCACTCCCACAGGCACCACCCCATACTCCCTTGTATATGGTGCTGAAGCTGTTCTACCGATCGAGGTTGAGCTCCCATCCTTGCGCGTCTCCATGAAGAACTATACAACTGATGAAGACTATCGTGTGGCCCGGCTCACACAGCTAGATCTGCTAGATGAAAAGAGACAGCAAGCCTATGATCACCTGGTTGCATACCAGAATCGACTCAAAAGGAGTTATAACAAGAAGGTCCATCCTAGACAGTTCCTGGTCGGTGACATGGTCCTTAAAGAAAATCAGAAGGTCCTAGCAAATAGAGAAAAGAAAGGCAAGTTTGAGCCTACTTGGTTGGGCCCCTATGTTGTCACCGCATCCTTTGGCTCCGGAGCCTATCAGCTATCAACACCAGAAGGTGAGCCCTTGAATGATCCTATCAACATCATCCATCTAAAGAGGTTCTATGCCTGAACCTGATCCTACATATATCAGAAAATCCAAAAACATTCAAAAAAGTAAAAAAAGCAAAAAAGAAAAGAGAAAGAGAAAATAATCGTCCAACGGTGAAAACTTGGCAATTCAAGCGCCTTGGACAAGTATGTTGGTGAAAACCTGGTAAACAGGTGCCAACATAGTAAACTGAGCTATTTATCTATTTAGTTGTCCTTTCAGCTACCGTCCTCTTCCTCCAACCTGTCTGCAATCCATATCCTATTCCAAAGCTTTGTACCATATCTTGTACCATATCCCTTTCCCTTTCCTGTACAGCGCTTTCCTCCTTGTATATATCCTTCTTGTCTCCGTCCTAGTGAGAGGCCCGCTGAGTGTGATCTTCCTATCCCCAATCCTAAGCTTCTGTACATATCCCTTGTGCATATCGTTCCTCCTTGTTGTACATAACCCTTTGTTCGTCCTGCAGCAGCATTTGATCAAATATCTTGTCCCATCCCCAGCCTCAAAAAATTTGTAGTCCCACTCAGGCCTTGTGCTTCAGCAACATCAATTGTCGACTTATCCTTGCTCATCCTGATTATTCCTTGAACTTCAGCTTTTGCCAGCGAACAACTACACTTATTCTCTCACCAACCCATGGGTCCTTGAGGATATATCGTTCCTCCTGTCCGACCTAATCTTCCATCCTGGTCCTTGAGGATATATCGTTCCTCCTGTCCGACCAATCTTCCCACCATCAATCAAACCTAATCTCTCTCCTTGGCAAAGGATGTCTTTTTGGAGTTATCATTTTGATCTTGGATTTTTGTCCTTTGGGTCTTGTTAATCTTTTTGGCTCCTCATTATCCCACCAGGGTCACCACGATTCATTATATCACGGTGTGCTGCGTGTGCGGATAATCTGGGGCAAGGCCTTTTGATCTTTCGCTTCTGCCTGTGAGTCAGTTGTGTGTTTGTGGTTCCTTCAACATCGGTTCCCCCATGTCGCCGCTGTGCTTCATGTGTGATGTTGGGGCAACCCTGTGTGTTTGTTTAGCATCAGTCCTTGCCAGTCCTATGCAACACTGGTGACAAGGCCTCGTGATCCCAGTATCCTTGGCAGGTCTCTAGCATTGCTATATTAAATCTAGGTTGTGCACTCCCGTCTGCACTTGGAGCTATCTGGTCCCTTGCATTGATCATATAGATTAATCTTGCAACTTTGCATATAGCTGCATCTTGCATCTTGCATTTCCATCTCATCTTGCATATCATCCATATTTGTTCTTAGAAGTGAGGTTATTTATCTCCCCTTTCTTCCTAGGCCCTTCCTTCCTCGTCCCGCCGGGCACACTCTGTCCCAGGGCGTAATCCCTCTTTCTCCTTGTCCCACTGGGCGCATCTTCCATGATTTTGTCCCACCGGGGCATGTTCCTCTTTCTTCTAGTCCACCCAGGTGCCATACCCTCTTCTTCTGATTCTAGCCTCAGCATCTTATTTTCTTGTCTTTGACGCCATGCCACTTGCGGCATCGCATCAAAGAGGGGCAAAATGTAGACACCGAAAAATCCTTCAGAAAATAAATTATTTTTATTTTCTGAAAATCCTTGATGACATCATCATTTATTAATTAATTAATTATTTAATTAATTTATTTATTTTTATGGCATGAAATCCCTCTCTCTTAATTAAAAATCTTTAATTAAGGAATCTAGCCTAAAAATGTCATTTGGACATTATCCCTAATTTATTAATTATTTAATTAATAAATTGACCAAAAACTTCAAAAAAATAAATTAATTTATTTTTTATCCCAAACTTGGCCAATTTCCTCTAGACCACTAACCTCTTCCAAAATCTTCTAATCCCTTCTTAATTTTGATTAAAAGGCTAATCCCATCTTTTCTAACCCTAATCCCAAGGTTAAATATTTAATTAAGGTTAAATATTTAATTTTCATATTTATTGAAAATATTTTAAATAAATATTCTTAAAACTTAAGCTTTTGGAATGAATAACCTTTTTATTCCATGAAACTAAGGAGAAATCTAGACTCTTCTAGAATCTTCTCAAATCTACCCTCTTCACCCATCCTAATCCTTTTCTTTCTCCTAATCCTAATCCTAATCCCCTTTCTAATCTTGTCACATTCCATTAGCAAAAGGTTTACCAAAACTTATGCTAACCTCCTCTTAGTCATCCTTTTTGGTTAACAAAGATGGCCACCTCTTGGCCACCTCTTGCAAATGCATTTAAGGATGCATTTAAGTCTTCCTTATCTTTCTTACATGCATTCATTATGCATTTAAGACCTTCTTATCCCTTCCTTGCCACCTCTTGGCCTTGGGCACATTTACCAAATTGTGCACATGCCCTCAAATTTTCAACTCAATCCTCCCTTGACACTTGTCAGGACACTTGTCCTTGACTCAACCCTAACCTTAGCCCTAACTCTGACTCATCCTTTTAACCCAAGCCTTTAGAAATCTTATAAATACCCTCACTTCCTAAGGCAAATCATCTCTCAACTTTCAAACTCAAATAGCAAAGTTATAATGTTATTTTCATTCTAGCATAAGCATAAACTCTTCATTTTAGATCATTTTCAAGCTTAAATCACATCTAAATTAGCTTTAATGGATTAACATAGATTCATTTCTTGTTTTAATCTTAGTTCTTTCATTTAGCTTTGCATATTTGTGTGTTCTTGAGGCCTTTGAGGCAAAATAGGTTCCTCATACCTATTTTGTGTCATTTTGGGTCTTCTTGATCCTCAAATCATCATATTTTGCATGCTCCAAGTGCTTGAGTTTGCACACCCACATCCCTCTATATCTAAGCATATCAAACGGTGCATGGGCGCATCCGTTTTAAGCTTAAACTGAGGTGGCTTTAATTTTAGTTTGTTAACCATTAAATTTGATTTGATTATATGCTATGACATTTGTTTGTCTTTGGCCTTCAAAATAGGTTTAGGTGCACTCACAAATCCTAGTCTACAGGTTCATCTTTTGATAATGGGCCTCTTTGGTGTACATTTGGGTAGCTTTGTTATGATCTTCTTTTGGTTCTTCAATAATGTTATCCTCATTAACCTTCTCTTTTCCTTTAGTTGTTGTAGTTTGGTTAATGAGTTTTGGTGTGTCTTCAATAATAACTTCTTCTTCCATCTTTTTTTTCCTTTGAACAAAGGGGTGTCCTTAGAACTTTGACCTTTCTCCATTTGATTAGGTGTAGACCCTTCAGTATTGTGTGGGACTAAGGAGTCAGTGATAGGCTTGACATTATTACAATATTGGAATGGGTTTAGATCCCCACTTATCATTATCTCTTGCCCTAGATATGGGAATTTTAGGCATTGGTGATAAGTTGAAGCAACAACTTGCATTTTAGTGGATCCATGGCCTTCCTAACAAGATATTATAAGTCAACTTTAGATCCAACACTTGGCATATGGTCTCTTTTTGCATAGGACCAATTCTTATGGGTAATACTATGACTCCTTTTGAGGCTCTTTCTTCATCATCGTAGGCTTTTATGGTTATCTTTTCCTTAGGGTCAATAGCCTCCTTAGAAAATCCTAGGGCTTTCACCAAGCTAAGGGTGAAAATGTTTATGCCAGCTCCTCCATCTATAAGGGCTCTTTTCACCCTATGCTTATGGATCAACACTTCTATATGTAAGGGCAGATTTTGGGGATGATTAAGGGACATGTCATCTTGTTCATAAAATGATAGGCAATGAGGTGCAATTAGGTGCCCTACCATATTTTGGAATTTGTCTACCTCCAAATTTAGAGGCACATTTGTTTCCAACAAGGCTTTCTCCAAGATATCCTTATGAATTGGTGATAATTTGAGCAGCTCAAGAATAGAGATTTCAGCGGGAGTTCTTTGTAATTGATCAACCAAGTTTTATTGTTTTGATGATGATGTTTAAGCTTGGTTTGATATCACAACTTTTGGAGAATTGGTAGGTAAGACAATTTTTTATGCTTGCCCTCTAGTGACAACATTTGATGATACTTCCCTTGACTTATCTTTCACTATGATAAATTTTATGGTTTGATCTTCCTCTCTTAGATTATTTATCATGTTATCATATGTGTGAGAAAATTTCACTTTCTCATTTCCCTTTTTTTAATTTTGATTCACATTTGATGACTCACCCTTTTCATGATTCAAAAAGGGGTTCTTGAAGGCCGTATGATCTCCATTATTTTGTGGTCCTTCAATTTGAATAGTTCCCTTGTCAATTAAATCTTGCACCAAGTGTTTTAACCTCATGCATTCATTTGTTGGGTGACCTCTATTTCGATGATATTCACAATGATGGACTGCATTCCACCAATAAGGTTTAACTTCAGGTTCATAATCTTTCATATCGGGTAGTGTGATAACATTATTGGCAACCAAGGTTCTCCAAAGGTTCACCTAAGTAGGTTAATTTCTTTTTATTATAATTGGAGTAGGATGATTTTGATTTGTCCCCACTAGCATTATTTTTGGAAGTGTTGGAATTGTTATTGGAATTATTGGAATTGAATGGAGCTTTGTTTGTTTGATTAACATTATTTGAAGAATTTTCTCCATATGGTAGGATAAATGGGGTTGACTTCAAGGTGTGAGCCTCCACAACTCCATCATTCACAAGGTTTTTGTTGTTATTCTTCATCCATGATTTAGATTTATCATTTTTATTTTTGGACCCTTGATTATTGAAATACTTAGGCACATAATTATTGTTGATGTTGTTATTATTGTTGTTGTTGTTGTTGTTGTTGTTGTTGTTGTTGGATTTGTTATCTTTAAATAATTTGACTTCACCTATTTTGACCAAAACATCTTCAATCTTGATCCCATTTTCGATGAGTTTCTAAAATGTTGGGGGACATTGAAGTTGTAATCTATAATTCATTTTCGAGGTCAAATTGTTGGTGAAGATTTCCATCTTCTCTTTCTCGAGGATACTTCATGGATACCTTGCAAAAATCATCCTCCACCTTTGTAGGAATCCTAAGGACTCTCCCTCTTTCTATTTAGTATCACATAACTTGAGCATTGTGATTTTGTGCTCAATGCTATAAGAGTAATGGGTTACAAACTTGGAGACTAACTCCTCAAAGGTCTTTATTCCTGGGGTTAGTTTTGAAAACCACTCCATTGCGGGACCTCCTAAGCTTCTAGGAAAGAGTCTCATTAGATATGTATCATTGTCCATGAACTCTATGCTTAGGGTGCAAAACTCTCTTAAATGATCCTATGGGTCTATTTTACCCATGTATTTATCATATTTAGGAAAAATGGTATTGAAAGGAAAAGATAGCATTGCTAAGCTTTTGTCGAAAGGGAAGGGACACAAAGCTTCTATAGAAAAGGCCTTAGGTTCAGCTGCCTTCTTCATGTTATCAATTTGTTCTTGAAAGGCCTTTATCTACCTAGTCATAACATTCATGGGGTCATCTTGGTGTTGGTCTTTCTTGAGTTGGTCAATATCAAAATCATAGGGCAGCTTTACTCCCTTTTGGGCTAGGTTTAAGAAAAAGTTCTCCTTATCCTTGTCTATCAATTTTTCCATAACTTCTAGGAAGTCTAGGTCTTGGGCAGCTTTCTCAACCCTTTCTTCAAGCATTTCTTTGGGATTATAATTGGCATTATTGATTTGTGATTATGATATGCCAAATTTTTAGCCCCCATCTCTCCAAGTCTTGGTTCAAATAGGTTTGTAAAAATTTCTTCTTGATTAGGATCGTTGTAAAGACTTTGGTATTCAACTTCTTGCCCTTGGTTTGAAAAAATAGTGCTATGTCCTGGTAATGATAGCATATATGTGTGGGACCACATGGAAACTGGCATCCAATAAGGGTTTGATTGGGAATGATCCTTGGTTCAAAAATTGTTGATTTTAATTAAAGAGATTTAAAAATATAAGATGAGTTTTCAATGGATATATCTCTCACTTGTTTATGTATTTCAAACACAACAACCATGCATTCACTTGTCTCTTTTTACCCACTTAACACAAAATGTTTGATTTGAAGAATGTTGTCATGGGTTTTGCACAAAAAGACACTTCAAGAACCTACCTAGCACAAGATTTGGTTCGTAAACATGGCTCTAAAAGGTGGTCTTGCTATTTTATCAAGGATTTAGTATTGATTCCATTCAAATAGACTTTAAAATTTCATCCCCCAAGTATGTTAAGGGGTTTCCCACATGCACAAAAGTATGATTTGGCGCAATCTGTGAGGACTACTAGAGGAAATTCGAAACATTTAAAATCCGTTTGTCACACACCCCATTAAGGATGTATGTGTTTCATTTTAGAGTGGGTTGGATTCCCACAGTAAAATTGAATTTATCCCACTTTGGGTTGTCCCTCTCACCGGCCTCATTAAGGTACAACTCGGGAGGCGAGCCCACTAATTCTCTAGCATGTTCATTCAAAGCAAGGAAAATGGAATTAAGGTCAAGCTTTTGGGAATTTGGTTCACCAAAAGGTGAAGAGCATATCCCTAAATTTTCCTTTAGTTCCCAAACACAATAGACAATTTTGTTCAATTTATTTCACCCACTAACTATAGGGATTTGAGTATGGGGCTTTGATTTAGTGTTTGATTTATCCTTTTAGCTATCCAAATTACTAGATTATGAAGTGCACCAATGCCACAATTTAAGGGAAAATATTGACTAGTTGAGGCTTACCTTTTTCCTTGTAGCTAACTGAAGTTAGGGGCATTTTTGAGTGATTTCATTATTTTTATCATTACCTTGGCAATAGCTCCTTCCAAATGTTCTTTTCCACCAGAAAGTTAGTCAACACAACCAAACACAATGAGGGCAACCAAATCAAAATTGAAGAAGCAAAGAATTATGTAATGAACCTTAAGCACCTTATTTGCAAATTTTTAAGGAAAAACTTGAACTAAGGACTAAAAATCCAATTGAGAGATATAAATTTTGTCTTGTAAGCATCTAAAACCTTAAGATAATTTTGATATACCTAGTTTTCTTCCTCTTGTGATTCCTCAAGAACCGCTTTAATATGCTCAAAGTTCTCCCTCTTGATCTTTTTAGCCAACGCTTTTCCCTCTTGATTAAACTTGCTCTCTAGTTTTTGGACCTTTCTATGCTTGCTCATTTACAGTCAAATCATGCAAATAGAGAGTTAGATAAATGATTTGATCAATTTAATAGAAAATAAAGACAACGAATAGCAAGCAACATTGTCCAACTAATATGCGTGAATAAATTGTTAGCAGGCGTAACTTTAATGACAACAAGCGACACTTTCCAGTGACAGGTGACACTAAAAATTACTTAGGCATAAAAAATTTATTGTGAACCATGAATAGTATTGAAAATTGCATAAAATGATTTATCTGAAGCGACAATTTAACAATACTAAGCGTAAAATAATAGATACTAGGCGTGACTATTTCTTTAAAGTGCGTAGCAAAGTTGGATCACAGCCGATAATAGATAGAAGAGTCATGACACTTCTTAAGTCACAGGTGTGACTTTATGCACAAAGGCTAAATAATTTATCTCACAAGCATGAGCATCCATCTCGTAGGTGACAAGAAAGAATTTAAGACAGAATAGAAGTGATCAACCAGGCGTGAGTTATCAGCTAGTAGGCGTCAGAACAGAGATCTCAAGCGTCATCAAAATGACTGTAGGCATGACTGAATTATTTGTATGCATGACTTCACCTATTTTCTACAAAAAATTAATAGAAAAGTGAAGATAAAAGCATACAAAATATGATGAAAATGAAGAAAAATGATGAAATGAGGCTTAGAGCCCCATGGTGCACACCATTTTGTATACTAATAAAAGTATCTTCATAGAATTAAGGTTAATCAATAAATGAAATAGTAACTAAATTAACCCACAAAGAAATAGAGAAAAATATAGCAAATAATGATTAATTGAGCATCCTATGGCTCTCTAACTAAGATTGTTAATGCAAAGCTCTTAGCAAGCTCTCATTAATGACAGTCCTAGAATGAGAATGATAAGATAAACAAGTTAAAGCTAACAATTATATCAAAGTAAATGCTAATTAAGCTCTCAGATGTCTTTCTAAACTCAAATTGCAAGAGGTTCAATGCAATTCTCATATGTGTGGTTGATAATTATGAAGGAATTTGGTCTTCCTTTTATAGATTTTCCAATGGTAGGGGGTGTAGTTGTGTTTGATCATGATTAAACCTTGGTTGAGTCTTTGGTTCCATCCTTTGATGACAAAGCAAAGTTTGTGTCCTCAAATCTTGGGACAAGTAGACAAGATGGATGGTCAAGATTCTCTTTCACTTTGAGTGATTGAGATTGAATTTGGCTTGATCCATGTGAATGCCTTTCCTCAAATCTCATTGGTTGCCCATATTTCCTCTCCTTTTGGGTTGTTGAGAGTAATTGAGATTTAATAATTGATTTAATTAATTTATTTTAGCCATGTGCCACTTGAATGGGTTGAATTTAATTTAATCCAAGACTATACAATTATTTGATTTAATTGTATTTTGATTTGATTGCATTTGATTAAATGCTCTCAATTTTGATTTATCTCGAATTAAGACTTGATTTTAATTTTGACTGGCTAATTATGCATTGTGATTCAATTGATTCAATTATGTCCTTGATTTTATTTGATTTGACTTGATTTTATTTGATTTGATCTTTTTCCATTTTTAGGTGATTACATAAACAATGAGCTCATGAACAATGTATGATGCCCTAGCTTGCAACAGCCCGCAAGCCACCAAGACATTTACTCATGAAATGATCATAAATAGGGAGTACCACATAGTTTATTATTTTATTATTGATGTCCCTATTTGATCTAATAGCATCAATATAACAAATAGAGCACTGACCAATCAAATAGGGACATGAGGTGCTCAAACAGTGAGCTCATAAAACAATATATTTAGTCTTAATAAAATCTTATAAAGCAACATATATTGTGTGAAGTGTTTGATCTCTCTTTATTTGTTTTCTTGTTTATATTCACTATGTGGTACTCTCCGTTTATGATCAAATAGACAAAGCTTGAATGCCTACCTCAAGTGCCAGTGCCCTCTTCCCACATGGTGTCAGCCTCTTCGCTCACGTCAAACTCAAATGCCCTCTTTGCACCATGCAAAAGTGCAATGTCATCTTCACAGTAGCTCTTCGAATTCACAAATTACAAATGACACTTTTTTTTTCTTTTGTTTTGTTTATAACCAAATGGGTGTCGCAATTTATGAGCTCACGATTTGAGCACTGGCCAATCAAATTGGGACATGAGGTGCTCAAATAGTGAGCTCATAAACAATGAATGATACCCTAGTTGTAGGTAGTTATCTCTTCTATAATGATGGAGGAGTGAAAGGTAATGATCAATGAGGTTGCTTCTATTAGATCATACATTAATACACTTACTGTTTTGAATTTGAGCTCGGGCATCATGCAATGTTATTGTTTTCATTGCATGCTTGTTGCTGTTGTGCACCATATATTATTTTATACACATAGAACAATAGATTTGGGGACTTAGACTTATGTTCAATCCTTAGTAAGGGTTTGGGGAACTAATTACTAGATGAGTGACTACAGTACTCTAGTTTGCATTATTAGATGATCTTGTTTAATTTGTGTTCATTTCATGCAAAGATTCATGTAAAGGAAAATAAATTTTTGCATGTAAAGATTACATGTATATATATGAAAAATAACTTGTATATACTATACAAGGAAAATAACTTTTAGAAGAAAATACAAGAGTACATGCATACATAAGAGGATGAACATAAATAATAAGGGTGCCATACATTGCTTGAAGTGATGAATTTTTGACCCGGGTATGAATCTAGTGTGCCCCTATGTGATCCAGAACCTGAAAAGAAAAGAGAGATGGGGGTTAGATGAAAAAAATATCTAAGAATGAATGGCATCCTATTACTAATCCTCATCTACAATTATGCATGTGCATAGTCAAGCCATACACTTCTAAAAGAAAAACCAAGCTCATAGTCTCAATGAAATAAATAGTGTATAAAACAATATATGGTGCACAACAGCAACAAGCGTACAATGATAACAATAACATTGCATGATGCTCAAGCTCAAATTCAAAACAATAAGTGTATTAATGTATGATCTAATAGCAGCAAACTCATTGATCATTACCTTTCACTCCTCCATCATTATAGAAGAGATAACTACCTACAACTATATTTCATAATTCCTCCTTTGAATTATATATATATCAAGTATAATTATGAGTTTACATCATATATTTTGTCTTAATAAAATCTTATAAAACAACATAAAACTAACCCAAAATACTTTTTCTTAATAAAACAATATATTTAGTCTTAATAAAATAATACACTTACTATTTTGAATTTGAGCTCAGGCATCATTCATTTTTTATGAGCTCACTGTTTGATTACTAGCCAATCAAATAGGGACATGAGGTGCTCAAACAGTGAGATCAAAAACAATGCATGATTCCCTAGCTTGCAGCCCGCAAGCTATCAAGACATTTCCTCATGAAATGATCATAAACGAGTAGTACCACATAGTGAATATCAACAACAAAACAAATAAAGAGAGATCAAACACTTCACACAATGCCTTGAAGGTAATAGAAATGATGCCCTAGCTCTCAAAGCTCATGGGTCATCAGGCATTCCAAATGAAAAGATGTAAACAATGCTAGTATTAAACAGTGAACTCATGAACAATGTATGATGCCCTAACTTTTAGCCCATGAGCCATCAAGATATTTCCTCATGAAATGATCATAAACGGGGTGTACCACATAGTGAATATCAACACCAAAACAAATAAAGAGATATCAAACACTTCACACAATATATGTTGTTTTATAAGATTTTATTAAGACTAAATATATTCTTTTATGAGCTCACTGTTTGAGCACCTCATGTCCCTATTTGATTGGTCGGTGCTCTATTTGTTACATTGATGCTATTAGATCAAATAGGAACATCAGTAATAAAATAATACACTTATTGTTTTGAATTTGAGCTCATAAATATTAACTTTTAGAAGAATATGAATGAATGCAAACATACATAATTGGATGAACATAAATAATGAAGGTACCAAACATTTCTTGAAGTAATGAAGTGTTGACCCAGGCTTCAATCTAGTATGCTCTTGTATGATCCAAAACCTACAAGGAAGGAAAAGATAGGGTTAGATCCAAAGGATCTAAGCAATGCTTGGCACCCTATTACTGATCCTCATCTACAATTATGCATGTGCATAGTCAAGCGATACACTTCTAAAATGAACTATGCTACAGAACATGGGTGTGTGTTAATATGATTCAAAAGCTATTATGCAAGATTGTTTTATTATTGAGATAAGGATATCTTAATTCTACAAGAATAAACTTTTTGAGAAATATTTGAATTTAATTTTGACAATAACATGAGGAGTGATATATTTCAAGCTTCAGTGAGATTTCATACCATGCAGTGTTTTTAGATTACGTTCAATGCGTTATTTACGCTTGTATTGGTGGGAAAACTCTTAAAAATGCACAAAAGAGATTGAATTCAACCATGTTGTTTACATGACACATGTAGTTTACCTCTAGCCTAAATTAGTGTTGCATACAAATATGCAAACGCTACGTGGTATGAAGCCTCGTTGAAGCTTGAAAATGATAAGCATTATGATGCTGAGGTATGGTGTGGTAAGCACAAGTATAGTTTCTCGTAAGTTGCTATTGGTATAGTTTTTTTTTTTTTCAATAGTTGTAGAATCCAGCTTCTCCTATACTTACACGTATGTATACATTTTGGGCTTGGCTTTAATGTCATGTAAATTTGAGTGAAATGGTAATAATATGTAAGAGCAACAAGTATGGAATTTTAAACAAGTATGCATATACATTATATAGCAAGAGGAGTGATATATTTTAATGGAAATACTTAATGAGAAGGATGCCTATATAATAGGAGGAGTGATATATTTTAATGGCAGTGGACATAAAAATTTTAGTGAAACTCTATAATTTATTATTGTAAGTGGACATATAAATTGCAGTGTAATTAGTAGGATGATTGTTCATGAGCTCACTATTTAATATCTATGCAGGTCATGTAAATGGTACCAGGCCAACCCAATCAGCCCAACAAAATGTGTCATGTTTATCTTTGTCAAATACACTCGTTCACCATTTTGTTCTTGTTCTTCACACAAATATTGCATCAAAAGTAAATATAAACAATGATTCAAAGAAAAAAGAAACAACTACAATAGATCATACCCCAAAATAATATAGTCAACTACAATAGCTCACAGTCTCAATGAAATAAACAGTGTATAAAACAATATATGGTGCACAACAGCAGCAAGCATGCAATGACATCAATAACATTGCATGATAAAATTCAATACTCTTAGTTTTTATTCAAATCTATTCAAAAATCATATCAGCTCATTGTCCAATAGTTAAACTAACCTATGAATTCAAAGGAGGAACTATGAAATATAGTTTTAGGTAGTTATCTCTTCTATAATGATGGAGGAGTCAAAGGTAATGATCAATGAGGTTGTTGCTATTAGATCATACATTAATACACTTACCATTTTGACAACAATAACATTGCATGATGCCAAAGCTCAAATTCAAAATAGTAAGTGTATTATTTTATTACTGATGTCCCTATTTTATTATCGATGTCCCTATTTGATCTAATAGCATCAATATAACAAATAGAGCACCGGCCAATCAAATAGGGACATGAGGTGCTCAAACAGTGAGCTCATAAACAATGCATGATGCCCTAGCTTGCAGCCCTCGAGCCATCAAGATATTTCCTCATGAAATGATCATAAACGGGGAGTACCACATAGTGAATATCAACAATAAAATAAATAAAGAGAGTTCAAACACTTCACACAATGCCTTGAAGGTAATAGCAACGATGCCCTAGCTCTCAAAGCTCGCGGGTCATCGAGCATTCCAAATGCAAAGATGCAAACAATGCCAATATTAACATTCATATATTGCCATTAAATCAACAAATGTCATAAAAATGAAATTGAGTTAATGAGAAGACAAAGCTCAAATGCCTACCTCAAGTCATGGCTGCCATATAAAGATCAAATGCTAAGGAACTATGTTATAAAATTTCATGTCAAATTTCAATGCATGAAATTTTATAACTGTACATATATTTTCTTTGAGTCCCCCACATTTAAACTCAATGCTAAGGAGAAAAAAGTATGATGTCAAAAAGTATAAAATTTCATGCCTTGAAATTTTATAACATAGTTCCTTCACAACTGCCATATGAAGAGCAATGCAAGGTGGCAACTTTCCCATTTTACCACAGTGAGGGCCCTCTTTTACCATGCTTTATGAGCTTTATGTTTTTACCATTCTTTATGAGCTTTATGTTTTTGTTTTAAGTGAAGACAAAGATTATCTTAATTTGTTATCTTTAAATTTTATTCATTTTATGATTTTAAAAATTGAAATAAAAAATATAAACTTTTAAGAAACTTTTACATATTTTCATCAAATGTCCCAAAAACATCAAGAATCATCATATATGGTCACTAATAGCCAACTTTCAGAAGAATATGGATGAATGAAAACATACATAAGTGGATGAACATAAATAATGAAGGTACCAGACATTGCCTGAAGTAATGAAGTGTTGACCCGGGGTTCAATCCAGTATGCTCTTGTATGATCCAAAACCTGTAAGGAAGGAAAAGATGGGGTTAGATCCAAAGGATCTAAGCAATGCTTGGCACCCTATTATTGATCCTCATCTACAATTATGCATGTGCAATGTGAATAAAAACTAAGAGTATTGAATTTTTTCATGCAATGTTATTGTTGTCAATGCATGCTTGCTGTTGTTGTGCACCATATATTGTTTTATACACTATTTATTTCATTGAGGCTGTGAGCTATTGTAGTTGAATGTATTATTTTGGGGTCTAATCTATTGTAGTTATTTCTTTTTTCTTTGAATCATTGTTTACAATTATTTTTTATGCAATATTTGTGTGAAGAACAAGAACAAAATGATGAACAAGTGTTTTTGACAAAGATAAACATGACACATTTTGTTGGGCTGATTGGGTTGGCCCGGTACCATTTACATGGCCTGGCTAGATATTAAATAGTGAGCTCATGAACAATGCTAGTATTAAATAGTGAGCTCATGAACAATGTATGATGCCCTAGCTTGCAGCCCATGAGCCATCAAGATATTTCCTCAAGAAATGATCAGAAACGAGGAGTACCACATAGTGAATATCAACACCAAAACAAATAAAGAGAGATCAAAAACTTCACACAATGCCTTGAAGGTAATAGAAATGATTCCCTAGCTCTCAAAGCTCACAAGTCATCAAGCATTCCAAATGAAAAGATGTGAACAATGCCAGTATTAAACAGTGAGCTCATGAATAATGTATCATGCCCTAGCTTGCAGCCTGTGAGCCATCAAGACATTTCCTCATGAAATGATCATAAACAAGGAGTACCACATAGTGAATATCAATAGAAACACAAATAAAGAGAGATCAAACACTTCACACAATGCCTTAAAGGTAATAGAAATGATGCCCTAACTCTCAAACCTCGCAAGTCATCAAGCATTCCAAATGAAAAGATGTAAACAATGCCAGTATTCAATAGTGAGCTCATAAACAATGTATGATGCCCTAGCTTGCAGCCCATGAGCCATCAAGACATTTCCTCATGAAATTATCATAAACAGGGAGTACCACATAGTGAATATCAACATAAAAACAAATAAATGGAGATCAAACACTTCACACAATGCCTTGAAGGTAATAGCAATGATGCCCTAGCTCTCAAAGCTCGTGGGTCATCGAGCATTCCAAATGCTAAGATGTAAACAATCCCATTGAAATTGATTTAATGAGAAGACAAAGCTTGAATGCCTACCTCAAGTGCCAGTGCCCTCTTCCCACATGGTGCCAACCTCTTCACGCATGCCAAACTTGAATGCCCTCTTCATGCCACGCAAAAGTGCAGTGTCATCTTCACGACAGCTCTTCAAATTCACAAATTACAAATGACACTTTCTTTTTCTTTTTCTTTTTTATAAACACATGGGTGTCACAATTACAACACTATAGCTATTATGACACCATTGGGGGCACTTGCAAAAAAAAACACAAAAAACAAACACAAATTGTAGTGGCATCACAAATTGGCATCGAAATTTATCCCCAAATGTTGTAGTGTGGTAACTAGCCATAAGTTATCTACCACAAATGAAACTCTTGTAGTTGAACAAAAGAAATGCAGATCCATGATTAGAGGTTTGCAGTATTTAACTCATAGAAGACTAGATATATCACATGCAGTTGGCATTGTTGCAAGATTTCAAGTTGATCCTAAAGAGTCACATTATGCAGCAATACAAAGAATATTTTGGTATTTGAAAGGCACAACTGACTATGGGTTATGGTGTGATAAATTAGATGATTTTACCCTATGTGCATATACAAATGTGGATTAGGGAGGTAGTGTTGATGAAAAAAGAGTACAAGTGGTAGAGAATTTTTTCTTGGAGGAAGCTTGGTTTCTTGGCTAAGAAACAAACAAAATTGTATCTCATAGATCACAGCAGAAGAAGAATATGTAGCAACATTGAATAATTGTAATCATATAATATGGATGAAATAGATGTTGAAGGATATTGGAATCAAGTTCAATGAGCCTATTATCATATGATGTGATAACACAAGTACATTAAGTATGTCTAAGAACCATGTGTTGCATTCTAAAATAAAACATATACAGATCAAATATCATGTTGTAAGAGAGAAAGTTGCAGAAAAAGAAGTCAGACTTGAATATATTAGGACAAAGGAGTGGATTACAGATATATTTACAAAACCCTTACCTAAAGATACATTTGATTATTTGAGAGGTATGCTAGGGGTTATGCCCCAGCCTACTTTTGAGTAGTGATGCAGAAAGTTGCATCAGTCCAGTGGTGTAAGAACTCTATCTTTTCTGGACTCTATGTTGATGCTTCCTCTATGGGGGAGTATGTGTGTTTCTGAGCTGATTCATGAAGGACTTTTGTGAAGATATTTTCTGAATAGTATCTTTTGACATTCAAGCTTATATTGGATTGACATATTAATGTTTACTTTGTCATTGATGTCAATGGGGTAGAAAGATACATGAAAAACACTTGATTAATGAAGAGGATTTTTTTTATAAAAATGTATTAAAGAGAAGGATACATTTGATGACCTAGTGATTGATGATGAGGATATGAAAAGATTGATGCAGAACAACAGTATTACAGTTTGGTATTCATAAAACTTGGATGTTTTTTCATCTATGTTTCCATCAATGCCAATGGGGGAGATTGTTAGGCATGAATGTTGAATATGTCCTATGGGGGAGTATTTGAGTAGTTCTGTAGTAGTTGTATGTTGCATTCATGATTGTTTTTGTCATTGATGTCAACACATTGATCTACTAAAGATTAGCAGAGAAGAAGACAGTGTTTGAATTAGCACACATGGAGAATTGGAGACTAAGCTATGCGTGGTTGAGGACATGTTCCTTATTTTTCCCTAAGATTATGGTTAAGAGCGCATACAAAAATTTAATTATTCATGATAGTTATGAGTAATCTAGTGGAAATAGTATTCTGACAGTGTTCCTGAGAAGCGGCTTGTGATAACCGGATTATATCTCCTAACAGGGATAGAATCTGAACATGTGAAGTTGTACAAAGGTCAAAGACATTTCAAAGGTAACCTGGATGAGATAGCATAGTCAAAGGTCACACATGTGAAGATTTATCAATTTTGGAAGCCAACAATTTTTATGTGGTTATGAAATATTATGTAATGTGTAATGATTTATATTTTGTAACTGGTTAAGCCTAGTTGGCCAAATCAATTGTAAATTATTTGAGTGTGGTATAAAGGAAGGATTTTTTTCCTTGATTGAAATGATGTTGAGATATATGATTGTGAAAAGTGCTGATGTTGATGTTGTAAGAGGATATGCGAGTTGAGAAGATCTGGTATTGAGATCTGGTAAAGTATTTGGTGTGGTTTTGGCATAGATAGAGGAGTGAAGATAAGTTGATGGGATCATTAATTGTTGGTATTATTATGTTTAGATAATATAGAGATCAGTTGGACAGTGACTTCAGTGATCTTTCCCTTGAAACTATTTGGACAGTGGGTCCTTATGCCTTCCTTAACTCCTAACAGGGTTAGAATATTTTAATATGGATTCAAAGTCTCCTAACAGGGACTGATATGTACTGAATATATTTCATAGACTCCTAATAGGGTCCATCCTCTGACAAGAAATTTTCATATTAGTACATCTTTTGTGAGCACCATCCCCACTAGGGTTTACTATCTGATCATGAGGTTCCCTAGTTAACATATCTTTTTTCATTGTGTATGTTTACCTTTCTATGGTTGGTTTTTATGTTGGTTGCATCTTTTAGATCTAATAAAGTTATTAAAATTTGTTTCTATCTAATAACTAATTCAATCCCCCCCGCCCTCTCAGTTATCTTGGTGGACTTTACTTTTTAATAGCATCTCCTATGCCAATAAAGTTCCAATGAAGTACAAAATATGCCTTCTTGCATACATGCTCTCAATTACAAAATGATCTCTCATTTATACTAATTACAAAGAATAATCAACCACTAGGTGTACTAAGACCTAATATAGTAAAAGATATAAATATTATGCTCAATGTCCAATGTGATCCAAATCAAGTCGGCTAACACTTAGATAGGACCAAAATCTTCAACCTTGAACACGCACAAGTGCTACCGAAGAAACATCAAGAATCACAACACATTACTTCATCAAATTGGCTAGGACCTAAATGAAGAAACACCAACACACTACCAAAGTAGAAAATATGATTATATCAACCGATAACATGATCATCACACTGTAATACCTGAAATGTAGTGTCTAAGAATACCAAACTAAGCTAGCATTCAACAAAACAAAGAAAGTAAAACTTTTAAGATTAGACCTACAAATGAAAGCAAAAGAACCAAAAGTAGATGCAAAACCTTCAAGTAGCCTCCAAGATGTAGATGATTTTTCCAATAGATTGGATGTGTGCTCATGAACTATGCTTCAAGCTTCAATGGAGATTTTGGCATAATAAGGATGTTTTGGATGATTTTGGCTCTCAAATGGGCATAATAACTTTTCTTCAATGGTGGATGAAAATGAAGGAGAAAGAGGCTCAATACAAAGGCAAATGGGAGGTGAATGGATGGTCAAGATGAAAACTTGAGGAAGGGTTGAGATTCATCCAAGAGAGAGCACATGGATTGTGCTTTTTCAAATGCATAGCATTGTGACAAGTGTCACAATGGGGGAGGATGAGAAGAGAGGCCAAATCTTTGAGGAATGTGACCACTTTGGAAGGTGTGAGAGGGGACAAGTGTGTAAGAGATGTGTAAGAGGCTTTATGATTTGGCATTAGAGGATGTGGTGATGTGACATGAGGGTTGACTTGAAATGGTTTAGCATTTCTTAATCCTTGGATTATGGTTGTGCAAATGTTTAAGGGGTTATTAGCTTTGGATTAGAGGGTAAGTGGAGGATTAGGAGGATGTGATGGGAGGAGAGAGAATGAGTGGAGGGTTAGATTAGCTAAGCATGGGTTATTAGCTAATTAAGGAGCGTTGGCATAATTTTTAGAATTAAATATTTTATTTAATTCTAAGTGGGAGAAAAAGGGGGTTTATGAATTAATTTAATTAGATAAATGTATCCATTTAAGTTAATAGAAGAATAGGGATTTAATTAATTATTAAACTATAAGTTTGTCATTTAGATAATTAATTGGACTATAGTTAATTAATTAAATTAATTAACTAGGGGATATTAAATTAATCAAATTTAGGTGTCTACAATTTGCCCCTCTTCGACATAGTGTTAAAATAACACTGTTTTGAAGATGTTTTTAGCAATAGACAACATGAAGAATGGACTAGGTAGCGAGAATGCCCCAGATTATAGGCTAGGATGGTTAGACTAGGTGATGTCCCCTCGAGAGGATGGTGGGGAAAGAAAAAAGGGGCCCAAGCGGCGGCTCGAAAGGAAAAAAAAGGGGGAAAAGGGAAAAGGGCACACTGCAGGATAAGAAGGGGGATGAACAAGGAAAAGAGAGGTGAAAAAGGAAATGAGGGATGAGATTGGGCATGAGGAGAGGAAACAGGGGGTGACAAGGCATCCAGGGGTGAAAATGAGGGCTCGGAAGGGCCGGAGGGGTCAAAATGAAGTCATTTGCACACCGAGAGCTTAGAATTTGTGATTTTTGAGCTCTGATAAGTGAGGACAAGATGGCATAGAGGGGGTGACAGAATCACTGATCTGACATTGTGCGATGTGTATGGTGGAGTGGAGGGCCTGACTGAGAGGTAGGCTCAAAAAACTCATTTTTTTGTTGCATTTTTTATGCATTTATTGCTTGTTTAAGTTTGAAAAGCAACATTCCCGTGAACTCATGTTTGGTGGTAACACGCCCGCACTGGCGGGAACATGTTCCTGCAAAACATGCAAGGGTAGGGGAAAAATAGGGGAGGCAAGGGATTTTCATGGGATCATGAAAAATCCAAGGATGGGGGGAAACTTTGGCGGGAGCGCGATCCCACAAGGATTTCTTACGAGATCACGTTCCCATGACTGGATAGTAGAGGGGCCAAAAAGGTCATTCCTAGGTCAGTTAGCAAGTGGTGCAGGAATTCATTCTCACATCACTGGGAAGGGATGGTGGGAATGCAGAAAATGGATACTCCATGGGAATGTAGGGAATAGCTTCTCTGTGGGAACGTGGTGAAAACTAATCTGGCAGGAATGCGGGAAACTTGCGGGAATGCGGGGAGAAGAAAATTAGGTTTTGGAATAGAAGAAAGGCTGACACATTGGCTTGTCTTGGATGCAGTGGTCTATTGATCAACTAATGAGTCAAGAGTGACTCATGGTGATCTTGATTATCATGGAGCAGTTTACTGCAGCAAACTAGGCTTAAGTGGACATGCTTGGACTAGGATACCTAGCTTGGATGCTGCAGAGGAAGACTTTCATGGCTTTGGTGATAGCACTCTACGAGAAATGGCACTCAGAGATGGGGACATTTCATCTTCCAACTGGGGAGATGACCATGACATTGGAGGATATGTATCACATCTTTCGGTTACTAGTGCGAGGTGCACCTATGGTCATAGGGGTATACACGCACGTACAGACAGTGGTCCCACTACTAGGGCCAAGTGTGGTGCTAATCCTATCACATGGATAGCTAGCATTAGTACAGCATGTGGCAGTAGTACCAGTGGCAAGATGGGTACATTTCTATGTGTGTGGACTTGTGTCAAGATATATTGCCCCAGACACAAGCGAGAGAAGCGTGACATTAGCACTAATTCATGGGATAGTGTAGATTGTTGATGTAGGGGTGCTAGCAACATGGGGGACCTTGATGCTTGTGGAGATGTATCAAGATCTACATCATATAGTATACCATAGAGTGGGGACTATGGGGAGGAGCTTTGGTTTTACCTCCCTCTTACAGGTATGGGCATGGGAGCATATAGCAGTGCTATGGCCCTTAGGCCGAGTGGATAGGCAGGTAGAGTAGTCGGTGACATATAGTTGGGGGGACCTGGTGACATACTAGGGTGGGGGAGATACTAACTTTTGGGGGGAGATACTAACTTTTGGATCACATGACATCCATACTTCAGATAGGTGCCATGGGTAGAGGATGCATGGGAGTTACCATATACCATGATGCTGACACATCTAACAGGGCAATGGTATTACATTATGGAGTAGTATAGGCCCAACATGACCTCATGCTAGTTCAGGTTAAGATAGGATGTACCAAATCTAGAGCGGTGGTATTAGTGGGCCACTCATGTGAGGATATTAGAGTTTGGGCCACCTCAGGATAGGGGGTTGTTGGCTGAGTATCAAGCCATGCAGTTGTTTCAATGGGATTGGGTTGGTGGGGTGGCGAATCCAAGGATGACACCAGCATATGATGCATAGTTTCAACCACCTAGGGAAGTAGGGAGATCGGGATTACCTAATGGAGAGGGAGCTGTAACACCTATGTACAAGGGCCAGGGGAGGAGAGGAGGGAGGAGGGGGGGGGATTGGTGGTGGGGATAGTGTGAGGATTAGAGGTAGGGATAAAGGAGGGAGAGGAGGAGATGGAGATGGAGATGGAGATGAAGGGAGAGGAGGAGATGGGATGGATGTGGATGGGGGAAGGAGATAGGGGATAGGTACTCATAGGACAAGTACCCATAGGGTGACCACCACCAATAGGTCCACCACCACCAGTAGTGGGGGCAAGCTCATTGAGAGGAGGGGGAGATGATACAGCAGGGCACTTGGCCTCACTGTAGGCTGCACATGATAGGATGAGCCAGATGCTCTGATATGTACAGGGTGAGCAAGATGGTTTGAGAGGGGAGAGAGACCTCTTAGTAGTGGAGAGAGATGGCCTAATTGTAGAGAGAGGTAGCTTTATTGTGTGCTTAGTGCAATCCATATCAGAGGGGTTGATGATGGTGGATGAGACGGAGCAGCTATGGAAGGAGAGGGATGCTCTAGTGGTGGAGAGGGATAACCTGCAAGTGGAGAGAGATAGGTTGCGGTCAGAGCGGGACCGGTTATAGGGAGAGAGGGATACCACCACATAGGGATCGCATGAGTAGTTAGGGGAGGTATCTCACCTCTAGCAATAGCTCATGAGGCTGACTGAGTAGATTGGCTGGTATAAAGGGATGTGTCATGCAGCGGTGCCTCCTAAGCAAGTACAACATTATAGTTAGTCTATTCTCCCATCAGTCATAGGGTCAGGGGCCAGTGGTAGCTAGTGGAAAGGGGCTAGCAGTAGCCAGAGGATAGGGTAGGGGAGCCATTGGTCAGACCATTCACATAGTCAGCAGCAGTCAGCCAGCAGCTCAGTACAGATGGTGAAGGCTAAGGGATCTGAGATAGGCACAGGTATGGAGATGGATATAGGGGCTATCTAGGTGTCTAGAGAGGTGTAGAGCATAGGTATATAGGACAGAGTGGGCAGGCCACCAGTCTTATAGGTGCCAGTAGAGGCAAACCCCTTGGATGGGGATTTTGATATGCAGCCTCCCATAGGAGAGATAGATAGGCAGTGATATGCTATGAGTTTTGATCAGCTATTTATGATTTATTCATTGATGGAGGGCATAGTCCCGATGTATATGTATTTTTTTACTTTTTATATGGACATGAACTCAAACAGACATTTATTCTTTCATGCTTTGGGTTTGGGATATGTTTGTATTCTTTTTGTCAATATTTTGGATACATATATGATGAGCTAGGTGGGATATGATGTGTAGTTGTTATGAATGTATGGATGCATATGATGTACTAACATGGATGATGCAGGATGTGATGTGATTTTCTATATGATGTGAGACTGACATATGTATGATGTAGGATGTGAGGTGCTTGATGCCATATATGCTATGATGTGTTTTATATGAGATGCATGTGCTGACAATTTGTGGATGTAGGATGTGATGTAAATGTTGTTAGATGTATGACATATGCATGAGTAGGATCACATGTGCTTTTGATGGATCTTTTAATATGTTTTAACAATGCAAGATGGAAATGACTTAACAATGCAAGATAACAAATGAACCTTAAAATGATAACGAATCTAAGATGTCTTAATGGAGGAACCTAAAATGAACCCTAACAATGCAAGATTAAAGATGAAAATGAATCTAAAATGGAAGGCAGTGGATGCAACTAAAATGATTTAACTATGCAAGATAAAAAAATGAATCTGAAATGAAGAATGAATGCAAGACTAAAATATTTTAACTATGCAAGATAAAAGTGAACCTAAAATGAAAATGAATGCAAGACTTAAAATGATTTAACTATGCAAGATTAGAAAATGAACCTAAGATGAAATATGAATGCTGAACTAAAATGATTTTTGAATGAACCCTAATGGTGCAAGATTAAAAATGAAGGAAGAATGACTTAAAATGAATGTAATCAATGCAAGATGTGAAATGATATGAAATGGATTAACAATGCAAAATGAAAATGGACTTAGGATGGAGCATAAGATGTATGGTAGTGAAATGCGATGCGATAATGCAACCTAGGATAGTGGTGGGAAATGAAATGCATGTGGGAGGGTGTAGGGGAATGGTATTAATGCAGATGGAAATTTGAAGGTGAAGTGTAAGGATGAGATGGTGCAACATATCACTACCTGACTGACCCCTCACTGAGGGAGAAGGAGGTTGGTGCAGAAGAGATGACAAATAGGGGGGTTTTCACAATCACAATCCAAAGGTCAAGAATGTGAGGTGAGGAAAGTGGGGATAAGTTTTCATCATGACAAAGTGTTTATGGGGGAAAGATGGGTCAAAATGGGATGTGAGGAAGATGTTCTTAGGGGATTTTCTATAGGATGATGTTTTGATACTGGATAGGGATGATGTGAGCTTTTGTTTGGATGATTGAGAGGATGGAGGGTGTTTTACTAAAGCTTGAGCATGGGGTATTCCACAGGGGAACACCACCATGTAGTTTAAGTACTTATTTTGATATAGAAATAGAAGGGACTAACCAAAATTACTAGGAACTTGAGGTCATGTCACTAGCATTGCATAGGACTGACGTGAAAAAGACATGCAAAGATTGCCCCAACATCATGCATATATCTGAAAGGAAGCATGGTGGAAATGATGTGGGGGGAATCCACAAGCAAACAACATTTCTCAAGTGCACCAGATAACCCATAAGATCACCTATGAACCGTGCAAGGGTCATGTTTGACTAACTCACAAGAATAAACAAAAGATCGCAAAATACCTTGCCTCAGAAAGATGCATCTTGTCGCAATGCACCATGATATAAAATATCATGGCGACTTTGAGTAGAATAGTCAACTGAAACCTCAAAATCAATTGAAAAATTCAAGCAAACTTTCATGAAATCTAAGTGATAAGACCAAAAGATGTTCTTTTCCAAAAGAGATCAATCGACTATGGATGTTGTCATTAGGTCAGACATGGAGGAAGGATGCATCCTATAAGGACCTATTGGTGGGTTTTGACTACATTTGAAATTGTTGATGGGAAAATGGAAAGCTTTTGGAGAATCATAGTGACGCGGGATGCTTGCTGAGGGAACATTGCTGATATCGTGGTCATTATGGGCCATACATTTTGTGATCAGGAGTACTACAAGTCAGGATAGGACAATATGTATAAACTGGGAAGTATTGTCCCTAGAGTTGGTCCAATTACCCTAGGACCTCTTTCCATTTTGGAGCTAACCATTCCTAAAATCCTCTAAGGGTATATTGGCAGCCTGCTAGAGCATAAGAGTTTTCAAACACCAACAAGATGGTGACTCTGCTGGGGAGAGTCTAGAACATAAGGAAAACCTATTAAGGAGCTCTGGTTATGGTTACAAATTTTGCAGTATCATATCTTTTGACCATATTGGTTTGGCCCATCTGAGTCACCAACAAGATGGTGACTCTTCTGGGGAAGTGTTATGCATGTTCATCTTAACCAGTAGGTCATCATTGGAAGAAACAGGGTTGTTCTTGTCCCTTGTCTCTCTAACTCATTTGAATATTTATAGAGTGAAGAAACTACATTGTAATATTCCCAATACACTTGGGTGGCGGCTCAAACATCTTTGAAGCAGTGCTAGTAAGTATTTATTTTGCAGGATGAGTTATAGAGTTACTAGGTCTCGGAGAAAGGAGAATCCTGAAGATATAATGGAAGAAGGCATTCCAAGCACTTCTAGGCCTAGTCAGATAGGGGGAGGAAAGAAGAGAAGAGGCATTTCTCATGCTTGGAGAAACAAAAAAGATACCAGACAAGAAACCCAAGCCAGGCCTAGTCAAGAAGAAAATGATTCAGAATATGAAGAGGCTGATGACTTGGGATTAAACCAGTATGAGGAAGAGTTTCAAGTGGGAGATGATGAGTCAGAGACCACCTAAATCAGAAGATATCTTTGAGGAGGTCTATGAACTAGAAAGAAGGGTTCAAGAACAGCTTGCCATTAGGTAGCAAAGAGAAAAGAACAAAGAAGATAAAGTAAGACAAGCCATGATAAGGGTTGATCAGCTAAAAATGTAGTTACTAGATTTGGAGGCAATTAATTTTGTCCCAGAGCCTGAAAGAGTGGATGAATAGCCCATTGTTCAAGAAATATGTGGAGAAACCAGACAAAGAGATAAAGGCAAATAGAAGGCTGTTGGGATTCAAATCAATGAACAAGCTTTTGTTGATAGAACATCAGATCCAGGACTGAGATTAGATTCAAATTTGGAGATATCTAGAAGGAAGAAAGAGATATTGGATAAAGAACTAGAGAAAGTAGAGTTGGAGGCTTTTGCTACAGAAATTAGAAAGAAGATTGATTTTCTCGAGCATTCTTCAGGACCTTCAAATGTTGATGCTTCCTTTTTGGGACAAGATGGAAATTAGGGTAACAATGCAGCTCAAGAAAATGGTGTGTCAGGTGCTGCTAGGGTTCCTGATGGTTCAAACACAAGGATGTCTACATCTCAAGAAATGGATCCACTGCATGGAGCCCCTATTCATGAAAGGTACAAACAACTTACCTTCTTTGGTATTCCTAGTTATCCTAATGTAATCCCTGATGAAATTAGAAAGAAGCTTCCTAAATTTACTGGAAATAATGTCATCACATGTGAAGAACATCTAAAAAATTTCATAGATGTAATAGATGATTATAATATAGAGCCTGATGACATTATAATGAAGCTAATTGTGCAATCCCTGATTGAGGATGCTAGGGATTGGTTTAGAGGGTTACCCCATGCTAGTATAGGGTCATGGAATGGATTCAAAAATTGTTTTAAGGAACACTATGGTGATAAGACTAATGAGGGTTTTATCCTAAATGAATTCAATAACATAAAGAAGAATCAGAATGAAGAGGTCCTTGAATTTAATATAAGATTGAAAAAGGCTATGCATAGGCTCTTGTAGGTTATCAGACTAGATGACAGGGTATGTCTTGTGACATATTTGAATGCCTTTGATGCCAAAATGGGATATCTCTTGAGAGATAAGAACCCTAGAAGTCTTGGGGAGGCTTACAAATTGGCTATCAACATAGAAAGAAATAGGAGAATATCAGGAAAGATAGGAAGAAGAGATGATTGCAGGCCTCAAATGCAAAGTAAGAAAGAAATGGGAAGGTCTGCTAACTCTAAACCCAAAGAGGATGACAATCTAAAACAGATTTTAAAGGCTTTGGAAGGTTTAAAGCCTGGAGAAAAGGGAAACAATAGGGCTGTGACTATGGAGAGGTTAGCTCCAAACAACTTCAGTAGACAGCCAAGAATGCAGAATTATCCTTACAACACTCAGTGGAAAGATGGCAAGCCCATTTTCCCAACCAAGCAAGAAAGGCCTGATGGAAGGATCCCTGATCCTTTGCAGAGAAATTCAGTGAATTTAGCTGAAGATATCCCATGGTGTGCTGCTTTTCAATCTCCTCATGACCCTAAGCATTGTGTCATTGCTTTAAACTTACAAGAGAATCAAGAACAAGAGGAGTAGTATGACGAGAGTGGTTGTGGAATGACTTCTGCACATGTAGGGGATGAGGATGATTTTGATGAAGAAGATGAAGAGTTTGATGATGTTGGATGTGGTATGGTGATGGGTGAGGAGTAGGTTTCTTTAAGAAGACCATCAGATGAAGAAATTGCTCAAATCACTGCAGACATGGTCACTCAAGCTAGAAGCAATTACAATTTGAGAAATAGGACAGTTGGAAATGCAACTGGTAAGCCAGGTAGTGTATTCATCAAGAGGATAGAAAATAGTACATAATAGAATGGAGAAAAGGGCAAGGGTGCCAATGATACTGACCAAGTGAAGGTAAGAAGGAAGGTTGTACCTATTTTAGCATCTAAGAATAAAGCAAAGATAGTAGAAGTAGTTGTTCTCATTCCTCAGAAGGAAGAGGAATCTCCTCCCAAAGACAAATATAAGTCCACAAAAGATAAAGTTGTCATTATTTTTGAAGAAGACATGAATAGCCAGAAGTATGTTCCAATAGATATGTCTAAGTTGCTTTCACATATCACTGTCAAGGTTCCACTTTTGGAAATGATGAGAATAGAAGAACACAAGGTCAAGGCCTTGAATTAGGTAAATGGTGTTTCTCTACAGGAATCCAAGAAGTGAATAGAAATGACAAGCATGTGGCTTCCTTGGAAGACACACCTAACAGTAAGTGTGAATAAATTGTTTCTAATATCCCTCAAATCTTCTTGGATACAAATATTGTAAACAATGCATCAGGGATAGTTGATCCTTTCTTCTTGTCTCTAGTTATTAATGATAAAGTATTAAAAAACTGCATGATCGATTCTGGAGCATCAAACATTGTCATGCCTGCAGAGATCATGAAATCATTAGGACTGAAGGTTGATACACCTCATGGGAGATGCCAAGCTATGGACTCAAGAGAAGTGCCAGTTATTGGTACCATTAAGGCTTTGCCTTATAAATTAGCTGCATTTCCTAACAAACAGTTGACTATGAGTGTTCTTGTAGTTGACATTCCTCCTCAATATGGAATGTTGTTATCTAGAAAGTGGAGTGCCTCTATGGGAGGAAGTATTCAATGTGAACTATCTTTTGCCACTTTTGACATTGAAGGAGAGAATGTGAAGGTGTCGAGGGAAGCTAGAACTCCACATATGATTGAGGAGAATGAAAAGGATAGCATGAATTGTTTTGTTGACACTAACATTGGCTCATTCCAAGTTCAGAGGAAAGAGATGCAAGAAAAGGTCAGGCCTATCCTTTTGGCTGATGATGAGAATAAAATGGTAGAGGGTAATGTCTTATGGACATTATATTTTGATGGAGCAAGTTCTAGAGAAGGTGTTGGAGCAGGAGTATTGTTGGTGTCCCCGAGTGGTAAGACTTTTAAGTTTTCTTTCACTCTCTTGTTTTCTTGCACAAACAATGTCGCTGAATATGAAGCCCTATTGATTGGTTTGAGGCAAGCATAAAAACATGGGATCAAACATCTTAGGGTGATTGGTGATTCTAATTTAATAGTATCTCAGATTAGATCAAAGTATGCATCTAAGAATCAAAGGGTGAAACAATATAGAAATGTTGTATGGGATGAAATTGAATGTTTCAGTGCCTTTGGGATTGATTGGGTGGATAGAAGCCAAAATAGGATGGCAGACTTACTAGCAAACATAGCCTTAAGGCCAGAGGATATTACCTTTGTAGGGATATCCAAAATTATGTGTAAGTCCAGGCCTTCTATCCCAGATAATGTTGATAATTGGCAAGTATTTTCTAATGATCAGGACATTTTGAGGTTCTTGCAGTGTGAGTCTCACTTTGATGGTCGGGAAATGGATTTCAATACATATGTTGACATCAAAAATGGAAAGGAGAATGTCCTAGGAAAGGAAGTTCTACAACTAAAGTCAAATAGGATCCCTAGGGGATTGGTTTCTCTTGAGAGGACATTTGATAATAAAGAGAGGGCTTGTGTTGCTAGAGTTGTAGACAAGATAAATGATTTAGAGAAGGTGAATCTAGGGACAAGCCAAGAACCAGAGAAGATTTACATAAGTAAATGTTTATCTCAAAGAACTAGAAGAAATTTGATTGATCTTCTCAAAAAATTCAGACATGTCTTTGCATGGTCTTATGAGGATTTGAAAGCTTATAGAGAACATCTCTTTCAACATGAGATACCATTAAAGGAAGGAACTAAACCCTTTAGGCAGAAATTAAGGCCTGTGAACCCAACTTTGGCACCAAAAATGCAAGATGAACTCAAAAAGATGATAGATGCTAGTATTATAAAGCCTGTCCGGCATTCTACTTGGGTGTCAAATTTGGTTCCAGTCAGGAAAAAGAATGGTGACATTAGCTTATGTGTTGATTTTAGAAATCTGAATGTCAATTCTTTGAAAGACAACTATGGTCTCCCTAATATGGAAAATATGCTGCAGAGAGTCACAGGGTCAGAGTTGATGTCTATGATGGATGGTTTCTTTGGTTAGAATCAGGTCATGGTCAAGGAGTCAGAACAATTCAAGACTACATTCACTACTCCTTGGGGAACATATGTTTATGTTAGGATGCCTTTTGGCCTGACAAATGTAGGAGCAACTTTTCAAAGGGCTATGGATGTGGCTTTTGCTGATTTCATAAACAAGTTTTTAGTGGTATACCAGGATGATTTTATAGCATATTCATAAAAGGAGGATCAGCATTGTGAACACCTTGAAAATATTTTCATCAGAGCTTTGGAGTATGGGATTTCTTTGAATCCAAAGAAGTGTTCTTTTGGTGTTATAGAAGGCAAGCTCTTAGGACATATTGTGTCCAAGGATGGAGTGAGAATTGATCCAGAAAGGGTTATGGCAATAGACAGGCTTTCACCACCAAGAAATGTTAAAGGAATACAGTCTTTCTTTGGGCAGGTAAATTTTCTAAGAAGATTTGTTACAAACTTTGCAGAAATTTGTATTCCCATCTCTGGAATGTTGAAGAAAAATGCAAAAGTGGAATGGAATGAAGAAGCAGATGAATCTTTTAGAAGTATCAAACAGGCCATTAAAGATGCCCCTATTTTGAGGACCCCTGATTATGGTAAGCCCATGCAGATTTTCTCTTTTGCTTCTTATCATACGGTTGTAGCAGTCTTATTACAAAAGAATTCAGATGGATATGAGCAACCTATATCATTTTTTAGCAAGTCTTTACATGTAGCAGAATTGAAATATGACATCACTAAAAAATAGGCTTATGCCTTATTCAAAGCAGTCAAGGCTTTTAGGTGTTATCTTGTGGGAGCTAAGGTGGTTGCTTATGTCCCTAGTGCTGCTGTTAAAGACATATTGGTGCAACAAGAGGTATCAGGAAAAAGATGTAGATGGATCAACAGGATCCAGGAATTCAATATAGATATTCAGATTACAAAAATTGGTGAGAGGCCTAGGCCTTGCAAAGTTGATGGCACAAAGTAATCTGATTGCTAATCATGTGAATATGCTAGAGGAGGAAGAGAGGTCATATATTTGTGATATGGATTATTGTGATTGGTATAAAGATGTCATCAATTACTTGCACAAGTTGGTCCTTCCCCCTGACATGAATGAGAATAAGAGGAGGACTATCAAGTTATAGTCAGCAAGGTATGCCATTATACATGGTGAGTTGTGGTGGAGAAGCAATGAAGGAGTATTGCTAAAATGTGTGGATCATGAAAGATCTAAGACTCTATTGGAATAAATGCATCAAGGTGTGTGTGGAGGACACTATATGGCAAAGACCATAGCCCACAAGATTCTTAGGTCTGGATTTTGGTGGCCTACAATTTTTAAGGACACACATCAGTTTTTGAAGAAATGTGATGCATGCCAAAGGTTTGCAGGAAAGTTGAAATTTAGTGGGAATTTGCCACTCAAACCTGTCTCAATTCAGTCTCCTTTTCAGAAGTGGGGTATTGATTTCATTGGTGAGATTCCAAACAAGTCTAGTGGTGGGAATTCCTACATACTAGTGGTAACACACTATTTTACCAAGTGGGTTGAAGCTATCCCTACTAGGAGGGCCACTAGTCAAGTTGTTATTGATTTCATGATGCGGAATATTCTCACTAGGTTTGGATGTCTAGAAACAATAGTGGTAGACAATGCAATGTGCTTTAGATCTTGGGAGTTTGGTGATTTTTGTCAGCAATATGGGATACACATTTCATTTTCTTCCCCATATCATCCACAAGGAAATGGCCAGGCAGAATCCAGTAATAAAAGCCTTATTAAGATTCTCAAGAGGGTTTTGGATAGAAATAAGAAAGCATGGGACTCAAAGTTATGGTGGGCATTGTGGGCTGACAGAGTAACTATAAAGAAGGCCATAGGTTGTGCCCCTTTTGACCTAGTTTATGGAATAAGTGCTAGATTACCTCAGAACAATTTGTTGCAAATGTACAAGTTCATCCAGGTGTATGATGAAGATTTGAATGATGAGATGAGAGTGAGAATGGATGAGCTAATCTAGTTAGAGGAGGTAAGAAGGGATGCACATGAGAGAAATGAGGTATTACAGAGGTAGTGTAAAAATTTGTTCGATAAGAGAGCAACTCAGAGGAGTTTTGAAATTGATGAGCTGGTCCTGATGTGGAATGCAAGGCTGAAGGACAAGGGAAAGCATGGAAAATTTGATCCTATTTGGTTGGGCCCTTATCTGATTGAGAGCAAGTGGGGAATAGATTCATATATTCTGAAAGATCTAACTAGTGGCACTTTGGAATTGCCTGTTCATGGACAATTCTTAAAGTTTTACTTCTCTTGAAGTATCTCTTCCATGAACAGTAGTGTAGGTTCCCTATTTTTGTCCTGTTGAGTTGGTCTACTCTCCCAGAAATCCTAAATTCTCACATGGGCACAAGTTACCCATCATCCCCAACTAGAGCCATTGTTAGGCCAGTTTTCTGTCATTGCAAAATCTTGTGAAAATGGCCTATTTTCCTTGCATGTGTTCTAAATTGCCTCTTGCCCTGTGTTCTCCATGTTTTCATCTTGCTCTGGTCCAAGTTTCACGTGCTAATTGAAAAATCCAAAAAATTTATTCAAATTCTAGGCCTGCTGGAAATATTATCAAAATTTGCCGCAGTGTCGAAAACCCACAGTGTTTCTGAAAGTCCATGATGTTTTCGGTCTGTGTGTTTTTGGCCTTCATTATTTTCGACCCTATGCTTCCTGCTTTTGTGCACTTATCCTTCAGCGTCAAAAACTCTGTGTGTTTTTGGTCTTCCATTGTGTTGAAAACTTTGTGTCTTTTCGACCTCCCAGTTCCCTGTCTGTCGACTTTCCTTAAGTGCGTAAGTGTGATGATAGGTGGGCCCGGGTTTTCAAAGGCTCTTCTTGATTGGCTGTCGCATGGCTGCATGTCATACTTTTCTAACATGTGATCATGCGACCGCCTGCCACCTGTCTGTGTGGTCCCAGCCCTTCATTGTGTTCAGTTGCCTAGTGGTTTGTTTTCTTCTGGTGACTTGGTGACTTGCGGTTTTCTCTGGTCGTTGAATCCTGGTGGTTAAGGCCCTAGCATCTGGTGACCTAGTGGGTGGTTAAGTTTTCCACAGTTGTGTGGTCGCTAGATGGTGGGCCTAGTATTTCTTAAGTGAAATGACTTTGCAGGAGATCTACGGTTGTCGCATGATCATGAGGAATATTCCTTTCCCTTGCGATCATGCGACCATCATTCGATCTAGTGTTGATTTGGGCGTGGGTCTAGTGTTGGTAACTCGATAGTTGCAACGAATGGTGTGATGACATGTGGCATCAAGCGGGCCTAGGTGGGGTCTTCTGGTTGGTCTGAGGTGGTGACATGGTGTCAACGTGGATGCTTGTCGCATTTTTGCATAGCCCAATTTTTGGGCTATGCGATCATGCGACCACTAATGGTATCACGGTTGTGGAGTTATTAAGTGGGGCCGCTGGGTTTCTAAAGTGATTAAAGGGCTAGCAAATCTTGTGGCCATCATATCACTATTGAGATAAGGTGTGAGGAAGTTAACTTGGCAGTCTAGCGATAGTCGTCGATGCTGTCTAAGGTGAAGTGAAGATCTTAAAGCCCGTGAGAGTTATAAGATCAACAGTCGTGACTTAATGTTACTCTGATTTTGAATGATGACCGCTGATTCACTTCTGGCGCCATGAATATAGCTATTGCCTACAGATTTGAATTTTTGAACATTTCCTGCGACCAGAAAGGACTGAAATTGATGATAGAAAGGGCCTAAGTTGGTGAAACTAATCTTCTCCGCCGATCCAATGTGGTCCTAGTTGCCATGATTATTGCATAGGAATGCCTTGTCATGAAGGAATAAATGAAACAGTACCCTAAAGTGTTGCAAGGGTCAATTTGGCTAGATTCCTTGGGGGTTTGATGGTAATTTGGTACTTGGACTAGTACAGGGCTAGTTAGCTATTGAAATTAGACTGTTTGAGCTTGCATGCTGTAGCTTGACCCCTATCATGTTTGTGATAATTCCTGGGGGGGTTAGGTGGTTTTGAATTTTTGAGTTGAAATGATCATTATGCTTGCATTGTAACCCTGGTATAAAGGGATTTTTTATGATCATTTTGAAGGAGGGGGAGTTAGATTTTAAAACTTTTTTGGTTGTTAGTCTTTTGCCCAGTCAAGATTGTAACAATTTGGCCTTTGGTATTTTGTTGATAATAGAGAAAAAGTTGCAGGTCTAAGATATAATTTGCAAGCTTGACTCCTCTGGTTTGATTGTTTATACTTATGGATTCTTCATACTTAATACAAATACATGACTCTTATCTCTCCTTTGTGTCAACTTAGATAGGTTCTGAACTTTCTAGTTCTCTGCATATTGTTTTATGTATATGTATCCATTCTTAAGTTCTAACCCAGGATTAGATGAAATGATGCTTTAGATGGGACATAGATCTATCTAATTATCTTTCTAAGGATATCTTATAAGTAGTAAAGGGGATTGTAGGTGTGTTTATGGCTTTGAATCTTAGCTATTATCTAGTGTGTGTAGCATTCTTGTTCTAGGAGATCTTGCCCAATGGATGGGGCACTGGCCTAAATGATTATCTCATTATCAACAAATATTGATTATTGTTGTTATGATCTCAAAAGCATAAATTAAGAACCATTCTTTAAGTTTTCAGCATTTGGTTGTCTGTGGTTCTACCCCATAGCAATGGAGAGTCAATGAGTGTGTGGTTAACATTCAGTACTTTCTTGCTATCCATTTATCTGTTATTCAAGCTTAGTTCTTGGTGTATGAAGTGTATTTTATACTAGGTTAGGTGCACCCACCTTGGTTTTGTAGAGCTAGAAGTAGAAGAGGGCAGTCTTGTCCCTAGAGTTGGTCCAGTTACCCTAAGACCTCTTTCCATTTTGGAGCTAACCATTCCTAAAATCCTCTAAGGGTATATTGGCAGCCTGTTAGAGCATAAGAGTTTTCAAACACCAACAGTGAGGTTGAGTGGGATTGCCTCAACCCACTTTATGAAGTATTCAGTAGCTGTTATGATGTACTTGTGTCCGTTCGAGGAATGGGGTGTAATCATGCCAACAAGGTTGAAACCCCAACATGAAAAGGGCCACAGACATGTAATGGGCTATAGGTCTTGCAAGGGTGCATGGATCAAATTTGCATGTTGTTGACATTGTAGGCACTTCTTCACAATCTCATAGGTGTCATGCTTCATTGTCAGCTAGTAATACCCAATTCTAAGCAATTGCTTTGCAAGGATTATGTCACTCGTGTGGGCACCACAAATACTAGCATGAACCTCTTGTAAGGCCAAGGTGGCTTCATTCAAGTCTAAACATCAGGAGAGGACGTTATGGTACCCACAATGATATAGGGTGTTTCCTACAAGAGTGTAGCGGGATGCTCTACGAATGAGGTTCTGGCATTGGGTGTTTGTGAGGTGAGGAGATATCATACCATTTTTTAGGTAAGCATGAATATCATGGTACCACGAGGACTGGGGACCAACCAAGAAACATACCATATTAGTGTTAGCATTCTTGTAAGCGGGCGTGTGTATCTGCTCAACTAGAAACTCATATTTTGTAGCATCGCGGGGGATTTCCAATAGTGACCCGATGGTGGCCATATCATCAGCTGCCTTATTTTGGAGTCTTGGGACTTGTGTGAACTGTATGATGATGAAGTGTTCTTTGAGTTTATCTACAATCTCTTTGTAGGGTAGTAGCTTGTCATATTTTGTCTGATATTCATCAAGGACCTATTTGATGATTAATTGGCAATCCCCAAAGACTTGTAGCTCTATGATATTCCAATGGATAGCTATTCTGAGACCTACGATGAGGGCCTCATATTCTAAAATGTTGTTTGTGCACATAAATCCTAATTTGAAATATTTTGGTATGTAGTCGCCTTGGGGAGTTACAAAAAGTGTCCCTGCCCCTGATCCATGTGATGTATACGAGCTGTCAAAATATAACTTCCACTGGGGATGATTCTCAACCATAAAAAGGTGCTCATCTGGGAAATCCATCACTAGAGGGTATATGTCGATTAAGGGAGCTTCTACAAGTTGATCAACAATAACTTTTACTCCCTTGATGGCTTTTTGATCAATGTACTAGATGTCGAATTCACTAAGCATTACCCACTTTGTCATCCATCCCGTGAGAGTGGTCTTTGAAAGTAAGTATTTGAGAGGGTCAACCTTTGAGATCAATTTTACTGTGTGACTGAGCATATAGTGGCAAATCTTTTGAGTGGAAAATACCACCACTAAGCAAGCCTTTTTCCATCGAGGAGTAGTTCAGCTCATAGCCAACCAATGTACAACTGATATAGTAGATGGCCCACTCTTTTCCATCATCATCTAGCTGGGCTAGGAGTTCCCCTAGCATTGTGGCTATAGTTGTGGATATGTACAAAATGAGGGGCCTTCTTGGCATTGGTGGTACAAGAATAGGTGCATTTTCTAGGTACTCTTCGAGGTTCTCAAAACTATGTTGACAAATGGGATCCCACTTGAAGGTAGTATCCTTTCTCAACAAGTGCATGAACGGTTGGCACTTATCTGCTAATTAGGAGATGAATCTCTGGACTGATTGCAACTTTCCCTATAGGCTTCTCAATTGTCTAAGTGTTTTGGGAGGAGGCATTTCCAAGATGGCTTTTACCTTCTTGGGCTTGATCTCTATGCCTCATCTGGACATGATGAATCCTAGCAGCTTCCCAAATGTTGCACCAAAGATGCACTTCTTTGGATTTAACCTCAGACCATACTTATGTAGGTGATCGAACACATCTTCAAGGACATCAAAGTGTTCACATCGTGTTCTAGATTTTGCTAGAATGTCATCTACATAGTCTTCCATAATTTTATGGATCATGTCATGGAAGATTGCAGTCATTTCTCTTTAATAGGTAGCTCCCACATTTTTAAGCCCAAATGGCATCATGTTATAGAAAAATGTGCCCCATGGCATGGTGAATGTTGTCTTGTGTTGGACTACTTTGGCTATTATGATCTGATTGTACCCTAAGAATCCATCCATTAGTGACAACATCTCGTGAACAGTAGTGAGATCCATAATTGTATCAATGTTGGGGAGTGGAAAATCATCCTTCAGAGATGTCTTGTTGAGATCTCTGAAATTAGTGCAAATTATTATGGTTCCTGAAGGTTTGGTAATAGGCACCATGTTGGAGATCCATTCTAAATAGTTGATGGCTCTGATGATCTTTTCTTGAAGAAGTCTCTCAAGTTCTACTTTTATTAACAGGGCCACTTTTGGATGCATTCTTCTTAGCTTTTTCTTGACCAGTTTGGCATCAGGATCTACTACTAGATGGTGGAAAATGAGATTTGGGTTGAGTCCAGGCATGTGAGTGTATGACCATGCAAAATTTATGATCAACTCCTGTAGAAGAGACATGAGGGCTGACTCTTCTCCCTTAGTTAGTGATGTAGAGATATAGGTGATCCTTGGAATTTCTTCTGTGCCCAAGTTGACTAGTTTGATCTCCTCGATGATGACAGATGACTATTCTGACTGGTAATCCTGGATGGGAGGAGAGGCAAGTCTCCATCCTCTAGCACCTCAGAGAGGTTTTCACTATCAGATACGCCCTTTATTTTTACTATTTTTGAATCAGGATGTGCCCCAAAGGGATTTTCACATGAGGATTTTTTATTTTCTTTTTTATTTTTGTTTTTGTGGCTGAAGACTTCCTCTTCCCCAAAATACCCCTTTGGGTTGAGCTAATACATTTTGGCTAATTCCTACCCCCATTCTGATTGTTGGTCTGTGGCACCCATGAATCTTAGGAGAGCTTTCTCGCTTCGGAACTCATTGATATGTACTACGCTTAGTTGGTCCCAGTCTATGAGGTCGGGATGGATGAGGGGGAGGTATATGAGATTTATGGAAAGTTGGCAAAGGATAGAATTGCCTAGGAAGGTTTCTTCATCAAAGATATCATCGTAGGACCATTTTTACTCCTCTTCCAAAATGTCTTCGACTTCCACGAGTTCATCTTGGATATTCAAAAAGGTTACGTTGGGAAAATTGGTGCCACTAGTCACAGTGTCGGGTCCTCGTATGTGCAGGCGAGGGGGATCAAAGCTGAGGCCTCCATGGGGTCCTTCATTCTAGATTCATTGGGTCCTAGACCACCTCCTTGATAATCCCATTGTTCAGTGGCCCATTTGTGTGGTATAGGATATTTTTCCTTGAAGTACCCGAGGAACTCAGTATCGAGAGCTGGAGGGTCCTTGTACAACCATTGATTTATATCAGGTGCCAACTCTTGGCCATTCAAAATTATGTTAGAGATGAAAGCAGATGAGCCCATAGTTTTGATCTTGGGGCCTTCCTATGGTGCCTTGGTTTGATGGCATGATCATCCTTGGTTGTGTGGGTCCAGGGGAAGAGCCCCTACTGCAAAGGCATCAGTAAGACTATATTCTTTGTAGCCTTTTTTGTTGATCTTGATGGAGGAGAGGGTGGAGGAAGAATTGTTTCTAGATCGCAGTGGGATCAGGAAGAACTTGTGATAGATGGGCCAATATCGATTCCAAGACAATGAGTGGAGTGGGGAAATGAGGCTTCAATCGCACGGTAGTATGCAAAAGGTTGGGGATCTGTGTGGATGGTGATTTTAGTGCCTTGATATGGGAATTTGATGCACTAATGATAGGTGGAGGGGACTGCTTGGATGGAGTGGATCCATGGATGATGAAGGAGGATGTTGTAAGGGAGGTTAAGATCAACAACATGGCATATGGTATCTTGGATGATGGGACCAATCTTGATGGGCAGCAAAATAGTACCTTCAGAGGTATGCTCCAAGTTTTTGTAAGCCTTGATAGTTATTACATCATGAGAGATGTCTACTTTTGTGAAACCAACCTGTCAGACAAATTTTAACATACAAAGATTAAGGGCTGAACCATTATCTACCATGACCCTTTTTATGGTGAAGTCATTAATCATGATGGCCAAGCAGAGTGGGAGGTTGTGATCTGGGTCAATGGATGGCATTTTAGATGGCTAGAAGGAGAGAGTGGAAGGTGTGGATAAGTTCCCCACAAGGTTCTTGAATTGAATGGTATTGATGTCCGCAAGGACATGGGCTTCTTGGAGGGATTTATTGAGGACTTCCTAATGGAGGGGTGATGTATGAAGGAGGTCAAGGATGGAGATTTGTGTGGGTGTGTTCCCAACGTGTTCTAGGAGGTTATATTATGTGCTAGGGATAGTTGTAGCACTAGCGTTGGAAATAGATATCCGGCCTCTACAAGTAGTAACGGCACATTGATTGTTGGCACCTCTAACATGGATCACGTTCACAGTGGGTTCGACCTAGGAAATACAACCAATGAATTTATTGTAGTTGATGTAGGCAGTGGTATAATATTTCCCATCACCATGGTTTCCATGTTTACCCTTGCCTTGGTCTGCAAGAGGATTACCATTGGGTTGATTCTTTCCTGCATTGTGCTTAGGAAACACATTTTGATAGATCTGCAAGTTTGCATTGAGTGACATTTGGGCAGGTGCATCAACTGTGATCTCCTTCTTATCTATGAGGTCCTAGACATAGTGTTTGAGTTTCATGCACTTCACAGTAGCATGTCCCTTAACACGGTGATAGTCGCAGTACTCATTGTCCTTATACTAGGCCAATTTAGGTGTTGACTCATCAAAAGGTTGAGTTTGCAGATATAAAACTAGGTTGGCACTGACCATGTGGCATAAAATAGTGTCCAAGGGTTCTCCAAGGGGTGTGAATGTGCATTTCAGATTATTCTAAACACTGGGCTTGTTTTGTCCTTGGGTGATGGGTATGGCATTAGTCTAATTAACAGGTGGTTGATAAGGTAGTTGCTAATAGGTGGGCGCTTGTTGCTAGTAGATGGGTGCTTATTGTTGGTAGATGGGTTCTTGTTGTTGTTAGATTGGTGCTTGCTATTGGTAGGTTTGGGGAGGGGGATTGGGACCAACTATAATAACTTGGACATTCCTGGTGTCTATGGCTCCGTTAGTGACCATGTTTTTGTTCTTGTTCCAGTATCAGGAATGGTCATTGTTAGGTCTATCTTGGGAGCTCTCCTTGTAATGTTTGATGGTACCATCATCTAAAAGACCTTGTTTGATGTCCATTCATTTCCCCTTGATACCTTGGTAGGTTTGGACACAATTCATCTTCATAAAATGGGATAGCTTCGGATGCAAATTGTCGATAAATATCTTGGTAAGGTGCTTCTCTGGTGGTTGGTATGAAAATCTTGTAGTGAGATTTTTCCATCATTGCAGGTAGTCGGCTAGAGTTTTGCCTCCCTTTTTCTTAGTATTGCACAGGTTTAGCAAGGAGAGCACATTCTTAATGTTATTGGCATACTAGCCACAACTTTTTCTGAAAGCTTCGAGAACGTGGAGATAGACCCATATGGTATTTTGTAGAACCATTCGATGGCAGACCCTCCCGAACTCTTAGGAAAGAGGTGCATGAGGTATATATCATTGAATGCCACTTATTGGCATGCCATATAGAATTCCTTGATATGGCTGACTGGATCTCCCTTCCCTCGATACTTATCAAACTTTGGTGTTTCAAAATGCTTGGGGAAGGGTAGTGTTGTGATTGATCTATCGAATGGATATGGACAGACTTCCTTGAACTTGAAATTTTTACCCTTAGTACTAGCCTTGAGTTCTTTGAGGGAATTTCTTACCTCTTCCCATTTTGATTTGATAAGTGTTGGGGCAGGTACTCCCATTGAGAATGGATCTGATGGTGCGGGTGAAAATGAGGGGATATGCAGAATATATGGAGAGCTTGGATAGGGGGATTGCCCAGCGGAAAAGGCCATCTAAAATGGATTTTGGCTAGCTTGATGGGTGATGTATTGCTGTTGTAAGGATGGGGCCTACTGCTGGGTGGGATATGGTGTGGCTTGTTGCTACGAGATGAGAGGATTTACTTCCATCACTAGAAAGTATGGTTATTCTAGGGGGAGTTGGTAGAAAAGTTGTTGGGGTTGTTGATGCACTTGGCCAACATAGGAGGGGTGTATACCCACATTGCTGAGAGGGGGGATGGTATCTTGGGTGTGTACTATGGGTGGTTGTATGAAGGGGTTAGTGGGATGGTTAGAGCTGAGTTGTTGTGATTGTGGAGGAGCATTTTGTTGAGCAATTGATGGCATAGACAGATAGTTGGTGAATGTGGGCGGAGGTGTGGCAAATGATGATGGAGTTGGCTGATGTACTACTTGTGGGATGGTTTTTTTCTAATGGGATTTTTGGTAAATTTGGTCATGTGTGGGTATGCCCATGGCATTCATTTGGGCTTGGTCGAGACTCCAAGCAACACCAACCCCTGTTGTGGGCTGTGATGTGGAAATTGTTGCAAATTTGGGTGGGATAGTGGGATTTTGTGAAGTAGGTAGAGGAGCTTGGGATTTTATGGGTGACATTCCTATTGTGAAGGTGACTTGTTGGGCCTGTGTGTTGGTAGCAAATGTGAGAGGAACTTGCATGGATTGAGATTGTGTGATGGACTGGGCAGATGCAAGTGGTGTGGTTTGTGCTACTCCTTGCGAAAGGGGTGTTGATGTGATGGGAGGTGGTGTTGCTTGGGTAGACACTTGGTTGGATGCTTGTGATTGACTGGCTACCTATGAGGAGGCGTGCGGGGGTGGTGCACTCATAATGGAAAGTGGGGTACTTGTGGGGATCATTGCACCAGGTTGTAAGAGATGTGGGATGGGCGATGTTGTATGGGATATTCGTTGAGTTGGGTCATGGATTTTTTGGATGAAAAAGGGGTCAATGTTGGTGGAAATATGGATGGGCTTTGTGGGATCAAAAGAGCATAACTATGGTGGAATGGGAGTACCCTCTTGCGCATAGTTTTCCAAGATGGCAAGAAGATTTTGTGCAATGATCGCGCTTACCATTTGCATGTGTCCTGGAAAACACATGAAAGCTTCCATGGATTTGGTGGTAGGTGTCTCATTGGGATCTTCCCACACATTCTAAACTATTGGTGGCTAAGGATCATACATTACCATCATACCCATGGGGTCATTTGGCTTTGCTGATCTAGTGGCTTGGTTGGGATCCATTCCTTTCATTTTCTTTGATCGCATCTCAACAAGCATGAAAATGCAAGGTCCTAAGATGGGGAGGATGTAGATGTATCAAAAGGGATGCTTGGATGAGGATTTTGGATCTAGATAAAGCTAATGATATGCAGGTTTATGGATGATGAAGGATTTGGATGATGGGTTCCTTAAGGGATCGTGATGAGCTACCTTTCCTAATGTGGGATCAAAATGTTGTGGGATTTTCATCCTTAGATAGACTTGTGATCTTCAGATGATGGGATCCTTACTAGTGTGAACCAATCTCTAGATCAAGATGATGAGGTTCACAAGAGCAAGTACTAGCTACCCTATATAAAGTTTTAGTTGAACAGGTGTGGCTAAGATTTTGATTTTTAGGATGAGGTTTGGGAAACTCAAGATGAGTCCTTGGATGATGAGGATTTAGGATGATGAGTCTAAGATTTGGATAGGGGATGATGCTATATGATGCTACCAGAATGATGATGCAAACATTCATATGGGACTATCTATGATGCAAGGATGTTGAGACAACTTTGTAGTTTGGGAGAACGGTGGAGATTGTGCCTACTAGTCTTCACTCTCTAGTTTGGCAAATTGACAGTCAACTTGGATTTGAAAGGAAAAATACTTGATCTATGTGTTGTATTCTATGTTATCCAATCTAGCTTGATACTTCTCTTCTTCTCGGGCTGTAGTGACAATGGGTTGGTAATCCTTAAGCTTCCTTTCGGCAACTTTCTTCTCTCGATATGCATGAGGTGTTGGTAACTTAGCTTTCTTGTGCTTCACAAGTGCAGTCATAGATCAAAAGGAATATCTCTACTTTCTAAACACTGGAATAGATCAAGCTAGGAAGTGACTATAGTAATTATACCTTGGCTTGGTTCAAACAAACTGGACTTTTCTTTCAGGACAGTGTTGACAAACAATCCTCACAAGAGACAAAGAAATCTTGTGGGGAAAACAAACAGATGATCTCTTTGGAAAAAGAACTTTAATAACTCTGATTTTGTGTATGTTCAATAGATGTTTTCACTAGGTCTGATTACTTTTGAGAACACATACAAGCAATTCCTACCTACAAGATAGGCTAGTATCACAACCTTTGCCCACAACTTGATATCCCAAAAGAGGAATACATATGGTGAGTAATCTTTAGGTGACTTGAGAAACCACTTGGGTTGGTCCTTGCACAAAGATTATGATACTTTCAGGAATATATTGGGTAGGTTTCTGATTAATGGCTTCTAGTAAGATCTGTGGCATCCCCCCAATCAGTTTGTACATGCATGACTCACTTAAGAGCCTAGTTTACCATGCTGAAATCATAGGGATATTCACCTACCTTGAGCTACCATCAACATGCCTCGCCTGAGCTTGAGGGGATAAGGAGAGAATTTTCTCAACACCTTATTTATATACCAATTAGGGAATTATCAGTTTGAGGTCATTCTCTAAAGAGGAAGCACTTCTCTCTAGATAGGCCTCGCTAGAAGTGTTGTCAATGAGACTTGATCTTTCTCTTCACCCAAGATCTACGAAGGCAAGGGGAGAGGATACCGATACAAGTGGATTTCTTCCACGTCACTTACTTTAACAAGGTTTTGCAAAGAATTTAAAAGCTCTAAGGAAGTTTTGAAAAACACTACTTCAAACACACCAAGAAGTATTCATTTCCAAATTGAACTTAGTTTAGGCTAAGTATTTTCTATTCGAGAACATCAAACACTCATTTTTAACATGCAAGGTTCTTTTTTTAAAAGCAAATGACAATGCTTGGAAATGGAAATTGCTTTGAAAAAACAAGAAAAGTGTTACTCCTCTTAGCACTCAAGACTTTGTTTGATCAATTTTAAACACCAAATCGAAATATTTTCATTGCATAGATTGATTGTCCCTTAAGCATTCAAGAGTGAGTTTTTGTTGATTTTAAGCACCAAAATGAAGTGTGATGTTTGCTTTGTTCAATTTTAACCTTTGTTTATTTTATGCCCAAATCAAAATGTGAAGTGTTGTGTGAGCATACACTGTTCTTTTTAATGCACCAAAACAAAATGAGTTAATTCTATTTTTTGAAAAAAAAATTAAACCCGCATTCTTGCAAAAACCTACAATAGAAAATTGCATTCCCGCAAAATCATATAGGTGTTCTTGTGAGACTGTCAAAATAAAAGAAACTGACAGAGGGTAATAAATGATGGATAGGGAGTGATACTTGCGGATGCGTTCCCATAGTCAATGGTGTTCTCGTGGAGTCAACAGTCAATCCTGCATTACAGGAATGAAGGCAGAAACTTCAAAAAACATTAACAATATCTTTTGGCTTATAGAAATTAGCAGGCAAAATTGCCTGGTCAAAAGGCGTTCCCATAGAGTCAACAGTCGATCTTGTGTTGCGAGAATGAATGTAGAAAAACTTTAAAAAATAGTAAATGCCTCAGCTTACAAAAGGGTACACTGGTAATCCCACCAAGTTAAACCGCATTCTCGCATTACGGGAATGTGATCCCACAAAATAGGTATAGTGAGTCACTAGTGAAATCGGAACAAAGAGCAAGAAAAGATGGTAAAAATAGAAGTTTCATTATGGGAATGCGTTCCCACAGTCTGTACAAGCATTCCCATGTATGTACCAACATTCCTGCAAAACCACAAATTTTTTGGATGTTGATACTGTGTAAAATCTAAAGGCAGGAGTGATGGCACAAATGTGTCTTCTTTGGCCCTAAACCTGCAAAATACCCAAAAAACCCTTGCAAAGCACTCAAACAACAAAAAACTTTAGTATTTGGGTTAGTTTTGCAAAGAAAAATGAGAAAGATGGAGAGAAATGACCCTTGAAGTGGGTCACGCCTCACCAGGCATGCCAAAATGTAATACCTGAAATGTAGTGTCTAAGAATACCAAACTAAGCTAGCATTCAACAAAACAAAGCAAGTAAAAATTTTCAAGATTAGACCTACAAATGAAAGAAAAAGAACCAAAAGGAGATGCAAAACCTTCAAGTAGCCTCCAAGATGTAGATGATTTGTCCAATAGATTGGATGTGTGCTCATGAACTATGCTTCAAGCTTCAATGGAGATTTTGGCATAATAAGGATGCTTTGGATGATTTTGGCTCTCAAATGGGCATAATAACTTTGCTTCAATGGTGGATGAAAATGAAGGAGAAAGAGGCTCAATATAAAGGCAAATGGGAGGTGAATGGACAGTCAAGATGCAAACTTGAGGAAGGTTTGAGATGCATCCAAGAGAGAGCACATGTTTTCTCAAATGCATAGTATTGTGACAAGTGTCACAATGGGGGAGGATGAGAGGAGAGGCCAAATCCTTGACGAATGTGACCACTTTGGAAGGTGTGAGAGGGGACAAGTGTGTAAGAGATGTGTAAGAGGCTTTATGATTTGGCATTGGAGGATGTGGTGATGTGACATGAGGGTTGACTTGAGATGGTTTAGCATTTCTTAATCCTTGGATTATGGTTGTGCATATGTTTAAGAGGTGATTAGCTTTGGATTAGAGGGTAAGTGGAGGATTAGGAGGATGTGATGGGAGGAGAGAGAATGAGTGGAGGGTTAGATTGGCTAAGTATGGGTTATTAGCTAATTAAGGAGGGTTGGCATGATTTTTAGAATTAAATATTTTATTTAATTCTAAGCGGGAGGAAAAAGGGGTTTATGAATTAATTTAATCAAATAAATGTGTCCATTTAAATTAATAGAAGAATAGGGATTTGATTAATTATCGGACTATAGGTTTTTCATTTAGATAATTAATTGGACTATAGTTAATTAATTAAATTAATTAACTAGGGGATGACATAAATTAATTAGATAATAATATTTAATTAATAAGATGTCCTAGGAGAAGACTAAATAAAATTACTAAATGATGTAATAAAATTTAGGTGTCTACACACACAATCCAAGAACGCCAACAAGAAATATGAATACCATCCAGAACCTTCGCATCATCTCCAATACAAAATCCAAACTCATCTTTTTCTTTGATCAATAAGAACACTAAGATATCAAACTCAGACATAACAAAAGATATCTTTATGTAGTCTGAGTCATGAACAACACCAATTGTAAACAAAATGATAAGGAAACATCCAATCACCAGCTTCACAACCTCTAAAATATCAAATCCAAGTCATACTAAACCAAATACGAGCATCCACTATTCACAAGAATATTAAGACACTAGTAACCAAAAACTCGATCATATTTTACTCAAACTATTGAACCAACTTTTGTAAACCTCTTTAAATGATCTACAAACATCTTAGAATAATACCTCACTATCACATCTCAAGATCCTCAGCATTACATCTGAACAACTAAAATCCTCCTTATTGAATGTCCTGAACACATTGTATGAGATAGCAAAAAGTATGTTGACATCAATGACAAAACATTAATGTCATCACAACAAAATCCAAAACTTTGACATGTTCAAAAATTTTCCAAAAATATCCCCCTTTAGCATTGATGGTAGCATGTGTAGTGAGGAACTTATCAATGCACAAATTCAATTCTATATCCACCTGATCACTTTGAAAGTATAGTTGCAATATATCCACCTGATCACAAAAATTCTCCCCCTTTGACATCAATGACAAAGGACCAAAGATATAAAATGTATGAAACCAAGAAATGGCCACAAGACTGCTCCCCCTAAGGAGTATTCCCCAAAACTTACGAATCCAATGAATAATGTTCTAATAGATTCTCTAGACTGATGTTATCCTTAGCATCATTGGCTCTGATCTAGAGGGGCTATTACTCCAATATTTTACCTAAGCTACTCACAAGTGTCATTCAGCAAAGGCTTTGTAAAGATGTTAGCAATTTGTTCCTTAGAAGACAAAAATTCCAACTTTTCTTATTTTTCATTTACATTATCCCTCAAGAAATGATAATAGAAATATGTTTTTTCTTTAAATGCAAAACATGACTCTTTGAAATATTGATAGTATTAGAGTTATCATAGTGAATAACAATAGGTTCATTAATGATTATCCTTATGTCCTTCAACATTTTCTTCATCCAAATAGTTTGATTATAGTTAATTACAGTAGCAACATACTCAACTCGAGCAGTAGATTGATAAATACAATCATGCTTCTTACTAGTCCAAGAAACTAATTTTTTACCCAAGAAGAATGCACATCCACTAGTATTTTTTCTATCATCCATATATCTTCCCAGTCAGCCTCAGTGTATGCACATAGAATGAAGTAAACATCTTTGTCATACCATAATTCATAGCCAACTATACCCTTCAAGTATCTGAAAATTCTTTTCGCAACAACCATATGAGATTCCTTCAGTTCATCTTGAAATATTGTAGCAATTCCAACAACATTTGATATATCTAATCTAGAGTGAGTTAGATATTGTAGTCCACCAATCATAGATCTGTCTAATGTATTATTAACACAAGAAGAATCATCACCCTTAGTCATCTTAAAACTAGTAACCATAGGGATTCCTACCAGTTTTGAATCTTCCATACCATATTTCTTCAATAACTCTCTAACATACTTAGACTGAGTAATGAAAATTCCTTTATCTAGTTGTGTAACTTGCAATCCAAGAAAGAATTTCATTTCACCAATCATAGACATCTGAAATTCTTTTTGCATTTTATCTGCAAAACCTCTACTCAACTCATCATTTCCACCAAATATGATTGTTATCAATAGATTTTGTGTAAATTTCTTAGGCTCTAATTTTCCCAAAATCACCCCATAATCTTTAAAGGTGTGTCTCACTCAAAATTTCATTTCCTTGCAGAAACACCTTGTCAGTTGAACTTTAACCTTGAACTCTCGTAGTTCAATGTTCAATGTTCAATAACACCCTTTGGCATGATTGTCTCTCTTCATTTGCAAGCTTAGCAGAATATTGTTTTTGCAAAGCGCACTCGTCCAATGAACCATGAACCTTGAACTCTCGTAGTTCAAGATTCAAAGTTCAACGGATGTTATCTTTTTGCAAATGCTTCCATTATTTTATCTTTTCTTTCTTGTCTCTTGTGTTTTGATTTATTTTATTAATCGTGTCGAATAGTAGTCCTTCTATCTACGCATTGAACTTGAACTATGAACTCTTGTAGTTCAAGGATCAAAGTTCAACATAGGTTCATAATTTGCAAAAGTGGAAAGTTGTGATTTGACATGAAGGACAGTTGGCAATTGGTTATGATTTCCACGTGTGGTGAGGATGTTGTAATTAATTGAAGTCACATTTTGATGTTACTTCGATCTTGAAAAGTACAGTAATCAATGCTTAAAGTGGTGCAAGTTACCTAGTGATCATTAATTGAACCTCATGTGACATAATTTTTCCATTATTACGAATCTCTTGGGATTTCATGAACTATTTTATGATAAACTGGTAAGCTTTTCCTATTTTTTTCATAGTGTTCGAGACGTCTCATGCAGCCAGCATGAAAGAAGGTATCTTTCCCTCCTCACAGAGCTTAGTTTGTCACATAAGAAAAAACCAGGTGAGTCTCTCTTTTCGGCCCCTTGTTTCAGTTACATCTTGTTAATTTGTCAAATTCAAATTCCTTTAAAGACTACTATTTCTTATTGTTCTTTCCTAGTATTGTGAGTCAAAATGAAGAACCCAATCCCAGGTTTTGGAAATACCTCCACTTTGATTTGCTCCTTACCCGACTGTGAAGACACCCTGATTAAAACTGGAGCCTTAGAGGACATTATGAACCAAGTCAAAGAACCCATTCTAGGTTCCATGTTAGAAAAAGCCATTCGGAGTGGTTTGGATGATGTAGCCACTTTCCCTATAGTAGCCCCTTGTCAAGAGCTAGTTGTCGAATGTGCAAAAAGATATAGTTTTGAGGAGAAGTTTATCAAGAAGGTTGATGGGATTCCACTGGTATACATAAGTAGAGATGTCATCCAAAAGGCCATAGGAATTCCAGAAAGAGACCCATATGAAGGGTTGAATATCCCCTCATCTCAATCAGTCTTCACCACCAAGAGAAAATTCTACGAGAATGAAATAGCCCAATACTGGTTGCTCAAAGCCCAAAAAGGAGGGTCCAACCTCCCAAAGCCACTCACTATAGATCATTTCAAGCTTGAGGTAGCTAATCTGGTTATACCACTCAATAGAATTAAAGGAAACTAGCATGCATACTATTGGCATGACTGGATGTACTTCTATATCTAGGTCACTCTCGGAGGGGAAAAATATATCGACTGGGCCAAAACCATTGCCAATGAACTCAATCATCAGTTGACAAATTTTCCAACTGGCAATAGCTTTCACATGTCCTCTTACTTGTTCTACATTTTAGCTTGTACCAGAGAATGGAAAGGCCTTTTCCATGAACAGCCCCTCCCAAATATGAAAGTCTACGATTACTACCCTCACCTACAAAAAGAATACCATGTTGATAGTTTTCTAAAAGTCAATGGGGTTTTCTTTGGGAAGTTGACATATGAACTGCAAGGGAATACTGAGCAAAGAATGTCAAAAGAGGCAAAAACCTTTGTCAATACTTATGGAAGTTTCTTCATCCAATTCAGAAGGTTCATATATCTCAAAGTGGATGGTTTTGAAGGGGAGCCATTCAAATTTCCAAGATATTCTTTTGAGAGTTTGATCATTGCAGAAGTGGCTCATCAATTGGCATATGTTCAGAAAGGATTCAAGGAAAGGAAGGACAGACCAAAGTCTAGCTTCCTAGTAGGGGATACGCTGCTCAACATTTGAACTTGTCCTCTGAATTCCAACACATTCCCCAAATAGAGGATTACTAGGAGGGTTGTTTTGATGATTTTGAAGTAAGGAGAAGGACCTGGTCTAGGTTTACCTTAGGAAAAATTATTACCCTAAATATTTAGATTGACATCACAGCAATAGATGAAGATGATGGTGCAGAGGTAATTGATGAGCAGTTAGAAACCAGAGTTAGGGGTACACCACTTCCTAAAATAGACTGGGGTATTGATGAGAGAGAGAGAGCATAATAATAAAGACTCTCAATGTGATTAAGAGAACCAAGAAATGGGTCAATAGTAAGAAGCCTCCTATTTTAAGAAGACATAACCCAAGAAGAGCATCACATGGTGATTCTGTTGTCAAACCTATTGATTCTACTAACAAAAATATTTCCCTTGCAGGTACCTCCAAAACTAGAAATAAAAAGAAGTCTTCAGCTGATCCTATGAAACAAGCCTCTCCTTGCTCTTCACTAGTAAGAAGGACCTTAACGGGACGAGTTAGTAAAGAAAGCAATAGGCTGGTTGATGATAAAGAGGTCATTGATCTCGATCCCATGGATACTCATATGTTAGAGCAAGTTGGTTCAAATAGTTTGGGAGAAGATTCACTGACTCCAAAGAGCAGTCAGCTAGATTCTGGGAAACCCTCAATAACCTTGGTGATTGATACTTTGCAAACTCCATCTCCCACTCTTAGTTGGCTGGGAAGTTCTATCAGTAGGAAATGAAATGTCCTACCGATAACTCTTCTGGTAGAGGACATGGTAAGTAAGTGCTTGGGAGCCACAGTGAAGCCCAAAAGAATTAAGATGGAGACAATGATAGAGGTAGATGAGAAAACTGGGAGGTGGACAGTAGAATGAGCAATACCGAAGTTTGACAAACATGTTTCTGAAGCATCTATTGAGGACTTTACAATTTAGAAGATAGATTTGGGAGTAGCAAGAAGGGCAGCGGATACCAAACACCTGGAGTCTTCTACATGAAAAATTCTACATAGGACTTTCAAAGATGAGAGGGACAAGAAGGAGTTAAACAGAGATTGGTGGAATTCATTTAGGTGGTCCAAGAGCCTAGTCCACTTTCATTAGCTTAGGTGCCTCACACATTCGATGCTCATTCATTAGAAGTCCACAAGACCCTAGACCAAATTCAAAGAAACAAACTGGTAGTCAATGTTTTTAACAAGTGGGTCATAGGGATGATTCAACAAGGGAGTGATTACATCACTCACTTAATTGAGACTCATGGAATGGTGACAAAAATAATCTCAGAACTATTAGATGAACTAGTAGAATGGAGGAAGGAAAAGAAGAAATGGACTGGTATAGCCGGTCAGCTGTCTGAGATTGATCACTACGGAGTGACTAAATTCCTTATGGAAAAGCTAGTTCATGGCTTGAATGAGGAGATCATGTATGTCTATGTGAAGAGTATTGAATGGATAAATTCAATCATCAGGGATGGATGTGATGGAGTGACCCGCTTACTTAATGACCTTAAGGGGTTGATTGATACCATGCAAAAGGATCTTAAGTGCCTAGGTATTGTTCTGATGGATGAGGGGACTCAGGATATAAAGAAAGCAGAGAAAATAACTCAGGAGTTGGAGGCAAGTATAACAACTATCAGAGATAGCAAAGAGCTTACAACAGAAGATCTCACTTTCATAGCAACCACTGAGGCTATGTTGGTCATCTGTGTAGATCAGCTTGAATCTTATAGATCAAGGCTGGATCAGATATGCAAGGATAGGAAATTTCTTAGGCAGAGGATTTCTCTCATTAGCCTACCATATCACGCCACAGTTATCAGTGCATCATTGGCTCATGAGGAGTGGAAGCAGGCACGTGCACTTGGGTCATCTTAGAATTGAATCAAAAATTTCTAGCTCAGCCACAATTAGTGGTTATTTTCCTTTCTTTTTGGGTAGTTGTTTCAGTTTCTAGTATTTTCCATTTTTAGCATATTTTCAGTTATCTAAAGCAGTTCCGGATAGAAACTCTAGGAGTTTCATAGACTTTATTATTTTTGAAATTTGTAACCGATGGCTATATAAAGCCACGAAAAAACTTTTGAAGGGAAGGTTAGTTAGTTTATTTTCTGCATAGTAATAGAACAGTTTAAGCTTTAGTAATTTCTGTAAAGACTTGAATTAAGTTTTTTTGAATCGGTGAATGAAAAGAAACTTATCAATACAGATCTGTTGGTTTATATTTTTGGGTGGATCTCTATTGGGATATCCTACATTGAGCATAATTTATTGGTTGAACGTCTTTATCTTTCTTTGAATTCTAGTTTAAGTTGTGCCTTAGATTAGTATATTATTTACTTATTGAAGTCTGTGAGCTTCAAAATCTGTTAGTTGTTTCCAATTCACAGTAATTATGTCATGTTAATGAAAGTTACTATTTATACTTTATCAACTTTTTGGTCAAAAGTTTGATGTTTGCAGAAATGCACTACTCTTTTTCATAAAAATTCATTGAAAATATTTCTAGGAGTTGTACCATAATTCAAAGGGTTAAATATCTTATGTTTAATCCATTTGTTAGTAAGGAGTAGATTTTTCTTAGAGGGTTATAGAGTGAAGAAATAAAATTTTTTTAAAAGAGACAAATTCATTTACTAACAATGATATCATCACAAATACTTTAGCAATCAAGACATTATCATCAACTATTTTGAAATAAAAATTATTGTCTGTCATACCTTTGTTGAAACCATTTTTTATCAAATACCTATCTAATCTAGCATACCAAGATCTAGGATATTACTTTAATCCATACAAGGCTTTTTTCAATTTTCAAACCATATCTCCTTCTTCGGTTAGAGTAAAACTATCAGGCTGCTCAATATAAACATCTTCTTCTAGTTCCCCATTTAAGAATGTAGACTTAACATCCATATTATAGACCTTATATTTCTTATGAGTTGTATATGCAAGAAGTAGTCTAAAAACTTCATGTCTAGAAATAGGAGAAAAAGTCTTAGTAAAATCTATACCTTCCATGTGTGAATAACCTTTACATACCAGTCTTGCTTTGTTCCAAACCACTTTACCATCTTTGTTTAGCTTATTTATGAATACCCATTTAGTATCAATCACATTCTTGTCAATAGATCTAGGAACAAGGATCCAAGTCTTGTGCTTTTCAATCTAATCAAGTTCTTCCTTCATTGATTTCATCCAACTCTCATCAATACATGCTTCTTTAACATCTTTAGGCTCAAATTCAGATAGAAAAAAAGTTTCATCTCTAACAATTCTTCCTCTAGTCGGAACATCTGTATTCTTATCACTAATAATGACATCTTCAGAATGATCAGTCCTTATATACCTTAGAGATTTTGGTATAGGTCGTGTAGGAGACCGTTTGATGTTAACGTCCACTTCATTTCCTTCTAATTCTTTATGTTCTTCTGATCCATCCTGATTCAAATTTTGCACTTCCACAATTTGATTGTCATCTTCAGTCATACCATACCTGCAATTCCTTTTGGATCTCTTCTCATTCTCATCAACTCTAACATTTTTAATTTCAACAATCTACTTTTGTATATAGTTATAACATTTTTAATAATTTGTGTAAGGCAATAAATGTAATACCAAGATCTAGAAGCTCAAGAGATAGCATAAATAAGAGAGACAAGATAATATGATCAAATGAATAATTCAATAATGATCAAATGATAATGGATAATAGATGTATACAAAGTAGATTTTCTTGAACATAGGCAATGTATGATAAATAGAAGATATGCAAGTGATAAGCTATCAACTAGACATGGTGTAATCGCATATCCACCAAAGGTGGATCATCCTCCATTGTACATCAAAGTATGTGAAACATGTGCAACAATGAGAGGATGATAATGTGATAAGAGCACTAAAGGTGGATCTCACACACAAAGAGGTATGGGAAGACAACTATCACCACCTAAAGTGAAAATTCTCCTAACCATGTGCTAAAATGAAATGCAAACTCATAGGTGTCTCAAAGACAACTAATATGCAAATGCATTATCCTAAGTAAACTTAAGTAAAGTGAAATTAGTAAATACTTAATTATACCAACACCCCCCCCCCCTTAAGTGCAACTTAGAGGAAAGCACTTAAGCTCACAATGATGTATGACAATGCATGATGGGTCCCAGCTACTAGGCCATGTTAGGTAACCATGTACAACTGCAAGTGAAAAAGATATGCAATGCAATCTCTCATAAAGCGGAGAAACCTCATGGGAAAAACCCTCCCCCAAAAAGAGAGATAAGTACAATAATAGAAAATGAGAGATAAGACCTCATGTGAGGAAAAGATCCCCCCATAAGAGAGAATGGAGAAGTCAAATGACCCCCCCTGAAGGAATATCATGCACCCCCAAGAGAGCTCACAACTGAAACAACTTGCGCTTAGTGAAGGGTTTGGTTAAGATGTTTGCAACCTGCTCTGTTCTAGGACAATATTACATCGCAATGACCTTCTCATGTATCATCTCTCTGATGAAGTGCATATGAGCCTCAATGTGTTTGGTCTGGTAATGTTGGACTGGATGTCTGGAGATCTCTATAGCACCCTGATTATCACAATGAATGATTGTAGGTCATGGAATATTGAAACCAAACTCCTTCAAGATATGATGAAGCCAAATAGCTGCTATAGCTGCAATAACAACCCCTTGATACTTAGCCTCAATCGAAGAGAGAGCAGTAGCATGATGCTTCTTACTCTTTCAACAAATGGGGCCTGAACCAAGATGAAAGTATTAGATAACTAAGAGGGGGGGTGAATTAGTTAGTTCCAGTTATCCTATTGTCCCTAATCTCCCAGATGTATATATTCAAACTTTTCAAACAAATTATCAACTCGGTAAGCTATCAACAATAACTTTCTCTTCATCTACCGATTGACAGTCATTTCAATACCGTGTTTACCGATCTGACTAAATATGAAATGTGTAAAGTAAAATAACAATCCAATCACATCAAATACACATAACACATAGACTTTTAACGTGGAAATATTGTTAGGGGAAAAACCACCTGGGACCAATAACCCAAAATAATTCACTCTTTTGAAGTGAGCTCGGTTAGGATCCAACCCTGTCAAAGGTTACAAAATACACCACGAGGTGTGACCTGGTTAGAGGATTTATCACTAACATTTGTCCCTTGCCCAACATTCACTATGGGGTCAACAAGAAAGCCAACAACATTCATTGAATTTCATATTGAAATACAAAAAGACTGTTACGTCCACTTGATTAAGAGATTTTTTTGTAACAATGGTTAAACTAATATAGTAGTGATCTAAATCAAATACAACTTAGATTGCATATTTTTAGATCTATGCTAATCTCAAATACCTCCTCTAATCAATATTCAATTCAATCCTTCATATCCTCCAACTTGTTCAACTCGATGAATAATACCCTGACACTCGGTAATGCCTGCAGTTCATCTCAATTCTGTCTATAACCAGTTTGATCAGTGGTGCATGAAAATAGTCCTTTCATGCAAATTCTCCTACAATGTCAATAAGCTCTAGACTCAATAATGAATCTCATGTCTCTTTAAATAGACTTCATAAACTATTTTCTTATCATCCATTAGATTTTTCCTCTTAATCTCCATTGTTCCTTTTGTTGCTTCTAGCTTCCTCAGCAGATGTGTCTATAACACGTTTCATCCTTCTCCATTTGATCAATCTTGAATTTTTTCAATCGTTAGATCATCATAACAAACTTTATCTTTTACCTCAAAATCATAAGCAATTTTCCAGCTCATCAATTCAGTCGGTTATTATAAACTTTATTTTTTTTCTCACTCGATCAATACAGAATGTGTCGATGATAAATAACTCATTTATTACTGTTACTCAGTATACACTACACTAGCTTTGTGTATACATAAATCTTCAATTATCGACCACATAAACTTGTTCAGTTATGACCTTCAATACATAACAAATTCATGTAATACAATCAAGTTGACAATATGATGACATAGACTCATCAATAATTTACCCAATGTATACCTTAGCCATATATTCCACATCCATCTCATGTTCATGTAGATATCTCATTCCTTTATCATTTTTCTTCTTTAGATGTTTATAACTATCATGATAAGTATAGTCAAAACTAGTTGACATCAATGACAATACATTGATTGATTTAATTGCCTTACATATCACTTTAGTATCTCGGTGATCTCTAATCACTTCCTTTTACTTGTCCATTCATTTCATCAAGTTATTCAATCAGTTGTAGGTTATCAGGAACATGTAACCTAAAGTAGACTTGCGACCATCAAGATTGCCTACCCAATCTGAGTCTATATATCCAATCAACTAAATTCCTATACCTATTGCGTAGTGAATCCCATGAGTATGTGTACCCTTTATGTAGTGTAATATGTGTTTGGATGTCTTCCAATGAAGCTCATGTGGCTCTTGCATGAAGTGATAAACCATGTCAACTACAAATGATATGTCAGGGCGTGTATGTGTCAAGTAGATGAGACTTCCAACAAGCTTTCAATACAATGTAGCATCAACAAGTGGTATAGAACACTTAGCCTCTAACTTGACACCTAAAAGAAAGGGAGTGGGTTCAACCTTGCAATCACTCATGTGAAACCAAGAAACTAAATCAAGAGCATACTTGGGATGAGAAAGTGTGATCCCTACTAAGGACTGTGTGATCTCAATACCAAGAAAATAGTGAAGTAAACCCAAGGTTGTCATAGAAAATCTTCCCTAAAAAGAAGACTTGACGTTGCCAATGATGGATGAAGTACTCCCTGTAATGATCAAGTCATCAGCATAAAACACAAGTATCAAGTTTGATTCATCTTGTCAAAGAATGTAGACATTCAAATCTGAATGACACCTGGTGAACCCTACTGAGAGAAGAAAGGAATCCATCTTGGCATAACAATTTCTAGGATCATGTTTGAGGCAATAGATAGACTTCCTTAACCTACAAACCATAGTAGTATCTTGGATGAATCCCTGTGGCTGCTCCATATAAATATCCTCATGAAGATCCCCATGTAGAAATGCACTCTTGACATCCATCTAATGTACAACCCAACAATAGCAAGTGTCAAATGAATGGAGTTCATCTTTTCTATAGGTGTAAAGGTCTCAGTGTAGTCAATACCAGGAACCTAAGAGAAACATTTTGCAAGAAGTCTTCACTTATACTTATCCACCCTTCCATCCACTGCAAACTTGGTCTAATAGATTCACTTACATCAAACCAACTTTCTTCCCTTAGGAAGAGTAACTAAGTCCCAAGTTTTATTCCTCATCAAGGAGTTATACTCATCCTCCATAGCTTTGTCCCACTCAGGAACCCTTGAAGCTTCCTTAAATGTTTGTAGATCTAAAGCAATTGCAATATAAGCATGTGGAAATGAGTTTTGTTGTGTCCTTGTCCTCCTAGTGTCTAAAGGATTCCCCACAAGTGAACCTATTGAATCAAGTGTTTGTTGTGCCCAATGAGGTCTAGTGGAAGAAGAAGATGAAGAAGGAATGTCCTCAACTATGTCTTGACCCTACAAAGGTGGAAGCTTGTGAGTCAGGTTTGAAGGAATTTGATCTTCCAAGTCACTATCATCACTATCATTATCCAAAATGGATGATGTAGGAGGAGTTGAAGAATTCAAACTGGGACAATTCTCTTCAAAGTGAACACTCCTCTCCAAGAAGATCTCATGTGTCTTAGGATCCATAAGCTTGTATGCCTTAAGAGTCTCAGGATAACCAATAAATATGCAAGGCTTACTTTGTGGTTCTAATGCCTTGCATTTCTATGGAGGTATGCGTGCCCAAGCTGGACAACCAAAGAGTCAAAAATGTTTCACAACTAGTTTTCTACCACACCAAGCCTCAAAAGGAGTAACTCCATCCAAGGCTTTATGAGGAATTTTATTTTGGATGTGAGTGGCACAACATATAGGTTCAGCCCAAAAAGATTGATCAAGAGACTTAGCATGAATCATACAAGTGGTCATCTCCTTAAGGGTTCTATTATTCCTCTTACAACACCATTCTGATGTGGAGTATAGGAAACTAAATGTTGAAGATCAATACCCTCAAGTGTGAAAAAGTCTATAAGCCTTGAGTTCACATATTCCCTTCCATTGTCTGTTCGAAGAATCTTTATGGTTTTCGTTGATTGCTTCTCAACATGAGCCTTGACGGTGAGAAATTTGTCAAACACTTCACTCTTATGACAAAGAAAGTAAACCCAAGTGTAGCGTGAAAGTCATCAATGAAGGTGAGTACATAATGAGCCTTGCCAAATGATGGCACTGGAAATGGGCCCATTACATCACTATGAACCAACTCAAGAACAAATGTTTCTCTCCAATATTTCCCCTTGTCAAACTTCTCTTCGGGATGCTTCCCCACTTCACAACATGAACATACACCCTCTGAATACTTGACTTGAGGTAGACCTTTGACCATATCCTTGTTGCTAAGTTGCTAAAGATACCAATAGTTGAGATTTCCAAATATTTCATGCCGAAGTTTACTTTGTGAATTTGAGTGTTTCAACAAGGCATGAGAAGGAGTCTTGGGTATAAAATGAGAAAATGAATAAAGCCTTGTGTCATGATTTTCTTTTCCTATTGCCACCATAGAATCACCCTTAAGATTTTTCACTACAACTGAATCAGGAAGGAACTCAACTTTATTTCCACCTCCATAAAAAGTGATTTGGTAAATTGAAAGGAGGTTTGTACTAAGGTTTGGAACATAGAGAACATCTTTGAAAGCTCCATTTTCCATCTCAACTTCCCCTTTCCCTTCAACTTCCACTTGATTATGATCTCTTACATAGATGTGAGGTACCTTAGAGGGTTTCAAAGAAGAAAATTTCTCCTTTGTAGCACCCATATTATGTGTGGCACATGAATCAAAAATCCATTCCTCTGAATTAGTTGCACTTGCCACCAATGCTTTCCCTTTACCCTTTGAAGTGGAAGGTGATGAATCATTTCCCTTCTAGGCACTTGGAAAATCAATATGATGTTTCTTGATTATGTTTTTCAACTCATCAATTTGCTTCTTGTGGCAATCAAGCTCATCATGATTTGGCTTCTTGCAATATGCACAAATTTTCTTCTCCTTCTTAGAATTGTTCCCATTTTTGTTGTTGTTGGGAGAAGACTTGCCTTGTTGTGAGGAGGAAGATTGTTGTGTGTTTGATTGTGATTTGGTCTTCCACTTCTTTTTCTTCTTTTTAAAACCTTTACCACCTTGATTCCTTTGATTTCCATTATTAGCCACCAATGCCTTAGACTTTGAAGACTTGAGAATCCCCATACTCATCAATTTTTCTTGTTCTAAGACCAACATTTTTGAAAATGACTCCAACGAAGGCTTACTAAAGGCACTACCCATGGTCAACTTGTGAGTATTGTAACTTGAAACAAAAGTTGTTGGTTTGTGGCGACTGATCAGGAAAGTACTATACACTTTTCCCCTCACCCTTGCTGGGGTTCGGGGCTAAGTTGGGCCCTGAGTGGAGGTTTGGGGGTAGTATCCCCCAAGAGTGGGGGTTCAGGGGTGGTAGCCCCTGAGAAAAAAATTTTGGGGGCCGATATGTTATAACTTATTGTAACCCTAATGCAGAAAAATAAGCTTGTATAAAATGGATTAGGGTTAGGGATTTCATTATGATGTATGTTTTAGTAGCTTCTTGCGAAGGTATTGAGCTTTAAGGGATTGGGGATTGTAATCAGGTTGTAATCACTGGATAATAATAATATTGGACTCATTTTTGGTGGACGTAGCCCAAGGATTGGGTGAACCACGTTAAATCTTTGTGTCTTGTGTTCTCTTATGTGTGGTTTATTTTTTATTTTATTGGTTATATTTTCCCCTAACTGTTATTTCTATCTTATTAATCCTAACAAAATTTGCATAGTCAAGAGGAAGATGTTTCAACAAGTGACTGATCAACTTTGCATCCTTCATGGGATTACCACAATCCTCAAGTTGTGCTCTATAATCATTGGCTTTGTTGAGATAATCTTGGATTGTGTCAAAATTCCTAGGCTCTAATTTGAGGAGATCAGTCTCAATTGAGAATCTCATTTCTTCATCCACTTTACCAAACAAATCTGCAAGTTTATCCCAAGTGTCTCTAGCATTGTTCATGGATTTGATGTGATACATGATAGCTTTAGAAACATTTTATCTCAAGACTCCTAAAGCCTTAAAAATTTTGGATGACCAATTAGCTATTGCAACAACATCATCATCAATAGGTTTTTTAATTGTACCATCCACATAAGGATTTAAACCTTTTACCATTAACTTGCTCCATACATTAACTTTCCATGTAGCATAGTTATGTGGAGTTAATTTTGCAATAGAACCCATGATGAAAAATAAAAGAGAACAAGAAAGAGAGAGACACCAACACACAAAACACCCCCCCAATTCACTCAATCAAATAACCCCCCACCACCATCCCCCCCCCCCCCCCAAAAAAAAAAAAAATGATGATTTTGGTGCTTTATAGCTAGTGCGTGTAGAATTGCCACTTCCCAATTTTGGTCCAAAGTGGACTTCTTATTTTGAAATTTACAACTACCTTGATGATGCCAAACCAGACTCAAAACAATATTTCCTAGAATCAAAACAAATCCTAAGCATTACAATGATCATATAAGGACAATAAGGACCTATTTCTAAAAGTGATATTTTTTCCCAAATAAGGCTATAATCTGATAGTGAATCTGGAAAGTACTCAAAAAATTATACACTTTCAAAAAAAAGGCACCTAAAAATGTGTTCGTATGAGCCCAAACGAAGCCTCTGAAGTTGCAAAATTTAGGATCAGGCAGGTACAGTCACCAAAAATTGCAATTTCTACAAAATCCATGATCCAAAACTAGAAAATAACACCACCACTGAAAACTTCAAGAAATTCTAGCCAAAATCAAAGAAAACTGCAATCAATTTGGAGCTTGGATGACCAAGTTATGACCTCCCAAAGTCGGAATGCAAAACTGAAACTGCAAATGGTGAGGGCTGTAAATTTTTCAAACCTCACTGACATCATCAAAATATGAGGTTAAATTTGACATCCAAACGGTCATCACATCAATGCAAATTTTCCCAAAAATGATGGTCAAACAACTGTCAAATTTAATGACACAAAAATGATGATGCAATCACATGGCTAAATTTGATGTCTTGGAGATTGTCAATAGAATTGAAAAAATGTCCTTTGTGACACTAAACGCCCATCAAATTTAAGATACTAAACATTCCAAAAAAATACTTCATTTTTTTTAAATACCCGATTTTCAGGCCTACCACGCGTTAGACTATGATTGGATGTCATTTGGCTGATGTGGCACTGGGCATGTGCATGGTGTGGGTTGTCCAAGGTATTTTCGCGTGGCAGACCAGACCTTTAGTCCCACATTGAGACTGTGGGAAATATTATCCTAGTTTTTATGTGAATGGTCGCGTGTTGTGTGTAAAGTCTTGTGGATGCGAGCCGATCGGTGGACCGAGCTATGCGGCTTGTGGGTTCTTTCAAGTCATAGGTTGAGCCAGTTGTCCACCCAAGCCACTTGCCAGTTTCATAGCTCACTGCGGTCTAAAGGGTTTCATGTTCAACTCAGTGAACTGAGTTAGGAATTAGCTCAACAAGCTTAAGTTATCTAAAATTTTGATGTGTCCCTGATATTTAGTCCCACATACATGGGATGGGGAATTCTTCGACCACTTATATGATAAACTCTGCAGATATGAAGCAGAGAAGCATGTTGGTAGGGTCTTTGAATTGGTTCTGACCTTGAATTGATTGCAATGTGCTCGTCCTTGGTTGACTGAATGTCAAAAATGATAACTCATCGAGTTCTTGAGCTCAGCTCGACTATGAATGTCAGTTGCTTTGAGCTCCGCTCGGTGGGCTGAGTCGGTTCTATTTCTGATCTGATCTGGGTTAATGCTTGTACAACCTATTCTGTCGAATACACGGGCCTAATAGGCCAAACAAAATTGTAAAAAATTTGACAATATTGCAGATCCGAAAAAAAATAACGAAAATAGAAATAAATTCAGATCTAAATGCAAATTTGTCAAAGAAGTATTACCCAATTGCAGATCAGGCCTTAGAGGTCCGATTTGCAAAATGATTTTGCCTCAAATTTGACTTTTACCCAAAATAGGCAAATTTATAGTCAAAATTTATGGAAACAGCCACCCAGATGAAATGGTGAGGTCCGATCTTGCTCAAAATGCTCCCACAAAATGATGATCTTGGATTTGGTATGTGGCCCTCCAAAAGTTGAAGCAATAGTGGCTCTCCAACGGCTATGCAATGAAGACTCATATGGCTCTGATACCATGTAAGAATTTTCCTAAGGCAATGAATGTAATGCCAAGATCTAGAAGCTCAAGAGATGGCACAAATAAGAGAGACAAGATACTATGATCAAATGAATAGATCAATAATGATCAAATGATAATGGATAATAGATGTATACAAAGTAGATGTGCCCGAATATATAAGCAATGTATGGTAACTAGAAGATATGCAAGTGATAAGCTATCAACTAGACATGGTGTGATCACATGTCCACCAAAGGTGGATCATCCTCCATTATACATCAAAGTATGTGAAACAATGAGAGGATGATAATGTGATAAGAGCAGTAAAGGTGGATCTTACACACAAAGAGGTATGAGAAGACAACTATCACCACCTAAAGTGGAAATTCTCCTAACCATGTGCTAAAATGAAATGCAAACTCCTAGGTGTCTCAAAGACAACTAATATGCAAATGCATTATCCTAAGTAAACTTAAATAAAGTGTAATTAGTAAATACTTAATTACACCAACAACATTTATATATCTTTCTCTTTCTATAATAACCAAGAAATATTCCTTCATCACTTCTAGGATTAAACTTTCAAGTATCTTCATCCCTCTTAATGTAGCATTTACTTTCAAAAATTCTAAAATATTTCACTGTAGGAATATGACCATACCAAAATTCATGAGTCTTACCAATTCCTTTCTTAATATTTACCTGGCTCAAAGTATATACTTGTTATCTCTATTTGAGAATTAAAGATTGTCATTAGTATCAAAGACATCAGTCGATTACCTATGCTACTGTAGTCGGTAACTACAAGCACTTCAAGCTAGTCGGTTAAGTCTCTATACCGAACACCAGGGTAGTTCTACCAAGCATCAGTGTACACCGATATCGAGTGACAGTAAACATCGAGCAAACTAGACACCAAGCACCAGTGTAATTACTGAGCAGAATATACAATGTTTACTGAGGAAGATAGAAAATGGCATAGTAATCAAGAATGTCACATTTATCTATGCAAATAGTTACAACCGATTCACTAAACATTTTACCAAGATTGAGGATCATTTATTGTAAGATTCCATCATTAATTGCGATGATGATCTTTATGTAATTGCTAGATCTAGGTTATTTTTGTACACCGTAGATCTTAAGGTTTTCTCTAAGATATTGTAACCTAATTTTTGTTAAGTGGCAAAAGTAGTATTCTATATAAATATAATTTTATGTTATTTTTATATGGGCGAATGATAAGAAGCTTGACAAGGAAGTTATGAACAATTAAAGAAGTTCTTGAAACATTAGCCAACTTCAAGAATATCAGTTATCAGACATAGCAAAACAGAATACAGAGATATCCAGATTAAGTAGAATCAGACAAGGTTACCGAGCAGTTCAGAGAAGAGATCTTCACATGAAAAGGTGATATCTATTTAGTATTTCATAGATTTGTATCAGACAAGGTTGAATTGTCATTAGCAGATATATTCTTGTTATTTTCTAATCATTGTAACAGAGTTTGGTAAAATCTCTTAACAGAGTAGACCTAACAGTCTTTTTGTAAATCTCTTAACCGGGTGCACACTCAAGTAGTATTTTTAAAATCCTATGACTAGGTAGATCTAATCAATCTGAAATGTTACTTCTAATAGGGTAAGATCACCAGAAGTGATCACCACTTGTAGCCCTAATAGGCAAACCTTTTCTATCTGCAGTAGTAAAGAATTTGTGGGTGTCATCCCCACCGCAGTTTTTACCTTCTAACAAGGGTTTCTGCATTACCAAAATACTTGTGTTATGTGATGGTTATATTGTTGATTTCATGCTATTTACCTTAGTTAAATGAATGAATGATGCAAGCAATTGATTCAAGTTATATTTGAAGGTTATTCTGTTTAAGGTTGATGGGTTAAAAGTTTTTGTGGGCACTGATTCACCCCTCCCCTCTCAGTACCCTATCTCTCCAATCCAACAATTGGTATTAGAGCTCAGATCTCTTATTGGATGGTTTAACCACTGAAGAGTAAATATCTAATCATGGAGAGATATAAGTTGGATAAGATAATAGAGAATCAAAAGATTCAAATGCAGATGTTTGTTGAGCAGTATAAGAAAGCTAAGGATGACTTGAAAAAGTTACTGGTTCAAAGAAATAACTTGGTTACTATGGAGAATGACATCAGTTACCATGAAGAAGAGATTGATGATGTGTTTGATAACATTGGATCTAGTTTAGGAAGTATTTCTGATGGATCTGAAAGTGAAATCTCTAATTTGTCTCAAAAGAATCTTCACTTAACTGAACAAGTGAAAGCCCTACAAATCGGTCAAGAATCACAAATGGTGAGGATGATAGATGTAATGAACAATGCTAGACAGGCTGAGAAAGAAAGGAATCTAGTTGTTGAAGACCGAAGATAGATAACTGAACAACTTCAAGAAAAAGAAAGTGAGATACAAAGACTCACCGAGCACCATTTCAAAATATCCAATCAGATGATGATTTTAAATCAGGAAGTTAACTGAGTAAATGGTGAACTGTCAAGAAAACTTGAAGATATTGGAATACTCAGGGAAGAGAATGAGAAACTAAGAAATTAAGTAAAGATACAATAACAATACAATGAAATGATTAAATTGGCTGAAGATAGTTCCAAAAAGATTGATGATTTTCTGACTAATCAAAGAAGATTTGGAAGTAAAGCTGGATTAGGCTATACTGGCGAAGGAGAATCATCCAAACAAGCTGAACAAGTCAAGTACAATCAAAATCAAAGACCTAAGATGTTGTCATGCTATCATTGTGGCAAACCAGGACATACTTCAAATGTATGTAGAAGCAAAGCACAAGGTAAACCTCCAGTCACTCCTAAGTTTAATGGTTATTGTTATTACTGTGGCAAATTTGGTCATCAAGCTTATGAGTGTAGAGCAAAACTGAATAAGAATACTAACAATCGTACCATGGAGAAACTCTGTTATACTTGCAACAAACATAGACACACTGCACAAGAGTGTAAAGCTAAGATGAAGCAAGTTTGGACACCAAAATAGAAGATCAAACCCAAACCATATCAACCGAAGAGACAAGGTAATTCTTATGTCTGGGATTACAACATGTGGGTTAATTGTATTGCATGTGGTAGATATGGATACATCATAGAAAACTATATGAGGAAAAGATGGGATGGACAATCACGATGATGGATAAGCACTAGAATGGCATGCTTACATTGTCATAGGGTCGGTCATCTAAGCAAGGACTGCAAAAATCAAGCACTAGAAGAAGGGCATGTATTTGAGAGTGGGAACACTGTTGCAAACATCATGAGAATCAGGAACACTATGTGGAAGAAGACATCAAATGAGAATGGAGAGTCAAGCAATGTTGTCGGTGAAACCTCGCCCAATGGATTAGGTGACATCAGTACCTCTACTTAAGGTGGTATAGGTATGTATGAAACTGACATTTCAAAATGATCTTATTTTACATATAGTTCCTTATATATGATGGGCACATACCAAATCTGCATGAATAAAGATGCACTGTGGTTTATATGTTTTGAGCTAACAAAGTCACATAGTTGGTATATGTTAGACCAAGAAAAAGGTTACCCATCAGTAATCACTATTCAAGGTTAACCGAATATCAGTATCAACCAAGTGAGAAATCATGTGTTAATCGAGCTTATGAAAGTTTATGGTATTCACTGAGTTGATAGTTGTCACCGAGCTGGTAGTAGGTCAAGCATTAATGACATAAATTTTTGAGCGGGAATATGAAAAAGTTATAAATACACGGAGAACTAAGTTCATTTTCACACAGTGATTTTGAAGAGCGATTATTTCATAGAGCGAGTTCAAGAAAAGAATTTTCAAGATTATCTAACTCAGATGCAGATCGAAATGAGTGCACTCTTCGTATATTCCGAGTAAGTTGAAACCCCTACCGAGCACGTTCATCACTATTTACTGAAAACCTAGTTTGTTAATATGGCATCTACTACGAGCACTTCTAAAGTTGTAGAAGAGGAAGTAAATCTTATTGTGTCAGCAAATTATAGTGAACCCAAATACAAGTTACACCTGGAAGTAGCATCAAAAATAGATTCAGCGGGCACTTTCTCGAGCATCCCACCTAGGGTTTTATTAGTCAAAGATGTACGATCATACATTCACTGCAAGATAGGTGAAATAGGAGATTTTGATATGTATGTTGCATACCAAGCACTTTGTAGTAAAGGCAGAAATCTGAAACCAGAGCATAAACAGATTGAAATGATTGGACTCACTAATGCCCTAAATTTTCCAAAAATTTTCAAAACCAAATGGATTAGGGTTGTGCTAAGTCACTATCATGAGGGCACATTTTGGCTGGATAGTTTGATTAAGGTTACAAAGAGAATGATTCACATGGTTACAAGGTATCCTACAATTGATAAAGCAAAAGCGTTCTGAAGTTCCTCCCGAGCCAAAGTTGATAAAAATACAGGCACATCATGGGATGAATGAGCATTGAAGATGGCTTATATGGAGGATCCAGAAGTTAAGTTTGCAGCACATGTAATAGGTTATAAGTTCTTTCAGTCGAGTAGACTAAACAGTGTACCGTGTAGTGTTGTGGATATGGCATTCAAAATGATAAAGAAGGGACACCAGTTGGACCTTGTCGACCTACTCCTATGACAGGTTGAAGAGAATATGAAAACAATCAGGTTGGAAAAGTCTAATACTTGTAAGTTTGGCTCACTGTTGGGGTGTTTATTTTTCTATCTCCAGAAATTCTTTCCTTCTGTCAGTCACATAGTTTGGCCTACCGAAAAATTGATTATTTCATAAATTTCTGATTTTATGACAAGTCTGGGAGATAATGTAAACAATGTTGTAGATGATTACTTTGAGCAATTTAAGATTAAGATGAATCTTCAGAGTAGGATTCCAAGCTCACTGGTCGAGAAGTATGAGACGGATATTTGTTTCTTAGTAGACACCGACCACATTTTAATCAAAGCTATTGAACTGAGAACTAAATGGCTAGCCCCCATGGGATATAAAATGGATCTTGATTTCGGTTTGAAATCAATCAAGGCATTACTAGCTTTACCGAAGGACAAGAAGGCTGAAAGGTTTGGAACCTATGATGAGGCAAAAACAAGAATCAAAATAGGTCTTGTCATTGGCAAAATAACTAGAAAAGCCAAGAAAATGAAGAAAACTTTAACTGAACAGTTTGGAGATGAATCTGACTCATCTAACGAGTCACTAGTTGAACCTGCAACCGAAGGTCAGTTACTGTTGGTTGACAAAGCACATGATAGTGAGGAAACTGAGTCCGACAAAGAAAAAGATTCAATACTGGTTTCTCCCACCCCAAATCCAAAGAAGAAGCAATTGCCAGTGTAGTCTGGAGCATGAACAAGGTCAGCAACTGGAGCTTCACCACCTCAGAAAAGGGGAATTGGAAAGGTAACAAAAGAAAAAGCAGCTACACCGACCAAGACTTATGCAAAAAGAGGAACTAAGGTTGTAGCTAAGGCTCCAAAGAAAAGGAGAAGATTGATTAGAGGAAGAGAAGACCTTGAGGACGAAGAAGATGACAACAATCAGTTCAAGGTTGTCAGCAATAAGAACAGAACAATAGATGAAGTTGTTGCTGATATAATTGAGCATGGAACACTCACAGATCCAGAACTCAGTCGGTTTGACAACATGTCTACCGAGGATTAGAATAAAATTTAGGAGGAAGTCATCCAGATGATGATAAGCTTTGAACGAGTTCCATTGGAGTTTGGACAACCACTGCCCAAGGCATTAGAAGAAAGAATAAATCAGAAGTGGTCCTATGCCTTGGACACCGAGAATAAAATGAGGGAACAAGCCCTAGTTTAGGCAGCACCAAATTTATCTCTTGATGAAATTAAGGACTTTATGGATACATATGCTAAGAGATTCAAAGTAAAAGGTCGGGCTATGCAAATATTAGATAAAAATTTGGCAGATATTGATGAGTTGGGCCAACTCATCTGGACATCAATTTTTGCAGCTAGAGAGCAAGCTGAGAAAAATGCATTTCTTAATCTATCTAAGAAGAGACAAAGATCAAAAGGAAAAGGTATCTACATAGATGATGTTGATTTAGCAAAGAAGACAAAAGAATCAAGTGTATCATTTACCGAGGTGATTGATACAACACTTGTAAATGAAGTTATAACAATTTCATAGGATTCATCGGATCGAGTAGAGATCCAAGTTAAGGAGAAAAATGATGATGATGATGTACTCATTGAGAACATTACTAATGGGGATCCTGATGACAGAGATGAAGATAAATATGTGAACATTGCACCAAATAATACACAAGATGAAGGTCAAGTTACCAAGTTTGCATTCACATCGTTACTGGGTGAGTTTCCTATTCTTGTAGAAGAAGTTGAAATTTTATCACAAGAACAACCCAATGGCTCAGACCCCAAGCAACCAAAGGATACAACAGAGGAACAAAGGGCAGAGATACCAGCTGAAACAAACAAGCTTGAAGAGAAAGAGGCAATAGAGATAGAAATAAAGGATCAAGAGAATCCTAATGTAACTGAGGCCACTCCACCAGACACTACATCAAATGCTCTGACATGGTCAACAAACACAAAGGTCACTGAGGAGCAGCAAAAGGCTAATACAGTGTCACCCGGGCAGGTTAAACAAAGTTCTAAGGTAAAGAACATTGTACCACTTATAAAGAGCTCACCTCAAGAACTAGAGAAGAAGAAGAAGAAAAAGAAAGGAAAAGGGTCGGTCACATTAGATGAAGTCATAGTTATACCTATTGTGACCCGAGGACCCTAAGCCCCGAGGAATTGAGAAAATATGGGGAGTTGTGTACAAGGAAGGCAGCACAAGAAAAACTAAGACAAGAATGCAAGAGAAAGGAAATACTTGAAAATGTAAGAGATATCTTACAACAGGTTGTACCAAAGGTACATATAGATGAAGATACTCTGATCATGGACCAACTTTCTACACTTGTTGGAGAAATAAATGCCCCAGATATAGAAGCAGATAAGAGAATAGAAGAAAGATCAAAATCTAAAATTCAAGACAAGCTGGCAGAGAAAATAAGCCAAGAAGTGGCAATCAATAAGGTAAATTTAGCTGAGGTAATCAATGAGATAAAATCTATTACTCAGTTAATAAGTCAAATTTTGATAAAGCTATGCACTATGGAAACCTTCACTGCCAAGATCAGTGAAAAGATTAAACAGCTTGATAATGAAATCAAAGCTAGTGCACAAGCAGCTTTAACTGAGCCACAAGCTTTTGCAAAGCCTATCTTGAGAGTTCAAGGACTCGGGCGATTAAGAGAAGATCTCCGGAAACAGGAAGAAAGATTCAGTGATCAAGTCACAGAATTGCAAACCGAGTTGCTTCCCTACCTGAAAATTTTTGAGAAACACATTGTCAAAGTGGAAACACTTATTACAACACAAGAAATTTCTGTGTTGGAAAATATCTTTGACATGCATGCACAAGTCAGTCTTGAGCACATTGCTCTCACCAACTTGAAAGAGGAATGGGAAAACCTCTTAGAATCCTTGAAGAAAACCCATCAACACATTTTTGATAAGCTGTAAGTATACATTTTTGTATTTGGCATTAATATCAAAAAGGCAGATAACAATGTATATGCAAAATATGTAAACAAATGCTAAGTCTACTACACATTACCAGGAGCACGCACCGAGGAGAGTATATAAAATTTTGTTTGATAAGTATTTATGTATATATGGCGGAGATAGAAAAGATTTTGAGACATAAGGTCTATATACATTTAAGGTTTTGATACTAATTCCAAAGGGGGAGATTGTTATCTCTATTTGAGCATTAAAGATTGTTATTAGTATCAAAGACATCAGTCAATTACCTATGCTACTCTAGTCGATAACTACAAGCACTTCAAGCTAGTCGGTTAAGTCTCTATATCGAGCACCAGGGCAGTTCTACTGAGCATCAGTGTACACCGATACCAAGCGACAGTAAACACTGAGCAAACTGGACACCGAGCACCAATGTAATTACCGAGTAGAATATATAGTGTTTACCGAGGAAGACAGAAAATGGCATAGTAATCAAGAATGGCACATTTATGTATGCAAACAGTTACAATAGATTCACTAAACATTTTACCAAGATTGAGGATCATTTATTGTAAGATTCCATCATTAATTGTGATGATGATCTTTATGTAATTGCTAGATCTAGGTTATTTTTGTACACCGTAGATCATACATTTTTCTCTAAGATATTGTAACCTAATTTTTGTTAAGCGGCAAAAGCAGTATTCTATATAAATGTAATTTCATGTTATTTTTATATGGGCAAATGATAAGAAGCTTGGCAAGGAAGTTATGAACAAGTAAAGAAGTTCTTGAAGCATTAGCCAACTTTAAGAATATCAGTTATCAGACAGAGCAAAATAGAATACAGAGATATTCAGATTAAGCAGAATCAGACAAGGCTACCGAGTAGTTCAGAGCAAAGATATTCACATGAAAAGGTGATATCTATTCATTATTTCATAGATCTGTATCAGACAAGGTTGAGTTGTCATTAGCAGATATATTCCTGTTATTTTCTAATCATTGTAACAGAGTTTGGTAAAATCTCTTAACATATAGACCTAACAGTCTTTTTGTAAATCTCTTAACTGAGTGCATACTCAAGTAGTGTTGTTAAAATCCTATGACTAGGTAGATCTAATCGATCTAAAATAATACTCCTAACAGGGTAAGATCACTAGAAGTGATCACCACTTGTATCCCTAATAGGCAAACCTTTTCTATTTGCAATAGTAAAGAATTTGTGGGTGTCGTCCCCACTGTAGTTTTTACCTTCTAACAAGGGTTTTTGCATTACCAAAATACTTGTGTTATGTGATGGTTATATTGTTGATTTCATGCTATTTACCTTTGTTAGTTAAATGAATGAATGATGCAAGCAATTGATTCAAGTTATATTTGAAGGTTACTATTATTTGTTGTTTAAGGTTGATGAGTTAAAAGTTTTTGTGGGCACTGATTCAGCCCTCCCCTCTCAGTACCCTATCTCTCGAATCCAACAATATTGTGGTGCACATTGCTTCTCTCTAATAGATTTGCGGTACTTTTTCTTCAATCATCATAGTCCTAGCTGTGTCTAGAATAGTCATGTTCCTTCACTTAGAAACACCATTCTGCTGTGGGGTTTAGGGTGTAAAATCTATCTCTTTATCCTATGTTTTTCACAAAATGCATAAAACTTATTATATGTAAACTCTCCACCTCTGTTTGATCTTAGGCATTTCAATCTTCTTCTGGATTCTGTCTCCACCAGTATCTTGAATATCTTAAATTTTTGAAAGGATTTTGATTTCTTGTTCAAAAGTGTAACCCACATCATCCTTAAATTGTCATCAACAAATAGCATGAAGTATCTATCACCAAAGTAACTTCTTGTCTTAGTAGGACCACATAGATCCGTATGCACTAAATCCAACAATCCATTTGAAGAATATATCTTATTCTTGAAAGTAGATCTAGTTAGCTTTCACAATTGACATTCTTTGTACATATTGTTAGGCTTTAATAGTTTAGGAAAATATCTCACTGCATGAGTAGTATTAATCTTCACCATATTATCAAAGTTCACATGACAAGTCTTTTATGCCATAACCAACTATCATCAATCTTAGCAATCAAATATTTATCCTCAACAATTCTCAAATGAAATAGATTACCAACAGTTTGTGTACCTGATGCAATAGGATTTCTTGTACTTCCAATGATTTTGTAGATTTCATTCATTAATTCCAATTTGTAACCTTTATCCAATAGATGTCCAAACTCAACAAGTTATGACTTAAACCTTCGACATATAAGACATCATTAGTACTATTTTTTCCATCAAGAGTAATATTTCATTTCCTTTAATCAAACAAGGAGCATTGTTACCGAATATAACAACACCTCCATCTTAGTCCTCAAGCTTCACAAAATTATCTTTGTCACTAGTCATATGATGTGAGCATCCACTATCAATGACCCATTCATCTCTTTTAACAACTCTTGAAACCAATGCTTTTTCTTCATTAGGATTATTTTCTTTAATAGCAATAAATGGAATTTCTTCCTCACTAGCAATAGACTCATCATCAATCACACCTTCTTCTTTAGCATAAGCTTTACAAATTACTTATCTTTGTCACCAGTCATATGATGTGAGCATCCACTATCAATGACCCATTCATCTCTTTTAACAACTCTTGAAACCAATGCTTTTTTTTCATAAGGATTATTTTCTTTAATAAAAATAAATGAAATTTCTTCCTCACTAGCAATAGACTAATCATTAATCACACCTTGTAATTCTTGTTCGAACATCTAGATGCAATATGACCAATCTTATTATAATTAAAATATTTCAAAGGCAATCTTCCTTCATACTTATTGGAGTCCTTAGGTAGTCTTATTGCAATCAAGGCTTCACGTCCATCAATCATCCTTTCTTCTTCCATGATCTCTTCCTGATCCTTAACATAGTGTTTGAATTTCATCTTTGTAGAGCTTTCTCCCTAGTCATACTTGGTCAAACTAGCTTTGAATGCAATTTTAACCTTCATAAGTTCCTTACTAAGTGTAGTCATCTCATAGGCACAAAGCCTTCCAGTCAAAGCTTCTCTTGAAATAGGTCTTATGGTTCTCAATTCTTCAATAGCAGCAACCTTCTCACTGTCACATGTAGGAAATGATATCAGAATCTTGTCAACAACTTCATTATCTATCAAGATTCCTTTAGCACATCTAATTTCATAGACCAGACCATTCACTCTTTGCAAATAAACTGAGGCAATCTCTCCTTCACTCATTTTCATATCTCCATATTTAGCTTTTAGTCCCTAAAACTTAGCTTGATTAACATAAGTATCACCTTCATAAATAGTTTCTAATTTTTTACATACCTCATGTGCAGTCCTCAATCCATAAATGTGTGAATATTCTAAATTTGATAAGGCATTAATCAGTGCCTCTCTTCCTAAAATGTTCTCCTTAAATTTATTCTTTTCATCTACAGTAGCATTTTTTAGGTCATTCATAATAGTATAAGGCTTTTTAGTGACCTGCAAGTATGCATCTCTTATTCCTATGCATATCAAGTAAGTAGTCATCTGAGCCTTCCAAATCAGGTAATTTTTTCCATCAAACTTTAGACTCTCTCTCTTCTCATACCTTCCATGGCGGTTCTCCTTCAAGAAGTCAAGCTTTTTCAAAAAGGACTTAGTTCTGATACCACTTGTTACAAGCATGATTGTCGTTGCACCAAAAGATTGACATGTTAATGCCCGATACAACCACTAGACTTATAGAAGACATAGGAGGTTGTTAAACTGTGTCACAAATCTCAAAGGGGGATGTTGGCGGTTATTACAACACAACCATGAACTCATAGTGCCCATAACGAATACCAAATTTTGTTCAATGAATGTTGGCCTTATGAATGTGAAGATGATGATACTCTAGTTCCTCTCATCTAGTTAAAAAAATCATCAATGCTCAACAAGGGATATTGTTTCTTCAGCATCACCTTATTCAATTTTTAGTAATCAATACACAAGCAAAGAGACATGTCCTTCTTCACAAAGATGACTAGTGCCCCCTAAGATGAAAAACTAGGATAAGTATGTCTCTAGGAACAAGATCAATGTGGAATTCTATGTCACACTTAAGCAACATGTCTGGGATCTTACACATAAACATATCCACAAACACACACAAAAGTGGGTAATCATCAATGACATAAGGAAAATAGATTGCCTAAAGGCAATGGTGTCAAAGGGTAGAGATGTGTAGATGTGCATTTCCCACAATCACACTTCACATGTTGTTTTTAGGATATTTCCCATGGAGATTAAATATGCTAGCTATTTTATTTTGTTAGAGAGGATACTTGAGGTCAAAGAGGCTCTACAATCAATGGTGATCAATACAGAGTGGGGTGCATGAGGCATGCACATTGAAGAGAAGCATGAAACAAAAAATCCTTGATAATGACTAGTGATCAATAATGAGATAAGAGAATTTATAATTACATTATTTAATTTTTAAAATGTTTTTGATAAATAAATGTATCAAAACAAGGGTATTGTCCCTTTACAACCTAACCAAAAGGGCAATTAACAACAGATCATAACATCATAAGCAGATGAACAATATCAACACATAACCGGCATCAACAGATATACATAGACACCATATCATCCACCCAAGGAACAAGATAACCAGCCACCTTAGCATCTATATCAAAAACATCAAAAAGGAACATAAAAGTGCCTTTGCAAAAAGAAATATCTAAACTATTACTAGAGTTACTACCTAGATTCATAGTGATCACCATAAGCACATCGATTAAAAAAGTACTAGTGTGTAGCATAATATCTAAAGAAGTGATAGTAAAAGTCTTAAAATAGGACCACTTAGGGTCATACCCAATAGAATAGAAAGCATAGTTCCACACAACATAGAGAAAATTAACACAAAAATGAACAGGGCCAAGAAGCCCTTGGCGAGCCAAAATGTTGAGACTGAGATGAGAGCACCACCCTAATTCTTTTTCTTCCTCCATTTAGTAGTAAGAATCATGGTTGCCTAGTCTTCTGTCAAAAACTTGAAAAGTTCCTTTCGGTCAGCTTCCTCATTGTCTCCTTTGGCGTTGTCAATCTAGAGCATACAGAGCATGGTAGCAGAGCTGTGCATAACCTTCAGAGTAAAGTGGGACACATTGTAGAGCCTTTCTTCCACCTCCTCCAATATCTACTTCATTTTATTAATCTCCTCACACACCATATCCTTTTTGATACTAATATCTTCCATCGTGGCTTTTCCTTTGCCCACAGCCTTATGCACAAACTTAGTCTTCTTTTCCTACATCTAGGTGGGTTCAATAGAGCCCAACTTGAAACTAGTTGACACATGAGATGTAGTGCTTTCAGAGGAAGAAAGAGTTTCTTCTTCCACTCCATTTTTCTCTTTGGCCTTGTTCTCGCTCTCACCCCCATCATCTGAGTTTGAGGCCTCTTTCGGGGTGGTCTCTTTTTCAAGTTTGATCACAAGTCTAGTGGACCTACAGGGGGTGCTAGTCTCCTCAATAATTTCAATATCAAAATCAATTTGAATTTTATTCTTTTTTTAGGCTTTAGATTTAGATTTAGGGGGTGGGGCAGCCCCTTTTTTCCCTTTTCCAATTTACCTTCATTAGAATCAGGGGAGGTATCCTGTTGGATTTTTAGGCCACAGTTCTTGAGGCATTTCTTGCGGCTAGGGCCAAGAGTCTCCATTATGTTGGTCGAGGGGGGAGTAGAGGAAGTAGGACCCTCTTCTAAAACAATTTGATAGGGAAGGCATAGGGCCAAATGGGAGTGATAGAGACGAAATATTAGGCCTTTGTGTAAAATGTTAATTTTTTTACTGTGGTTCTTGGCTTCCATGACATCCTTAATAGAACTTTCTAGAGAATGTAGGAGGTAAAAAGGAATAGAAATAGCATTGTGATTTCCAAGATGATTCAAAAAAGGAAGGTGATAATAATAGACACCAAATCTATCCTCCAACATAAAATACTCCATCACAAGCAGATAGACAATCCCACGGCTCCAGTAACTACTCATGATTGTAGCCACCCCTTAACTTGACAGGTTGCTCACCACTGCAAAAGAATTGGTTTAGGCTAACAGTATCCGAAACTTTACTTTCTTTTTTCCACTTGCACCCTTCAGTAGAGAGACCAGTAGCTTGAGCAATCACCTCTTCATTAACCTCAAAAGAGATACCACCCATAGTAACTCTTCTAGCCTCCCAATAACTAATGAATTGCTTAGACAAACCCTCATCATAACCATTCATATATTCCATGAACTACAAAATATCACCCTCCTTACAAATGTGCCACACCATCCCATATTTTCCCAATCCTCGCACTTGTTCAAATCAACTCTAACCTAGTCACCACCCATAGTAGCACTGAATAAGCTAACTCAGTTGTAGAGAGAAGGGCGCCAGAAAATTGCAATGTCATTGTGAAAAGAAAACCCCAAAATTGAACTTTTATTGGAAATGATCATATTGAGGTGAGATAAATGAACATAATTAGTGCATTTATTGCACTTTGTGCCTTGAGCATCACCCATCTTGTTTTTGGCAGTTTCCTTGTGCGAGGATTGAAGGAAATAATTTTCTCAAACATTGTGAGAGATTTTACAAGATCCTCCAACCTAGCAAAAAACCCATTGTTATGAGGTGGTACGAACCATGACGACTCCTCAACCCCATAAACACATCATGATGCATTGAGGGGACATGTAAACCCTTGAAAAATTCTCCATGTGGCCAATTTGAAACACAATAACAGTTGTTCTCTAACGGGAAGGAATTAACAAGCCTGCCAAAGATGTCTAACAACACCACAACGCCCCACCAAATGGTCCAGTTCATAGTTTTATTAACAACCATGGGAATGTGTAGGAGTGTCATTTCGCAGAAAGGTGAGAGTATCAAGGGGTAGAGAGCTCTCCCTTCTCCAACATTTAATGCCATTTTGGTCAAGCCCAAGAGAGGTCATATAGTTAGTAACAACATTTCCTTCCCTATAAGTGTGCTGGATAACAAACTAATCAAATCAATTAAGCAGAGAAATAATATCCTCAATTAGACCTTAGACAGACCATCCAAGGGTCCCAGTTCCCTTGGTAGCTTCAATAATAAACTGAGAATGCCCTTCAATCACTAAAGTTCTAACGCCAATCAAAAGGGAAAATTTGACTTCCCATAAAAGAGCCATGCCCTCGGTTTGATTGCTGGTAGAATCTTGTAAATGACTAGTATAGGTATCTATGAGAGACTCTTCATGTTTCCTAATGATACCTCCACCAGCAACCAAGCAATTTCTTGTAGCACCATCAAAATTGAGTTTACACCAAGGAGAAAGAGGAGGTCTCCAAACTGTGTTGGATCTTATGACCTTGGAGTTATCAAATTTCTTAAATTCCTCTAGAAGTTTCTAGGATTTAGCCATCCAATTGTCCCATAATGAAGAAGGTTCAGTAGGGGTTTTCCATCTGTTGACAGATATATTGTCCAAGAGGAGTTTGTTGAAAATAGTAAGAGCATCATATTTATTAATGTTAATTCAAAACATCATATTTATTAATGTTTATTTTTAAACTGTTAATTCAATAATTTAATATTTATTAATGTTTTTAACTTGTGAAACATACCCATCCTTTTTTATGATTTTAATTTTTATAACTTGTTTGCATTTGGAGATATGTTTGCTACTTCATGAAGCCTATTGTGCAAGTGATTCGATATGTTGATACTAACTCTCCTAGCCTTGGAGAGATTTATAAAACCTTTGATAGGATGTTTGCACAGATCAAGCAAGCAATTCATGGCATGGACTCTACTTCCAAATTTTATGAGGAGCATCTTAGGTTGGTTGTGATGTAACAATGAAACATTATGAACACACCACTTCATATAGTAGTCCATGCTCTCAATCCCAAATGGTATGCAACAAAACCTAGGAGAGCACATCCATCTCATGATGGAGAGGTGGAAGAAGGCTTCATTAAGGCCCTCATGAAAATGTATACTAAAGCTCGGAATCTACTTTACTTTCCACATTGTAGTTTACATTTGCCAATCTTCATGGTTCAACCTTTAGTGGATCAAAGGCGAGGATGGATATAGTTACATTAGCTCCAATTTATCCCATTGGATGGTGGATGTGGCATGACAAGGATGTTCCGGAGTTGAGATTACTTGACATTCATCTTCTTTCATAAGTTGTCATTTCCTCTATTGTAGAGAAGATTCAATCCACATATAACTCTATCCAATCAACCAAGATGGATAACCTTACCTCTAGACAATCAAAGAAGTTGATGACTATAAATAGTGCTTTAATGTTGTAGGATCACTAGACTCTTGAGTATCATTAAACTCCAGTCTTACATGGGATGTTGATTCCAAAGATGCTATGCAAATCGATGAGTGCTTTAAAATGTTGTAGTATCGCTAGACTCTTGAGTATGATAAGACTCTAGCCTTAAATTGGGATGTTGATTCCAAAGATGTTATGCAAGTCGATGAGGAGAAGACACGAGAGATTGGTTAGGGTTCCATTGCCTAGGGAAGCCCCTTGTATTGCCAGTGACTCATGCACAAGCTCTGATTTTGATGTAGACTTACCAATTGCATCTTCTAATTAGGGAGACATATTTTCTTACTTCTATATTTATGTCATTTCATAGTTGAAATTTGGAGCCTTTGGGCTTTTTTGTTATAATTTTTATATATGTATGCACATTGACAATGAAAGCATTTTACTTCTATTAATTGTTTGTAAATTCTCATGTGGAATCTCAATTCAAGTCTAATGTTATGTATTAAGCTTCTACAATGTCTATGGTGAATCCTTTATCAATGTTATGATATTAATATTTAAAATTTCTCATATTTTTTAAAAAAATTGTTATTTTTTAATAGTAATTCCCTGTTGTGCCCTAAATAATTGCTCAAAAGTACCCTTGTACCACAAAATAAGACTTGTCATCTCCCAACGTCCCCATCCCCAAAACTTGGAGGAGCATAAATTTATACCTATATTTGTTTTGAGGTTACAATTTTAGGTTTACCTGAACTCAGCAATTTAATTTTTTTTTCTCATCTTTGCTTTATTTGGGTTTTCTTCAAGTGTAGGGCCCTCTTTGCCTATGCACTGGCTATTGTAACAATTGTACCTTTTAGTCCCTTGTGACCTATTCTTGGTCATTCATGCACATTAATATACTTACTCTAAGACCACTGTAACATACACGCAACTTAAATTTTCTTCGTATAAACATCAATTTGTAATCATTAAAACATTCCTAGGAAATGGATGCTATTATATTTTCCAAAGAACTAATTGTAATTGAAACAATTCCTTATTGAAAGACATCTTATTACAATTTTTTTCTTTTTCCTACTAACTCATGCGGTAGCCCGTCTATTATTCTTGACAGACTTAAAACTGCCAACAAGGATATGGCACAAATGTCTTATACCAATGACACTTTTCTATTCTTGAGCAAGCAAGCCAAAAGTGCACATCTATTACATTGTCCATCCAAATAGTTTTCCAACATCTCAGAGACTTTTAAGAGCTAAATCCAGCCAATTATGTTGGATCTCATTGAAGATCCATCACCCTATAATATTCCAATTGAGCAACAAAATAGTTAATGGCATCATAATCAACGATAAGCTGCCGGGATAAATGTAACCTTCACCATCCATTTCTAGTTAGCAGCTGCTGGCGTGTCAACATTTGCTCCATCTGTGCTATTGTTTTTTGACTTGTCTACCCATAGCTGAGATGATTGAATTATATCTTTTAGAACATGAAAAACTGTTTAACAAGAGCAGAAAAAGGTGTTTAAGAAGCATATTTTATGATATTATGAATAAAAAATGTCACCAGTGTAAAACAACTATATTTAGCACTACTAGCAGGAAACACCTTCTCAATTAGGGGTTCAAAGCCTATATTCCATTCAAAAGCAAAGGGGAAGTTCACAACATACCACCCAGAATTAGCCTTTGAAGTGGACCTCTCAAAAACTGGATTTCACGCTGATGTTTTCCCAGGAAATTATTCTGCAGAACAGACACCAACAAACAAACTGAAGATTTGAGCAACTTAACATAGAAATGTATGTTGATATCCAACGTGCCAAAGTGCAAAGATCATATGCTGATTCTGTCCTTTCCCAAGTTAAATACTCGCGTTCCATCTTTCATTTTTCAAAAGAATTATTTTGAAGAAATCTATGTCAATATCATGGCAATTAGATGGTTTCGCATTCTTATATAACACTGAAAATTAAAAAAATTAATGAGTTAAACATACAGAGTAGTAAATCTCATAAATAAGATACTGTTGCCCACTTACTATCTCTCTGAAGGTTCCAGTCTCTATTAGATCAAGTCTGGGTTCATGTGTTGAAAGAAATGGCCGCAAATGTTTTTCATAGATTTCTTTGGATCCCTGTTAATGTCTAAAAACGGTCATTACAGTAGAAAAAAAATTCATATATTTCTTTGAATCCTTGTTAATGTCTAGAAACTGTCATTACAGTAGAAGAGACAATTTCAGAACGCAAATTGAACACCACAACAAGAGAAAAAGTTACTTGATTTGGACATGACTTCTAATGCAACTACTTGAAGAAAAATACTGCATACCGCAAGCATTTATGATGCAAATAGAAGCAAATCATCATTTTTGGGAAAAACCAAGTCTTGTGACTTTAAAATAAAATGTAAACAAAATGTTTTGTTCCAACAAGGGCAAAGCCATTAGTAGCCTAAAGCCACACATAGTTCAAGAATTTAAAACATGATCAAGGATTACAAAGAGAGAAGCATTACAAGAAATTGAACCCGACTTAAATTTGATAGAATGTAAGTGTTTTCCAGGAATAACAGATATACAGCCAACCTGTTCATAAAGACAAAGCTCTAGAGTCTACATGCATAGTTCCTCGAATGCCCTCTTTTAGTCAAGTTAATTAGTAGTAGCATGAAAAAAAGATAGTATAGCCCCAGCATACATCAAAGCAGAAAACACCTGCATTTGGATCCATGGTAAAATGCTGAGAGAGGTGGTGATATACTGAAAAGCACAGGTATCAGGGAAAGTGTTCCTTCCAGAAGTTTTGAGTTAATTGTTTGTCAATAAATTCACTAGTAATTCTTGGACACAACTATTCGCCTTCGAAAGTTGTTTGTGGGTCTACAAAATTAATCATCAATTATCTTCACCAGATCCTATGATCAGTTCACTTAAAGTGAATTATGGCATTTGATAATTTGCTAAATGTGATACATACTACCACTTCAAAAGACGATGAAAATGATTCATGAGATCTCATAACGATTTAACATATCTATAGATATTAAAAAAAGTGGTGTTTTGACATTTATTTCATTGTTAAAATTATTGCAATCTAACCAGTTCCATTCTAGAAACTGTAAATATTTCCCAACTTTCCAATAAAATGTTATAATAAATCGATATGTACAATAGAGACAAAAGGTTCTATTTATAAGAGATTACATGACTGTTTCTAAACGAAACACTCATGAATAGAAACAAGAAATAGAAACTTACTAAAGCAACTAAGATGATCATTAAAGAAACATTACATTATTTTAATACCCTCCCTTAATGCTCATTGTTCTAACTACCCTACATAAGACATAATCTGCAGATCTTTTGGTCATGAATGCACAGAAGCCTGCCCCCTTCTGGTCGTGAATGCAGGGAAGGCTGCTCCCTTCTCTTCAAAACGCTTTGCAAAATGAGTCTGTTGCTCTGAGACCCTCCCCGATTCTGCAAAACTTTTGAATATGACCAAGATAACCACAAACCTTCCAACCTAATGTTGGGAAACAAAACTATCTCTCCCTATAGCCAGAGATACCGAGTTCATCTTTGGAAACTGAAACCACGATTTTGAAGAGAAAATCACCAAACCCTTTACTACTTTAGAAAAAACAATCGCGATTTTGTTAAAAAAATCGTCAGACTTTTGTAGATGAGCACTATGACCCAAAACAAATTGCAAGAAACCACGATTTTTGTGGAAAAATCGCCAAACCCTCCAATATTTTTTTCAAAAAAAAAAACCATGACTAGCAACACCACTCATGATATTTTTGGAAAAAATCAGAAAACCTAGAAACAATTTTTGAGGAGAAAATTGAAAAAACCCAACAATAGTTTTTTAAGAAAAAGTTATAAAACCAAACAATAATTTTTTTACGAAAAATTTATAAAACCAAATAGTAATTTCTTTTAGGAAAAAATTATAAAATCGAATGGTAATTTCTTTAGGAATAAATTATAAAATTCAGACATTGAAAAAATCAGAAAACCCTCCAGCAAAGTAAGAACCCACAATTTTTGTGTGAAAACACACGCAAAAAATGAAAATGCATGATCACAATTTTTGGGAAAAAATTGTACAAAACCCATATGTTGAAACAAACTGCTGATTAGGCACTAAAAATGAAATCTACAGAAATACAAAAACCTTGGTCGAAATCTGAAATCCTCGGAAAATCCTAGCCACTAAATAAAGAAAAAATTCTTCGTGAAGCAGAAATACTGAAAACAATTTCTAGAAAAAAAATGTGATAAATATTTCAAAACCCTGGGCTTTTAAAAAATTTGCAGAGGTAGATTCTCAGAAGAAAGATGGTCGCTCATGAAATGCAAACACAGACACTGCAAAACAACCTTGGGCATGACAAACACAGGCGGCTCTGCAAAGTTTCACTCATGTTTCTGCAAAATGTGCAAAGAAAATGCTGAAATGCGGGCTTGAAAGGAGAAAGAAGCGCGAGCAGAAAATGCCCAAAAATTGGACGCACAGGCCAGAAAAATGTCCCTAGAAATGCAGAAAATGACGCCAAAACCCTCCTTCACACGAGTACAATCATGTCAAAAAAGTAATGGTGCAAAAAAAACCTTGAAACTGCCGCTGTGACCCAGAAAATGCAATTCTTCACCCTCAAAAAATACAAAATCCACAATTTCAAGCTCCACAAAACCATGATATGTAGAAGAATCGAGTTAAAACCTAGATCGTTGGGCATGATTTATTAAAGAAAACCAAAAATGACTCTTGCAGAAACAACCCTCAAAATTTCCTTGATTTTTTAATAAAAAAATCAGTTAAAAAAACTTTTGAATAAATTATTCAAGATTCCCACATTTTTTTTTTAATTTGCCAAACTTTAAAAAGTCCCATCAACCCGCTCTGATACCATGTTATTATAAATCAATATGTGCAATAGAGACGAAAGGCTCTATTAATAAGAGATTACATGACGATGTTTATAAATGAAAGACTCAGTGAACAAAAACAGGAAATAGTAACTTGCTAAAGCAACTAAGATGACCATTAAAGAAACATTACATTATTTTAATATAAAACTGATGAGAAGATATGTCCAAAGAAATTGAAGTACACAAATCTCCTCAGTGGAAAAAAATATTAAATGTGGTCGAAGAGCGTAATAGCATATAAGGTACAACCAATAGGAAAATGTCTTAGAGCATGCACTAAGCCAATGCTTCCAAGCTAAAAAGAAACAATAATTAACTAAAGTTTGTCCTCGTCATAGAAGACTTTTCACACTTTATTGTGTACTATCACAGTAAGGTAAGCAGAGAGAGAGCCTGCACAACTTGCCAATGATTTGATTCATCACAATGTGACTCTAGGTTCCACCTGGATTGTCAATTGGAATCTGCTACTGTGTAAAACCTCATGTTTGGTGGGAGAAACATTAGCCACTTGATTTCTTCTATTATTTCTATTAACTGGAACTCATCAGATCCTTCGTTCTTGCTGCTATTATCATTGAAATTTGAATACCCTCTTATGATAACCATAAATGATATTGACACCACGGGCTTGTTATATAAGCACTTGGTCATTAGGTATCCTAGGCTTTGGCTAGAGGGTCAATTCTTTTATTAATCTCATCAAAGTGTGCAAATGAGAACCTCTAAGGACCTTAACTGCAAAATTATAATTGTATCGACCATACTTTGCATATTTGGACTCCACTCAGACTCAGCATACCCAAAACTTTTGACTTGGCAAGGCTCAACAACTTAAAAAATAACTACATTTTTTCCTGATGACTTCCCTGCAATCACTCAATTGTGTTTTACTTTTAGGTTGTAATTTGACCTCTCTTGCTATTTAAACCCTTCAAACTATCTACATTCTATTATGGACACCATTCCATGTTGATTTTAAATGTACAGGCACTTAATCAGACAATTTCACTATTGGTTTTGGGGACCCTAATCGCACAATTCCCTGCCTGATGCCAACATAATGTGCCACCGGTCACATGATTTTCATGCTTGTGAGAGTAAGAAATTCTCTAACCACGTGAAAGCATGCTCTTCCATTTATAACTATCACAGGCATGCAATTTGATGATATCGGCTAACAGAGTTGATAAATTGACACAATTCAAGTCATTCTACAGCTATGTTAGTCTCTGATTGCACAATTATGTTTTCTTTTTCAGCACAACCCAAGTATTGCCCTCAGACATGCTAACTTCTCATGAGTATTTGCACAAGTTTGAATGTAAAACTCACCAACAGCTTGCAGAAAACTCAATGAGTAAACATTTGAAAAACTTGTAGTTCAGATAAACTCGTACCAAGTACCCTATAAGTATCTAGATTGTGGTATCAACAACATGCCCAAAGGAGCCTTAACTGTTTGAATGGATATCAGAGAAAGACTTATAGAAATAAATTACTGAATCTAGCTCCTAACAGGATTCTCACAATGAATTAATGTTCTTGCCAAGAAATATCACAAAAGGTTTGGTGATAGTTGTACTTCATTCCTCACCTTGAGGGTCTATTGACTCAATTATGTGTCTTCACCCTCTTAGTGCTTGAATAGGCACTAATCATCATGATTAGTGTCTAGTTTCCATGTGTGAAACTAAAGGTAAGAGGTCTGTAACAAGATGGAGTCACCTATTTTGCTTGTCAACTTTTGAAGGTGGTGACATCGCTACTGAATGTCAACTTGTCTATCAAAACATTTTAAATATACTATTATGACAATAACAGCAATTATGCTCAACTTTCAATCAAATGAATAAATTATATTTACCTTAAAATAAAGAAAGATTGCTTGATGATTACTGACCTAATAGGATGTCTAAACAATGTTACAATTTCATGAATTTAAAACTGAAATTTGCAGTCGTAGTATATACCAAATTAGCATCGCAGTAAATCAAGCATAATCTATAACTTTTTTTGCACTAATATGTGATACTAATCCAAGAATTAAGATGAGACACAAAAATATTGATATAGAAGAATAAAACATTAATGAAAAGAAAAGCGTAAGAAAAGAAAAGAACTTACATTAGTAGACGGAAGTTGTAGCCAAATAAGAATTGCAAGCTTTATATGGTAATATAGAGGAATCCTGCAAATGTATGCCGAAAAAGTGCAAAATTAAACATTTTGTAAATGAATCGAAAAGAAGCAATGACACACTATTTGATGTTGAACAGTAAATGTTAATACTACAAACCTCTCTCTCTCTCTCTCTCTCTCTCTAAACAAGTGCAAAATTAAACATTTTGTAAACAAATTGAAAACAAGCAATGACACACTATTTGACATTGAACAATAAATGTTCATACTACAAACCTCTCTCTCTCTCTCTCTAAACAAGTGCAAAATTAAACATTTTGTAAACAAATCCAAAACAAGCAATGACACACTATTTGACATTGAACAGTAAATGTTCATACTACAAACCTCTCTCTCTCTCTCTCTCTCTAAACAAGTGCAAAATTAAACATTTTGTAAACAAATTGAAAACAAGCAATGACACACTATTTGACATTGAACAGTAAATGTTCATACTACAAACCTCTCTCTCTCTCTCTCAATATACATATATAGCAGCTTTTCAGAAATTCTTAGAAGACATCATTCCAAACAGATTATAAAAAATTCTTCCAATGGCAGCTAGACTTGCCCAAGAAGCCCCTTTAAGACCAATAGAAGGTATCATGAGATTGAGAAATTTAAGCATTACTTTACCCCGAACCCTATTTCTACAATTTATTATTTATGAAGCAAATACTAAATAGCCATGGTGCATCAAAAAGGATATTATGCATGCTTGTGCAGGTAGAACTACTTAAATATCTTTCTTGACTGCAAAAATGAAGGCACAATTACAAAATATTGTGCCATGTTCCTACTAAATTTTTTAATGTCCTATAGATATGGTATCGCTAGTGTAGATGCAATCTACCGCGTGAGGATTGAAGCCCAAACAACTATTTCATTTAAGGCTTCAACTATTCTGCAAGTCATATCTCTTCCTCTCAAAGAATTTTGTGCTTCAGACCTAGAAACATTTTTCAAATTTTCATCGCTCCAAAGTTGGAGGCATAGGCAGAATCTACCACATGTTGGCTTGGCACATTTACTAAGAGGTCCATGGATTTTTTTTCCTTTGCGGTGCGTGGGTGTGACACTTGTCAATTTTCTAAGACAGAGGCACCATAGAAGGCAGTAGGCCCAGCCTTTTCTTGAAGCCATTTTTTTGTTTGACACGTGTCAGTCTGGCGTATCTTCAAGGCTCAACCCAAAAGTAAGGCCCTCCCTGATGTGCTAGTGTTCCACATGCCTGCTAAATGAAAAGGCATTGCCTTGTTTTGTTGAAACATTTCTTGAAGTGCAAAGAGCCTTGGGGTGCACAGATTATGCCTTCCAAAGGGGAGAATTGATTCTGTGATTGCCATGCATCTAATTCAAAGGCTCTGAACTTGGGCATTTTCAGGGCGCTTAGGTGGTTACAATGGAGATAGTGGACAGAATAGGTTTCAACGGCCTGCGTGTGCATGGAGAAGTAATAATGAACCAAGAATCATTAGTTGGCAGGCAGTTATACTGGCCATCATAATGGTGCAAGCAAGAGAAGTGACTGGGGGAATGAATCCTTTTCACTAAACCACTTCCTCCGATTTGGAGGTTGCACATTGTGTAAAAGTAGAGGGGCTCTGTTTTTAGGGGGGTTCGCAATTTTTTCATCATGGGAACCAATTTGCAACACTGCATTATTAGAACATTTTATAACTATCAGCAGCAGTAGCTCCATCTGGAGATCTTTCAATGTACTTTGTTCTTACTGGAAACCAATGTATCAAATTCTGCTTCTTAGCCTTTAGGCTGCTAAAAGAGGCTTTCTGACTGAGGAGTGTGAAGGTTTTGTATCACATCCCCGACAATGACTCCTTGCTAAGCAGTACAAGTATGAAGATAAGTAAAAATAAAGTATTGAAAAGTTTAGCCACGGGATGGAATGAGATATGGTGCTAATATGGGCACCACGTGAAGGTCTGCACACCCATTAATTGCATAGACTAGGGACAAAAGGCAGCATGGTCACCCTTATTAATGGTTGTGCTATTAATCCAGTATGGTGTCCATGTCATGAGGGACTGATTTTGTAGGAGAAATTGTGAAGGAAAAAAGGCAATGTTTGGGGTGGACTGTGATTAGAGGGACTGGTCATTGGATATAGGAGGTCATGGGGTGCTGAAGTAGGAAGGAGATGGAGGGCAGCAATATGGGCAGCCTAACTGGAAAAGTTTGTAGAATACGGCTTTACACCTGCCAATTGCATTTGCTTGGAAGTTTCTAAAGCTTTTCAACAAGTCCATTTTGTGCAAATCCTACAATCATTACAATCCTTGAGACCTCATTTCTTTCAGGGATACTATCGTGCCTAGTCTATGCTTCCATGTCTTGAATACATGTCTATGAAGGTACTTGCAACTGCAACATTCGACAAAAATCCTCTCCATTATGCCTTCATGGATGCCCTTACCCTGTTCCAACCTCCAATTTTGGCACACACAGGTAGGATGCTGGCAAAGAATTTGGTTTTATCCCTGTCAATTGAATTTACTCAAAAGTTTCTAAAGTGTTTTCAACAAATCCATTTTCTGCATACCCTGCAACCACTGCATTCCATGAGGTGACATCTCTTTGAGGCATTCTGTCAAGCAGTTCATGTGCCTTGTCTGTGCTACATTTTGCATATATGTCTACTAGGGCTGTTGCAACAGCAATATCCCCAAAGCTCCCATTTGGGCATAGGCAGGGAGGATGCAGACTAAGTCAATAACACCCTGTTTCAGAGAGGATGAAACACACACAAGGACAATGGAAGAGTTCAAATCAGGCAATAAAGAATAGAGTATCTATTAGACAGTGCACAGGTAGGGTTTTTCATTTAACTTAGTTTAAGTAGAAGGGAATGTTTGATCTGGTAAACTGTTAATTTAGATCAGATTTACAGGTATATGTCAAAGTCTTTTATCTAGCATTACAAAACAAATGCTGATGGAAAATCTTCTGAATTACTTGCAGATCGAATGTGAGAAGACTTGCATTCAATGTTGTATATACTTTATGATTGCTGCAAATGTAATAGCACTGCCTAGATTGTATATGGTATGTGTTTTCCAAATGCATCGATCTCTTGTATATATGCATGGCAAAGACAAGAAGAGACATGTCCCTTCATGGGACATGTCTATTCATTAATCTAATTTATTAATTTTTTTGATCGGAATCTAATTTATTAATTTAACTATATAGTTATTATAAGAATAAATATAGATTAACTTTATATATATATATATAAAATAATATCAATTATTATACATATTAATATACATGTATATGTAATAAATTATTTCTTATAATAATCATATAGTCAGTTTTATTTATCTGATTGCTACATACATCAACACTCCCTCTTAGCTAGGGAGGATAAATTAATCCAATGTCAACACTTATGACCCCTGATAGCATCAACCCTAAGATGAAAGCAATAGAAGCATCATCCTCATGATGTAAACAATATATATTACATGATTCTATTCAGTGGCGATTCTATCCACAAGCTCTCAGGTGGATTGCCTCCATTCGCGATTCTATCCACAAGTTCTATCATCACAATAGTGTTGTGTTTTTGTCATCTGATACAACTCGAGTTGCCTCATTGTGTGACACCTGTTCAGTTGAGATCTTTTTGGCTTACACTGTCTTTCTACATTTCTTACGTTTCTCCATTAACACATTCTCTGTGGAAAATACTGTGGGATAATTTCAAATGCGACTGGTGTCCTTTTTAGTGCTGTGTATAAGGACACACGCTCCTTTGTAACTGCAGAACAATTATTTCTTAAGAACTTAACAGAGAATATTGCAATCATAAAACTTAACAGAGATTATTCTTTGTAACGCATGCCTGCAGGGGCACTGCCAGAGAACATTGCATGTTAGTGTCTCACGACAAGTGTAGGTGAGACTGCCAATGTGTGTCCTTTGAAAAACGGTGAGTAAAGGAAGTGAGTTTGTTTTTTGTTTGATGTTATGAAAAGAAGTATGTATAAGCATTTGCAATAAAAGATTTATATCCATCAAAATTTCTGCAAGGACTGCAAGTTGTATTTTAGCCTCAGGTGTGCAGTTTCTTTTTGGTTGATTGAGTGTGCTGGCTCTCAGAGAATAATCGGTCTGAATAATGTCAACCATTTCTCATTAAAAAGGAAATGAAACAGTCAGTTGGATATGAGGTGCGACTAAACCAAGACATGCGCGTGTATGGTTCTTAATCGTTGTGGACATTTTTTATAATGTGAAGACAGTCGCTTTCTGAAGCGAATATACACAGATATAACGCATACTGTTGATGTATGTAGGATCGATCAGATAAATAAAACTGACCATATGATTATTATGAGAAATGATTTATTAAATATACATATATATATATATATATATTAATATATATAATAATTCATATTATTATATATATTAATATGCATATATATATAGTTAATCTATATTTATTCTTATAATAACTATATAGTTAATTAATAAATTAGATTAATGAATAGACATGTCCCATGAAGGGACATGTCTCTTCTTGTCTTTGCCTTGTATATATACAAGAGATCAATGCATTTGGAAAACACATACAATACAAGAAGTGCCATTACATTTGAAATGATCCTAAAAACCTTAACACATACAAATCCAATCATCGGCTCTTCAAATACCAGGTGTACGAAGTGTCCAGGAGTTTGATGTACAGCAAAGGGTATAAATGCAAGTGGCGGTTATAAAGACAAAAAGACGAGTAGCTATCCTCACCATGTGTTGAAGAACTGAGATACTACCTCCCGTGAAACGGCAATGGTGATACTAAAAACGTTTTTTAATAAAACGAGTGAAGTTTTTTAAAAACGGTTGGTCAATGTTAAAAGAAGATTAGTGGATACACACGGGTGATCTGGCATCGTATGGGCATGCATATTTCGTTTTTTTAAAGGGAAGCTCTTAATCAATATAAAGTCAATGACTGTTCAATATTGGTAGTGATCGAGCTTTGTATATCTGGCTCTGTGTCATGAAAAGAAAATACATACAGAGACAATAATTAATATAAAAATCAAGGAGAAATATAAATGGTTAGCAGAATTTTAAAATGAGGGTGAGTATGAAAAGAGGGGACGTTATTTCTTGAGAGCATCATGTTGTGCATACTAGGTGGGAGCTCTTTTATCACAAATAAGCAGAGATGGAATGAGCCTTTACAAGGAACGATTGTGTCCAGCTCATAAAATTTGCAAGTGCCTGAATAGCCTCAATTGAAACGTGAGGAGAATTTCTTAAGAATCGTTTGTATCAAGTTGGATGTAGTCTTTAGTCTGTCTTGCAGCCTTGAAATTTTATCTATGTCAAACCAGAATCTCTTTATGACTCTTGTAAAGACTTAGAGCCTATTATTGTTTGGTACTGTGAAAATCATCTTCAAGATAAGGTTGTAGCCTTTTGGAAACTTGTTGGAGCCTGTTCTGTAAAGCATGTATGAAGAGTTGTAGCTCTTAGTGTACAGGGTTGTAGCCCATTTGATTAGTGAAGCCGTGATTTTTTACCCATCTTGGGTTTTCCACGAGAGAAAATTTATGTCTCGTCTCCTTCCTATGAGTGCATTCTAAGATTTGTTTTTCTGATTAAGTTTTTAAAATACTAATTCACCCCCTCCCCCTCTCAACTTTTTTTGGTTTTTCAATTGGTATCAGAGCGGGTCACTCTCTTCCCTTGCTTATAAGCTTGAGAATTCGATTTTTGAGCCAATCATGAGTGCCTTAGAAGGTCTTGCTACGAATCGTTCAACTCTATTTGATGGGAACAACTATGCCTTTTGGAGTGTTTGCATGAAGACTTACATCATGTCTTTAGGTTGTGATGTCTATCTCAGTCTTGTCAATGGTTACACTATTCCATCTCAACCTCCTGAGGATGCTGATAGTAAAAAGGATTTTGAGAATAATCTCAAGGCCATGAATGCTATTGTGTGTGGTCTAACCAAATTTGAATTTGTAAAGGTCATGCACTGTACTACAGCAAAAGAAGTTTGGGACAAACTACATAATGCTTATCATGGTGATGACAAAGTTAGGAAGGCAAAAGTTCAAACTCACCGGGCTGTCTTTGAAAGTCTTTGCATGAAGGAAGATGAGAATATTGGTGCTTACTTTCTTCGTGTGGATGAGGTTGTCAACACTTTAAAAGGTCTAGGAGAAAATGTAGAAGAGAAAACAGTGGTTCAGAAAATTCTTCGCTCTCTTCCCATGAGGCTTGATGCTAAAGTTTCTGCTGTGGAAGAAATGTCAGATTTGGATACTCTTACAGTTGACAAATTGCATGTTATTTTGACTACCTATGAGATGAGGACCACCGTTGATGGGACTTCCAAAAATGAATCAGCTTTCAAGGTCTCTAAAAGAAGTAAAGACAAGGAGAAAAAGCACAGTGAAAGCTCAAATGAAGACTCTAATGAGAAAATTGCATACCTTGTTAGAAGGCTGAAAAAGGGTCTTAACAAAAGCAAAGACAAATCTGGTTTGAAATGTTTCAACTGTGGGAAACTCGGTCACTTTGCCTCAAAATGCCCTTTTGATAAAGAAGATGACAGCCTAGATGAAAAAGACTCCAAATCCAGGAAGACTAGGAGATTTGCCAAGAGAAATTGGACATTTGAAAAGGGCAAAAAGATGTTGTTTTCCAAGGATGGCAGCGATGATTCTTCAAGCAGCGAAAGTGATTCTCGAATAGATGAAGTTATGTTCATGGATGTTGATGATTTGAGCTCCAAGGAAAATGATGATGTAAAAGATGAAGAAGTGGACCTTGAACTTGAATCAATTGCAGCTCTAGTTGAGATTAAGAAGCTGAAAAAGAAGAATCAAAGTCTTGTAGATCTTCTACAAGTTGAAAGTGTGGAAAAGTTAAAAATTGCAACGTCTCTTAAAGAGGCTAAAAAACAACTAGTTGATTCTAAAATCTTAAATGAGGAAGCTAAGAAATTTCGTGAGAATCTTGAAAATCAGATTCAGGTAAAAGAAGAAAATATTGCCAAGCTAGAAGCTGAAATTGTTACACTTAAAAACATAGGTAAAACTTCTATGGTTTCAAGTGAAGAAGTGTCTTTCAAGAGTGGCAATGTATCCTTGGATGATGTTCTTGGCTCTTAAAGACATACCAAAGACAAGAGAGGAGTTGACATGCAACTTGAACAAAACACTTCGCCACAAGGACGTGGTCAACCTACATTTAACAAGGTGAACAAACATTTTTTCTATGGTTACAGATTTTCATGCAACTACTTTGGACATAGAGCTGTAGATTGTAGAGTTGCTCCTTGTTTGCCCACTGGGGTAAACTTAGTTTTGCACAGACATAGTATAGGAAATATAATAAACGTAGAATATATCAGAGAATAATAGATGCTTTCATTAATCATTCCAACGTATGAGTACATTCACATAATGATAATTGTAATAATTCCTTCACCCGTAGGTGGTACATATTTATCTACCCGAAAGGGTGTGACCAAACATCACCACCCAACCCAACTACCCTTCGATAATAACTAATTACCGTCGAAACAACATAACTAATACACGACATATAATAAAGTAGTCTTTCCGACTAACATAATCCCCCCCAAAAAGAAAGTCGTCTCCGGCAACTCACAACAAAAGGGAGATGAAATACACCACATAGAATAAGAAAATCACTGAGAAGAAGGGTGGAGGGGCGTCCCTGGAAAAGTTGAAGTGCCGCCCTCACCATCAATGCTGCTTCGAGTGGTTCTTGTTCCATCACATCACATTCCTCTTGTGCTTGCACCAACCTTGTCTCCAAAGCACACTTTTCAGCTGTAGCCTCCACTAACTCTTGTTCAAACGATACTGTCTCTCCTGCCAATCTGACCTCAATAGCCACTTGTGCCACCTTCTCCATTGCCAACTCCTAGGTACGCTGAGCCAAGTGTCGCTCTACTGCCTCCAACCGGGTGGTCAGCTCCTCCCGAACTCTCTATGCATCCACCAAGACAGCCTCACGTCCAACCAAAACCTACTCTGAGTGCCTCAAGCGTAGTGCCCCTCTCGAAAGGCTTGCTCCAGTGCTCTCTCCACCTCTGGCATGCAGACACTCCATGCCTGCAGCAGCTTCAGGTCTCATCAACTGGTCACACTTCCCAAAGGCTGATAACTAAATAATTTCCTCGCGCTGTTCTGATGCCCCAACTCACAATTGTAGTGTACCTCAAAAAGAAAATGGGGATCTAGGGGGCAACGCCCCCAACGGGGTCGAGGGGCGTTGCCCCCGCAGGGTCCTGGGGCAACACCCCAGGCGCACTCCCTGTGGCACACCATTTTTGTCCATGGGGCACACCATTTTTGTGATTTTCTTCCAATCCCATACTCTTTCTGCCAACCGCTTATGTTTTCCTCACTACCTGCTTATGTCCTTCCCTTCGGTACCATACGTTATTCGCTATGAACTGTTTTTATTTGTCGTCATTTTTTTTTTTATCAGAACCTTCCTCTCGCTTCTGCCACTCCTTGTCGTCAATAACTGTCTTCTATTTAATACTGTACCCCGCTTCTTCTTGGCTCTCAGCCGTACGACCCTCTTATTTTCGTATTATGTCATTTTCTTTTCCTTCTAGCCGTATGGGACAATAAAAATAGTCCTCACAAAAAACTGTGACTGTATGGAGGCTTTCCTTCTTAAACACCAACTTCTCACGGTCGTACGGTACTCTATGCATCACCTGTTTGATGTCGTACGGGTGATGGATGTTGAGGCCGTACACCGTACATTTATGTTTATGGCCTTTACATACCGTGCGGAAACCCTCTCCCTTCCATCGTACGGTAGCCTTCCTGATCTTCTTCCGGCATATGGTAACTGGCTTTATTGCTGGCTCGACCGTACGGTGTTTTCCCTTTGTTGCTGGCTCTTACCGTACGGCCATACATTGCTTTCGGTGCCGTGCGGTGAGTTTCTCAGTTTGCTTCTTTTTCCACCGTGCATTGTACAGTGATTATCTCCTGGTCGCACCGTAAGGTGGTCATCTCTTCGTTCTAGCTTTGTATGGCTAGGCTTCCATTGCGTGCATATGGTTTTTTAAGTCCTCTTTTGTCGTATGATGTATTTCCATTTTTGTCGTAGGGTGACTTGACCGTACGGGGCTATATACCGTACGACCAAACACCGCATGATGATCTTCCTTTGTTTTTTCCATATGGTCGTACAGTGCTCTGTTTTTTGTTTTTTTTTTAATTTATTTTTTTTTCTCATTATCTTCCCGATGCTTCTCGGGTTGCCTGTATGGACGGCTCTCGAGTCGCCTGCCTAACCTCTCGAGTCCCTTTCCATCCTCTCGGGTGCTCTATCCCTGCTCTCGGGTCCATCCTCTCCGAGTAAGGTTTCAATTTGGACTCGTTGATGGACTCATGCATCTCCAGTCCGTCGAGAGTCCACAACTTGACAGCCCCGTCATAGCTGACTTCCCGAAATTTTCCCCGCTTAATCTCATTCTTTAGAGTGTGCAGCTATTCCCTCAAGCCTTCCCTGTTGCCGAGTCTATTTTCAATGGCCATCCAAAGGCTTGGAACCATAAATTCTACAGGAACCACGGTCTCTTGCCCGTACATAAGAAGGAGAATAAAGATTTTGAAGGCTGCGGTCTTCCACACAGGATTCCAATTGTCGCGGATAGGAATGATCTTAGGTTCCTCTTCCTTGCCCAGATTCATTGGTTTGACAGACGGCTCCTTATACTTCATGGGGTTTTGCTCATCAAATTTATGCATCTGGACTTTGCTTACTTTCGCATCCCCTTCATTGTATTCACTGTACTCCGAGGGAAATGTTTCCGGCTCTTCCTCAATACTTAGTATATTGCATGTTGGTTGGAAGAGTTCGTAGTCCTCTATTTTCCTATGGAAGAGGCCGTCCATGGAGTCGGTATCATCCTCCAGTTTCAGTACCCCTTCCGCGTTGGGCTCCATACTTCCTTTCCCTTCGTCTATTCCGTCATCCGATTCCGAATCTGAGGATGCCATTTCCTCTCTGATCATCTGCGTTGAGAGATCTATCACAAACTTCCTTCCCCCTTTCGCAAATGATAGAATGTTTCTTTTCCATTTGTGGTTTGCTTTGGCAATCACGAGCCACCCTCTCCCTAGGATGGCATCAAACCCCTTCTGCTTGAGGGGAATTACCACAAAGTCCAAGATGAACGGTTGGGTCTGGATAGTTACCTGTTGTGCCATCAAGGTTATGAGGGGTTTGATGCCGTGTTGATCGGCCCCTAGTAAGTTGAAGGTTGGCGGCCACAATGTTGGTTTCCCCAGGCTCTTCCAAGTTTCCTTCGGTAGAACGTTCACCCCAAATCCCCCGTCAACAATCGTGTTAGTGAGGATGGTACCCAAGATACCCATCTCCACTACTGCAGGGTTCCGCCCACTATTTATTGACAATGTCATGGGGTCGGCTACGGAGCCGCCAGGAACCTCAGTCTGTTCAAATGCACTTGTTGGAACATTTTGTCCTGAGAATAGGGTCGTTTTCAGATGCGGCATTGTTTCCAGTAGGTCCTTGACCTTTACCGGTATCTCCAGTTGCATCATCTGCCTCAAGATATCTTTCTCTACCATGGCTCGGGTAGAAGTGTCGGTATCTGTGGAGTCCCTTCGGTCCTGCATTCCCTTCTCGATCTCGGCCTTCGCCTCGAGCACCCTCTGTTTCTCTGTCCAAGAGTCAAGATACGTGGCCTTCTTGGTTTGTGCGCACGTGATTGCCAAAATCTTTTTGGTGCCCCCTCGTTCCATGTTAAGGATGTTGCAGTCGGGCTTCGAGCAGTTAGCTTCCTCATGGTCCCCCGGTCTGCACCACCAACACAATTTATGTGGAGCAGGAGCCTCTTTCTGGCAATCCCGGGCAAAATGTCCCCATTGATTACAGTTTCTACACTGTATCATAGGTCTCCCCTTTACATCATACCGGATCTGAGGCCAATTGTTATTGTTCTCATTATTTCCTCTGCCTCCCCGTCGGTTATTTCTGTAACCGCCGAATGATGCAGCATTTTGTTGGCCGCCGATTCCCGATGTGGAGGGTTGCTCTTGGGTGAAGAGCACTTGTTGATTCCTAGCCCTCAGATTGTAGGGACATTCTTTGGTGGAATGTCCCGCAATTTGGCAGATGTCGCAAAAGGCTTTCTTGGGACAAGAACCTTTAGTGTGTCCTACTTCTTTGCAGTTTGTACACCACACGGTATCTTCCTCAATTTTGCTTGAGCTTCCCTTGGTGGCCTTAAGTTCTTTCATCATTCTCTCGAGATCTTTTTGCAGAGCAAGTACTTGATTCTCCCTCGCTACTTTCTGCCTCCGATTCATCATCAAAAGACTTAGTTTTCTTGGAGGTCTTGCATTCACTCTCCAAGTCCATCACACGATTGTATGCATTGTTGTACGACGTGGGTGGTACGATCTTCATTTTCTTTCGGAGGGAAGTTTTTAGTCCTTCCACGAACCACCGTTTTTTGAGTTCATCCGCCGGGGCTGATTCCATCTTCCCAATGAGTTCCTTTAGTCGCTACCCATAAGCAGGGACCGACTCACTATTCATTTGCTTTGTGTTATAAATTTCAACTAGAATCTCATTGTTGTCCCTCAACAACTGAAATTCTGTCTGGAAAGCCTTTTTCACGTTGTCCCATGTCATCAAGCCTGCTTTATCTACTTCCAAATACCAGTCGATGGCTCCTTCCCTTAATGTCGCAAGGAACTGTCTGATCCATTCATCCTGGTCCCTAACCCCGTTGGCAGTCCATATAGTTTCGCAAGTTCGGCAGTGCCGAACAGGATCCTCCTTTGCTTGGCCCGTGAACTTGGGCAATTTATGTTTACTCGCGGCCATGGTTACTTGTTTTTGTATTGGCGGTGGATTCGGTGCTCCGGCACCACCTGTGCCAGCACTCGTACCCGCACTTCCTTGATTATTGTGTTCAGTTTTAACCCATGGGACTTGCCCTTGTGGCACTTGCATAACTAGTGGGACCGTACTATGTGGAGTTGTTGGCTCCAACAGAGGGTTTGCCTGTGCGTCAATAGCACCTTCGATCGTACCATCCCCTCCTTGGGCTTGGTTCTCCACACCTGGTGTACGGGTCAGACCCTCAAACCGATCTTTCTCTTCCTGAAGCAAAACCTTCCTCAATCATGTTTCCGCAAGTAGTTCCTCCCTGCTGCGCACTCTCTGATGGTCTGGCAAAGTGAACTATTCCTCGTCGGCCTGTGCACCGTTCGTACCACTTCCGGGGTCCCCTTCAGGAAACCCTCCAGCAAGCTAGTCCTGGGCAAGTTGCCTCAGCCTATGTCGGCGTTCACGTTGCTGTGCAGAAATCAAAGCCCTTTGTGCGGCCTCGCCGTCATCATCTCATGCCTTTTTATTTCTATCTTTATTTAAAAGATTGGGCATAAATTCTATTCAATCATCAATTGTCAGAGCATGCTCTTCTTCAAAAACTTTTGTGATTCCGTCCTCATTCGTCCTCACATTGATATTCTCCTCCAATGGTATTCTCATCCGTCCACTCATTCTGTCACTTGCCAGATTCGTTTGGCAATGGCGCCAAATGTTTGCCCGCTAGGGTAAACTTAGTTTTACACAAACATAGTACAAAAAATATAATAAACGCAGAATATATCAAAGAATAATAAATGCTTTCATTAATCATTCCAGCATATGAGTACATTCACATAATGATAATTGTAATAATTCCTTCACCCATAGGTGGTACATATTTATCTACCCGAAGGGGTGTGACCAAACGTCACCACCCAACCCAACTGCCCTTCGTTAATAACTAATTACTGTCGGAACAACATAACTAATACACGACATATAATAAAGTAGTATTTCCGGCTAACAATGTTATTATATTAATCATAGGTCAAATATATCTCATATTATATTATTTACTATATATTTTAATAATAGATTTATTATTAATCTATTTCTTTACATTTGAATTATTATTGCTGTTTATTATTATTTATCTATTTATGTCTAATATTATCATCTACTTGTTGAATCTTCCTTTTAGAAGAGGACATCAAAACGGGGGACATGACAACCAAAACAATTTCAAGGAAGCATGAGCAAAGTAGAGAAAAATTTATGATGGCAAAAATTTCCCTAAGACAACTAAGAAGGTTATGCAAGTTACCAATGAATGATGTCAAGTTGATGCTGATGCAGTTGATGAACCTATTCCTCAAGGGCAAGTTGTTTCTGAATGGACAATTCTTGGATAGACTCGGAGCCTACTTCATCAAGGCTCAGTTAATTATGCTTCTTCTCAAAATGTGTAGGCTTTATGTTACCCTCCTTGTTAAAAGTGACTTATGTCACTCATTGTAAATAAAGTTGGAATTTGGGCTTTATTTTTGTAACTGTTAGGTAAATCCTAACTTATTTCCAGAAAGGTAGTTACTAGAAGTGATCACTTAGGCAGTTACCTAAGTGGTTATCCTAAAAAGTTACCTAGCTGGTTATGCTAAGAAGTTACCTGAGTAGTTATCCTACGTAGTTACTTAGGTAGTTATTCTAGGAAAGCCAATAAATGTTACTTTTTGCTGAGAGGAAATTCTGGAGAAATTTTCAAAGAGATTGTATTGAAACTTTTGGCTTAATATTTTGCAGTCAAAGCTTTTTGAACTTTTATATTTTCAGGAGGATAATAAAGAATGTATTTAGTTCATATGTCTAGATGTGTTACTAAGTTATTATTACTATTTATCATATGTTAGGTCTGTAATATATGTGTATTTATGAAATTCATTGGTCTTTGATTCAAATGACATATGTTACTGATGAAACACAATCATGCCCTGGTACCATGGCTTGAACATGATAAGATAACTTGGTTCCTTGTAAGTTGAGACTTGTTATCGTTCTTTCATTAATGCATATCCAAACTTATTCTATGCTAAAACACCCTCGTGATCTATTATCCATTGTGAATCTCAAATGGAATTCACATGTCTACTGTTTGGTGTAATGTCCCCTTTTTATATTATTTAGGACACTGCTGGAATTATCTAATTCCTTCTACAATATGATTAATTGACAGTGCAATGAGGATAAAGATGTGACTGGTAATTCCAAATGCTCTAATGAATTAATGAATTTGATATAATATGCAGCAGTATGAGATGCTTGTGAAATGACAATTAATAATGTATGCAATGTCTGTTGATGCAAATAATGGAATATGTAATGACTGCAAATGAAGATGAATAATGTATATGCATATGTATTTACAATGGTAATTCCGATGCCAATGGAATACAATTTATAGAATATGTCTGCAATAATAGTTCGGACCTTAATGCGATACTATGGCTGTCTCTGATATGCCAATAAGGTTCACGCACATTCCCTGCTAGCCGTCTCTGATAATCAAATGATTATAAGCTGCCATATCTAGGGATGATCACTGGCAGTATGACGTCTCTGATATGATCTTTATATATATGCAACATGCAAATCCTTGAGCCGTCTCTGATATGGATATATATGTATGCTCGATATGGTGTTGTATCTGATGTAACGGTTATGATACTTGCACTATGAATATAGAGGCTGCGTCAGCAACCAATTGCTTGCTCAAATAGAGAGATAAATCCACAAAGGGAATAAATTATTATTTGTTCTTCAAATCGACATCTTTCATAGCCCATTGGTATGGAATATAAATATATCTATGAATGGGCACATGAACCGTCGCACCATATAGTTAACTACTGTTGTGATTAATTAATATCATACTTGGTTATCGTAAACCGATAGTATAATGTGATCCAACACTAATCGCATGAAATGATAAAATGATCAAGTGCCGATAATCATGATTCACTCATTTATCCATAAATCGGCAATGACACCCGATTATGGATTAACAGTTCTATCTCTGAATTGATGTTTATATTATTTGGTAAGTGCTATGAGTTTGAAAAATAAATTTCAATCTTTTATTAAAATTTATTATTCGTATGACTTTTTAAATTCGGGGATATCATAATCTCCCGCTCTTGGAAAATGCTTGCCCACAAGCATTCTTGTATTGTCACTGATATCTGGATCCCAAACTTGGAAGTGTCATCTCTGTAGAACATAACTGTGTTGATAGGAACAATTATCCCTTGCGATGGGTGTTGAAATGTGTCATGACCCTTTAACGGTGGATGTTATCATTATGCAACAGTAACTACTTCTGACCAAGCTTACACGTTCTACATGTGATCTTCGTCGTAAGGGAAGAATCCAATTCTGAAGAATAGACTCATAAAGCTTGACCAAGGAATGCTTAGTGCCATCATCGGGATTTTCTATATAGTTTCACAAAGGTTTTAATGCTTTCTTGACCGAAGATGCACCAGGGTCCCATAATCTGTTTTCATCTTTGCCTTTGTGTGATTTCAAAATTGTCTCTTTGTATATCTCCAAGAGTGGTTTGTCATAAATTTTGTCCATTTCAACTTCGAAAAATGGATTAGGAATAAGTTGAAGATGACTTCTAAACTCATTTTCATCTTTTTCGAACCTTCCTTCATCTGAAATTTTTAAGCTATTATCATCTTTTCTTACCTTCAACCTTCCTAGTTTATCAACTTCAAAATGATGAAGGGAAATACATGAAGTGACTTTCGCATTATTTATTTAATTCACAACTATAAAGGGAAAAGAGTTGCGATTGGTATCCTCATAACCTGAATTATGATTTCTTAATTCAACCTCTCTTATGACTTCTCTTGTGCCTGATCCTCCAAACGAAGTAAGGTCAACCTTATCATCCTCAAGGATATGTGTGCTTAACTTATTTGTGACACAGGGAGATTCAGTAGCCCCCTCTACATTTCCTTGCAATGCTTGCTGATCATCTCTTGCTTGGTCCTCTCTTATACATTTTCCTATGTATGATTCTGTACAATCAGGCTCATGATTCTTATATGTCTGCATACTCGATTCACTTGTGATCAATTTCCTCTTTTGATGCACCTACTTCCAATGCCTCCATTTTATGTGAGGAGTTGATGGGTGAGACTCCTGATGCAATTTTCATGTTGCAATTATTAATCCTTTTTTCCTTATGGTGTGCATGCTTTTGAAATTCCAAGAGATGACTTCTATACTTCTTAGGAGAGTATTTTATCCGTAGATCAATGTAGTCCTCTAAAGAAATATCTTGTTGCAGACTACTATACAACCAATCATGTTGAAATTGCTTATATACATCTACTGATTTTGGCTCTTGTCACCATTGATCTTGTAAATCAGCAAAAGTAACTTCTTGTCGTTCTTTCTTTGGAAGGAAAGTAGGAAGGTTTGGTCTATATTTAAGGGCATGCTGTCTTGAATATTCATTTTTTTCTCTTTTTTATTCTTGTTTTCTGGTACTGTTGTTGGTTGATATTAGTAATGTAGACAATTGATCTATTTTCTTATGTATGTCTCTCGACCATGCATTGATGTATGTGTTTGTGGAGTTCTCATCTTTTTCCATTTTTAGCTTTTTAGTATACTGATTTCTCACTTGCTTCCATTTTCTACTAATCTGAGATGTTCATCCCGCAAGCTGGAAGGTTCTTAGCTCTGATATCAATTGTAATGTCCCCTTTTTATATTATTTAGGACACTACTGGAATTATCTATTTCCTTCTACAATATGATTAATTGACAATGCAATGAGGATAAAGATATGACTGGTAATTCCAATGCTCTAATGAATTAATGAATTGATATAATATGCAGCAGTATGAGATGTTTGTGAAATGACAATTAATAATGTATGCAATGTATGTTGATGCAGATAATGGAATATATAATGACTGCAAATGAAGATGAATAATGTATGCAATGTATGTTGATGCAGATAATGGAATATGTAATGACTGCAAATGAAGATGAATAATGTATATTTATTTACACTGGTAATTCCAATGCCAATAGAATACAATTTACAGAATATGTCTGCAATAATAGTTCAGACCTTAATGTGATACTTTGGCTGTCTCCGATAAGCCAATAAGGTTCACGCACATTCCCTGCTAGTCGTTTTTGATAATCAAATGATCATATGTTTCTGTATATAGGGATGATCACTGGCAGTATGCCGTCTCTGATATGATCTTTATATATATGCAATCTGCAAATTCTTGAGCCATCTCTGATATAGATATATATGTATGCTCGATATGGTATTGTATTTGATGTAACGGTTATGATGCTTGCACTCTGAATATAGAGGTTGCATCAGCAACCGATTGCTTGCTCAAATAGAGCAATAAATCCACAAAGGGAATAAATTATTATTTGTTCTTCAAATCAATATCTTTCATAGCCGATCGGCATGGAATATAAATATATCTATGAATGGGCACATGAACCGTCGTACCATATAGTTAACTTCTGTTGTGATTAGTTAATATCATGATCGGTTATCGTAAACTGATAGTATAATGCGATCCAATACTAATCACATGAAATGATAAAATGATCAAGTGTCGATAATCATCATTGCTGTATAATTTAATTACTCATAATAATCATCATGATTATTATGAGTAATCATGATAGTCATGATTCACTCATTTTTCCATAAATCGGCAGTGACACCCGATTATGGATTAACAATTCTATCTTTGAATTGATGTTTATATTATTTGGTAAGTGCTATGAGTTTGAATAATAAATTTCAATCTTTAATTAAAATTTATTATTCGCATGCCTTTTTAAATTTGAGGATATCACATTTGGGTTTTTGTTATCCATTTTCTTTAGTTTTGTCTTGTCTCCTTTTTGTGCTTTTAGGTGAAAAGTACACAAAAACTACAAATATCCTTATCATACGAGGGAGTTGCCCCTTTGAAATGCAAAGGAAGATTGTGATCTAATTGCAATCTCTCCAACTATTGGTTCGGTTGTCACTGTTCTTCAGGCAAACAGGGTCAATTTCGGAGAAAAAAAAGCAGTGATAAATCTGTTTGTCAATAGGGTCACATTAGGCCCAATTCGAGTCCCTTTACTTCTTTGTTGTTTTGGTGAAGAAGAAAGATGGAGAATGTCTATTGACTATCATGCGTTGAACAAGAAGATAATAAAAAACAGATACCCCATTCCCAAGATTGACGAATCGTTAGATGAGCTACAAGGTGCAGTTTGTGTTTCTTAGATCTTCAATCTGGGTAACATCAAATTAGGATAAGGGAATAGGATATCCATGAAACTGTTCCTAGGTGTCACTATAGGCACTATGAGTTTTTGATTATGCCCTTTGGGTTGACCAATGCTCTCGCAACTTTCCAGTCATGCATGAATTACATCTTCAACAACCAATTGTGGAAGTTCCTACTAGTTTTCTTTAGTGACATACTCATAGAAAAGTTTGGAGGATCACTTGAAGCATTTGGATGAGGTTTAGTGATCATGAAAGCATAGTCATTATATGTTAAGGCTTCCAAATGTTTGGAAAGACAAAGATCCTTTATCTAGCTCACATCATATGCTTAGGGAGTTCGAGTGCATCAAGAGAAGATACAAGTAGTCATGGATTAGCCACCTTTCAGGAATCATACAAAGCTACAAAGCTTCTTTGAGTTGTGCGGCTACTACAAGAGATTTGTTAAAGGGTTTTCACAACTTAGGCCACATTATTAGATCTTAGTAAAAAAGGAGCTTTCAAATGGACAGACGAAGCTCAATAGGCATTTCATAAGCTCAAGGAGGTGATGAGCACTTGTCCAATGTTAGCATTGCTTGATATCACCCAATCCTTTCCATTGGAAGAGATGCACTAAGTGAAGGTATTGGGGTAGCATTGATGCAAAACAAATGCCCCGTTGCTTAAGAGAGTTGGAAGCTCAAAGATATTGAGAGGCTCTATCCAAAATACGACAAGGAGATACTCGCCATCATGGTTTGTGAATTTAGACAGTACCTGGTAGGTGGGAGATTTGTGGGCAGGACTGATCACAACAACTTGACGTATTTCTTGGAACAAAAGGATCTTAACGAGAGGCAGTAGAAATGGGTTAGTAAAATCCAAGCATATGATTTTGACATAGAATATGTTAAGGGTACATTGTTGTTGATGCCCTTTCTAGCAAACCCACTAATTGTTCTTTGACAGAGATTTCAGTTGATTAGAAGGCTCACCTTTTGGCTAAGTATTCCAATAATACTTTTGCATGTGAGGTGATGGATGTGAAGGTTCAAGATGACAAGTATAATGTGGTAGATGGTGTCGTCTAGTACAAAGATAAAATATACTTAGTTCTTGACACTAAGTTGAAGGAGAAGATTTTGAGAGCCATCCATGACACACCTTTGGCAGGACATCATAGATACCATAAGATTTACAAGAAGGTCAAAGAGTTCTTTTCTTGGAACGGCCTTAGGGATGATGTCTTGTGTCATGTCAAAGAATGTAAGACTTGTCAATAGAACAAGTCAGGGCACACCTATCTTGCTGGTCTGTTACAATCACAGCCCATTACAAAGTAGAAGTGGGAAAGTATATCGATGGACTTCATCACTGGTCTACTGAAGGTTCGGGGAAAAGATTGCATCTTTGTAGTGGTTGATCGGTTGACTAAGTTTGATCATTTCTTTGTGATCTCATTGGAGTTCAAGGCACCACAAGTTGCAGAATTGTTCCTCTACAAGGTGTTTAGGCTTCATGGTTTGTAGAGGACTATTGTGAAAGGCAGGGACAGTGTAATGTCCCCTTTTTGGCAATGAAGGAATGTCGGGACTATTACTCCAATCTCCCTTTCTTACTATGTCAAATGAAAATGAATTAAGCAAGTAATGGAAGATAAATGAATATCAATGTAATCTCTGATATATATTCAATGGGAAATACATCCAAAATGATAGTTATCTGATAATTGTAATATCTGATATACTATTAAGATGCTTATAAAATGTTTTATATGGCAATTGTAATATCTGATATGCAAAGAATCTATACAATGTGAAAGATGAATTCTATCACTTCCAGTGATAGATCGATTATGCTCTCTCTGATTTACAATGGAAGTTTTGCAATCAAGATTTATTTCATATAGCAATTCTGCCATATCTGATATCAGTAATGTTATGCAGCATAAAATAATCACTTAGAAGTGATTAGTGTTGTGTCTAGTTATCGCTGAATGCTTGCACTCCAATGGATGTTGTCTCTAATATATAATCTAAACTGTGTGATCCCTTACATGCCGTCTCTGATATATGCTATTTGAACTTGCACTAGTAAGGCCAATTAGGCTATTGGCTCTAAACAGAGCATATCCAATAGGATAAGAAAAGAGAAGTAGTATGTATTTGATGATTTGAAAAGACAATTTGAATGTCTTCATATACCCACACTTTAGGAATGAATAGACATGAGAATTGGATGCATCCCATCTCCTTGATTATCTCCATTGCTTGATGATACCTTTTCGGTTATGATTCAATCACAAACACTGATGTGTAAGCCACATCAGAGCAGGTTGTTATTATCTCCACCTTTATAGTCATAGTCAACTCTTCACGTATACTTGATGAACCAGGCTGTTCATGACTCTTCCCTTGTCACCTCTCTATGGGAGACCAAATGCAATAGGAGTTTAAAGAGTAATATCATATCTGCTGACTCATCATAAATGTCTTGAGAATATTTGATGTTGGTCAATTGGCTATGAAGTATCGATGGTAATGATAGGTTATTTTTTGCAACACTATCATTCCTTGTCAAAAGATATTCTCATGATTCAAGACTTCAACCACCCATCTTTGTCGTGAACTCTTGACATCTTGCAATTTTGTCTCTTTAGAGACTAAACAAAATTAGACTTTTGAGCTAACAGAATGGAGACATTATAGTCTCCCCCTCTAAGAAAATGCTTGCCCACAAGCATTCTCATATTGTCATGATGATTCCTCGATCCCACAATTTGTTTCCATCTTTGCCTTTGTGTGATTTCAAATCAGCCTCTTCATTCAATTTAAAGGGTGGGTTGTCGTAAATGGACATTCAACTTCAAATAAGGGGTTATGAGTAAGTTGAAGATTAACTTTGCTTCTAAAGTCAACCTTATCTATATTCAAACTTTCATCATTTGTTTCTTCATCTAGTTCTTTCATTACATTTCCTCCATCTTCTGATCTCCTGATATGATCATCTGTTTGCTTGTATTGATTTTCCTTGTCGACAATTTTTTGTATCTTATCTTCCCATACTTTTGATGTTACAATTTCTTGTTCTCCATCTCAAGATGAGTATACAAGTTACAAGTAGTGACTCCGGATTCTCTTGCACTAGAAGCATCAATCCTCTCATGTATAACCATAGATGATAAGTCTTCTTCGTAAGGCAGAAAAGAATTTCAGTTGACATTCTTTGTAATGTCCCTTCTTATTCTCCTATAATTTCCTGCAAAACCGGCGTCAGCACAGAATATCACACAAAATATATATGACTCATACTCTACTCTAAGTTAGTAAGGGGGAAATTTGACCCTTAAGGCTGCCTCTAGGTCGGGCTTCACAGAATTCCCGGCTTGAGAGACATTCACTCCCTCTAAGCAATCGGGCTATCAACACGTCATCCCTAGAGCACTGCCCATAAGAATCTCTTGGAAGCAACTTAATGCATTCCAAGCCTACGCATATGCATATGACTGGTCTTCAGTATATATACTGCCTACGTGAGATAATAATCTCGAGACTAGAGAAATGTCTTAATTTCCTCTAGCCCCCTCCAGATATGGGGATCCATCTGTATCATCCATTGTTGAGATATTGAATCTCGAGACTAGGAAATTATCATAATTTCTTCTAGCCCCCTCCAGATATGAGGTCCATCTTTTAATGAACACTTTATTCATTCTTTTTATGGCCCATATCATCCACAATAATTATATATAATAATTTAAGTCCACATCAATAATCTAATTGTAAATAATTCCTTACATCAATTATAATACAACTATTTGTGATCCATAAAAGAATACTAATATTCTGAAGTTTAAATGTAAACATAAACAGACATATATATATATATATATATATATATATATAATGAATAAATAATATATGAGTTCATACCTTAGACTGCAGTGACTGTCTTTTTCGTATCCTCCAGATTATTACCCTTTATCTGTTTCTTTTTTTTATTCCATATTTTTCTATTATCAAGTGTATTTCGTAATTATTTTTCTTTTAATATTCTCCTACATTTCCTCCTTCATTCTCTCCTATATTTACTCCTCCATTTTCTCCTATATCTCCTCCTTAATTTTCTCCCTTCCCCTTTTTTTTAAAGTGTTGGAAATCATTTTATATTTCTATCTCCCAAAAGTCATGACTATATGACTAATAATTGTATCCCTTAACACTATGGTAATTTATTATTTTTCTTTATTATCATTGGTTCATAATTAATCTCTACACTTATTCCCTTAAGTCACACACATATTCTTCCACTATTTTATCTTTCATTTGTTACTAATATAATTAATGAATATCTAATTATTAATATCATTATTTACTAGTGATCTTTGATTATTAGTAACATTATTTATATGTTTATTATTATAATGATTTATATATGTTATCTATATATTGAATCCAAAATGAGATATATACATTTTTTATTTTGAGTGAACCACATTATATAATATATCAATTATGGCTTAGTTTGGTACATATTGATTGATTAATATTGTTGTATAGATTGATCAATATGATTTATATTAATTTGGTAATATTAATTATATATATATATATATATATATATATATATATATATATATGTGTGTGTGTGTCTGTGTGTCTGTGTGTGTGTATTTTAAGTAATTAAACTATTGATTAATAAACATTGATTAATCAATATAGTATTAATTAATATTTAATTATTGTTATTCCCAATATAATTGAATATTTAATTATTGATTAACAATAATTGGACATAATACATGATAAGTTATATTTGTATGTCAATTATGAATCATGACAGAAATTGGCTAATAATAGAAAATGGCTTAAGGGCCGATACAGACAACTCATCAACCAAGCGTATTGATCATTTCAGTCTTGGTGTCAAGAAAGATTGCCATTTAGATGAAGATAGTTTATTTTATTTATATCTATTGATAATATATTTATCAGTACATTGATTAGTGATATTGATATTTTATTTATTTATATTTAATAAGATAATAATATATTTATCAATATTACATTGATTAATATATTATATATTTATATTATATCATTATATATATATGATATATTATGTTATATCATAATATATTTATTATCATCAGTGAATTTTATTATTATAATTATATTACTAATATATTAAATAATTAAAACATTATTATACTCGTTTCTAGAAATATATTGTATTATATCAATTAATATATAATATTAATGATATAATTAATTTTAATGATAAATTATTATTTTTAATCATTAATTAACTTTTTATTAATATTTATTATTAAATTCCTTTAACGAAGGGGGACATTACATTCTTGAGCAACTTCACATAATCTGGATCATGATTGCTTGCTTCCATCTCTATTATACTATCCTCTAAAAAAGATCCTTGGGATGATGTGAGGTCATCCTTATCATCCTTATGGAGCCATGTGCTACTCTCATTTGTGAAACATGATGAGTCAATTCCTTTCCTTGCACTTGTTTCTTCTTAGAATATCCTTGTGGTGCTTGATGATCATCTCTTGCAATTTCATTTTCTTCTTTTGGCATAATCACTTCCAAAGCCTCTGATAACATTTGTTGTGAGGAGTAGATGTGTGAGATTCTTGATGCAATTGTTGTATTGCAATCATTCATCTTCTGTTCTATAAAGTGTCCATGCTTTGTACTTTCCCTTTTCAAGTCCAAGCAATGAGTTTTTCGCTCCTTAGGTTAATACTTAACCCTTAGCTCTATGCAGCCTTCTAGGATTATGTCATGATGTAATCCACTTTTTACCCAATATTGTCTAATTTGCTCATGTAGATTCACTGACATGAGTTCATTGCTTTCTTGTCATGCGACCTTGGACGGGAATGTTGGTGGCACTGACTTTGAATTTGTTCTAGGAGTTTGAATGAATTGATTTTTATTACCTCCTTTGTTGCCATTCTTGTATACCGGTGTTAGCTTGCTCAACAATTGATCCATTTTTTCTTGAGCACTTCCTTGACCTTCCATGAATTGATTCACGTGTCCATACCTTTGAAGCTTCTCATTATATTAACTTGATACTAGTTCCTCAATTGTTTCTATCTTTATTACTCTGAAAGATGTTTCCCCCACTGGTTGGCAGGTTTGTTAGCACTAATACCAATTGTAATGTCCTCTTTTTGGCTATGAAGGAATGTCAGGACTATTATTCCAATCACCCTTTCTTACTATGTCAAATGCATATGAATTAAGTAATGGAAGATAAATGAATATTGATGTAATATCTGATATATATTCAATGGAAAATATATGCACAATGACAGTTATCTGATAATTGTAATGTCTGATATCCTATATTGATTCTTACAATATGTCTAATATGGCAATTGTAATATCTGATATGCAATGAATCTATACAATGTGAAAGATGAATTCTATCACTTGCAGTGATAGATCAATTATGTTATCTGTGATTTACAATGGAAGTTATGCAATCGAAATTTATTGCTTATAGAAATGCTGGGATATCTGATATATCGATAATATTATGCAATGGAAAGTAATCACAGAGAAGCGATTAGTGCTGTCTCATTATCGATGTTGTCTCTGATATACAATCTGAACTGTGTGATCCCTTAGATGTCATCTCTGATATATGTTATTCGTACTTGCACCAGTAAAGCCGATTAGGCTGTTGGCTCTAAACAGAGCATATCAAAGAGGATAAGAAAAGATAGGTAATATGCAATCGATGATTTGTAAAGACAATTCAAATGTCTTCAGATACCCCCACTTGAGGAATGAATAGACATGAATAGACATAGAATAGGATGCGTCCCATCTCCTTGATTATCTCCATTGCTTAATGATACCTTTTTAGTTATGATTCAATCACAAATGCTGATGTGTAAGCCACATCAGAGCAGCTTGTTATTATCTCCACCTTTATAGTTGTAGTCAACTCTTCAAATATACTTGATGAACTAGGCTATTTGTGAGTCTTCCCTTGTCAACCTCTCTATGGAAAACCAAATTCTATAGGAGTCTAATGAGTAATATCGTGTATGATGATATGCTGACTCATCGTAAATGTCTTGAGAATATTTGATGTTGGTCGATTGGCTATTAAGTATTGATGGTAATGATTGGTTATTTTCTGCAACAATAACATTCCTCGTCAAAAGATATTCTCATGATTCAAGACTCCAGCCACCTGTCTTTGCTATGAACTCTTAATATTTTGCAATTTTGTCTCTTTAGGGACTTAACAAAATTGGAATTTTGAGCTGACAGAAAGGGGACATTACAGATAGCGAGTTCCTTGGTGCATTATTGCAGGAGCTATTCAAGTTAGTAGGCATAGAGTTAACCGCTAGCACAAGTTATCACCCACAGATGGATGGACAAACAGAGATTGCAAATAAGTGGGTTGAGGGGTCTTTGTGTAACTAGGTTGAAAAGTAGCAGAAGGCCTCAATTAGGGGGTTGCATTTAGGGGAACACTGCTAGAACACCACCCATCATATGTAAATAGGGATGTCTCCATTTAGGGCATTGTATGGGTATACCATATGATGCTCCTTCATTTCTAGATGTGCATTTTGGTAATAGTAGGCTCCAAGAGCCAAAGATTAGATTCAAGAGAGCCTACATATCCTTAAGTCTCTATAGGATAATTCACAGAACACTCAAAATCAGCAGAAGGTTTATGTAGACAAGCACAGAGTTGAGTGTAGCTTCAAGGTTGGGATTTGATCTTCTTTTGACAGCAGCCATACAGATAGTCTTTACTAAAAAAAGCGATGCAAAGAAGTTGAAACCTCAATTTGATGGCCCCTATAGGATAGAGGTGGCTTACGAGCTTGACCTACCAAAGAGCAGCATAATTCACCGTGTGTTTCATTGATCGTGCCTCAAAAAGGCACAAGGGCAGCAAATTACCGTTTCAGCAAAGCTACCACCACTAGATGAGGAAGGCCAGCTAGTCTTGGTTCCTGATGAGATTTAGGGTATCAGGGAGAGGAAGTTGAGGAGCAAGACAATTAAGGAGTACCTTGTCAAATGGAGGAACTTGCCCATGGAGGATGCTACTTGGGAAGGAGAGAAGATTCTACAACATCCTACTTTGCAATTGATTGAGGGTAAACGATTCTAGGAAGAGAGGACTTTAATGTTGCCTTTTGCATAGTTTCTCCAAGGGGACTTATTAGCCTATTTATTCTCATAGGCTATAGTCAAAATAAAGGGAATCAATTAATTTAATTACTTAAAATTATCCCTCAAAAGTAAACCATAAGAGTAATATTATTTAATTATTTAATGAAGTATTAAAGTGACTTTAATGGTAAATCTAGTAAGAATTTGATAAAGTCACTTTATTATTATTTCCCTCAAGTTCAAATTTAAAATTAAAAAGAGAGGAAAAATCAGAAGGTAAAGAAGAGGAAAAACCAAGGGGCATCTCCAATAGTTATTAAAGAGCGACTTGGGCTTCATTTGGGATATGCTTGGTTTTTGTTTTCAAATTGCTGTGAAGAGCTCTTGAAGCTTGTGCCTTAAGGCAAAACCCTAAGGCTCTGCCGGTTTCAATACTACAAGTTGCAACTATCTGCCCTAGCCAGTTAAGGGAAATATCACTCTGATATTTCATTGTGCTTTCTTTCCTAGAGATGAGCAAATTGTGAAGTCTCTTTCAAAGACAATTTGCAAAGTCCATTGAAGATTATATTTTATTCACTTTTAGAATGGAGACGACATATTAAGAACTTTAATAAGTGTAATATTTTTTAAGTCAGTGAATATTGAATGAAGGTGGGTGCCAAATATTCAGGTTGAATACTTCTTCTTTGATAAGCGTAAGTATTTCTTATTGCTAAGCACATAAAGTATATTATTTGTTGGTATCATGTAGAAGATATTTTTCCGTACGATTTTCTCTTTATGTCACTGCTATATTCTCATAACAGCTGGCCTCAGCACGGCGCAGTTTCCATTGGATGGTGGCGTGAGGGAGTTTTGTTTAACAAGGTTCTGAAACGCGTCAGAGACTGGGAGAAGACATCACTGCTTATTTTGTTGGGATCAACCATGTGCTGATAATAATACTAGCACCTGGAAACACTAAGTATTATTAATCTCAAATCTGATTAATATTTTACCTTCATACTCCCTGTTGTGCTGATCAATCTGGGAAGAATATTTCATCTCCAAGCTCTGTATACCAGGTGCACATTGTAGTTTCCTGTTTGAAGATACTGCAAATAAATCTGAAATATGTAATTTCTGAGTTTAGCTGAATGTTAAACTAATATCTTCTCTTTCTAATTCTGCTTCTGTTCTTGAATTTCAATATTAATTGTGGTGTCATTGAAGAACTTAATCATTTCTGTCTGCAAGAATTATTGAAAACTTGGTCACTACATTTCATTGCAACTGTTTGTCAAAATTCAAAGTGCAAAATTGTAGGAAAAATCAATAAGGGTTTTTAACTTTTTACAGATAATAATATATGGATTCAATATTTAATGTATGGTGATATAGGAGAGAATTCTCTTCCTTATAGGGATAATTATATAGGGATTTGCTCCTTCATTCTAGTTAAGAGGGGTTAAGGTAGTAACTAAGATTAATAAAAAAGTTAAGCATGCCACAAGTGTTTATCCTTATTATACTCAAAATTATTTTATATCTACTTAGAAATACATGACACTCGGATCACAACAAGTATGAATCATGGATTCTCATCTCCTAATCTAGTGATGGAAAGTACGAGGTTTCCATCCTCCAATCTCAGGGAATATCCAAAAGGCCTTGCTTATATATTCTCTTTGAGCACCCAACTTTCCCTCCAAAAAGGAACCCATTTTTACATTTTCTAATGCCTCTTCCCATGCCACATAGGGGAACTAAATAAAAGATTGTTTTAATTACAAGAGACCCCCACTCTAGGCGCCCATTTCATGAAAATACTTTAAGTGGTCACAATATGAAGACCTAAAAAGAATAACACACTTAAAAATTCACTTCCCTAGTAATATTTCCCTGAGCTCATGGGAAATGGGAAATGGGCTTACAGAGCGCATGGGAACTTATTGACAAATAAGACATGAAATTGACCTTGGAACAGAAATCATCATAGTTGTCAATGCCTTCACAACCCTCTTAATTTAAATCTGTAGAAGGAAAATGGAGAGTGTAATATAGCTAACTGTAGACCTATCCATCCTTCAAAAACTCCATTAAAAAATATGATATTCTATTATAAAATTACAATGGAAGGCATGTCAAATAAACCTATTTGAGCTCTAAACTAGCATTTTCTCTTTTTTAATGCAAGACATGTACATACAGGGTTAAAAAGGACAAGACCTAACAAAGCAGCCATGTTGTCAACAGGATTGTTTTTGCTGGTGAGTTTGGTCATGTTTCCCACCGCCCAGCATTATTCCAAATCAATTGAGATCTTTCCCACCCATATGAGATGCCAATGAAGAGATAGGGTAGGACACAAGTTTGGAGAGACTTCAGAAGAATACATAGCCCTTTCACTTTGGATCTAAGATGAAAGGGTATCTATTTTTTGTGGCGTGGTCCCTCAAAAGCATGTTTCACATAACAACCTAATGAAAAGAAAGAAATAACACAAGAAACTATTAAAAAGGATTAAGTTTAGAAAGCACTTTACATGACATGTTGAATGGTGTTCTATGGAAACCTTTCTCCAATCATAATAACCATTCATTGAACAAGTTAATAAGCGAAGATGAATAACAGCTGTGCATGAGAATGACTAACAAAACAAAAAGCATTTATATACCTTGTAATTCAAACAAAAGCCCCTAAATGGCTTTGAATGTACCATCTTTCTCAAGTTGATGGAGTATCACAGATCACACTGCTTTGTAGTTGATCAAATTTCAAATGGCCACATACAAAGTACTAACATCCCAAAGGGTAAAACTAATTATCTCATTGGGTAAGGCTAGCCCTTTATTGTGAACATAGAAGTAGAGTAAAAATCTTCACATAATTAATCTAAAAGAATAATAGTTTGTTGACCCATGTTAAAAGCTAGCCTACTAAAAGATTATTTCTCAAATGCCTTTGAAAGCTCATTTGAAAATAATTATCTTCTCTTCGTTCATTATTTCCTTAATCAAGAAGCAAAATGCCAAATAAGATATTAATGTTCCCTATCAAAAGAATTTTGACATTTCTATGCAAAGAAGAAGCTAACAATAACTCTTCTAGTATTTCATATTTATCATTAGTGTGCAAGGTACAAGCAACGAATGAAAATAAATAGTGGGTTGCATCGTGTTTTCATGGGACAATAGAAAAACAGTTCCCAAAATATAAACAATGAAATAAATGATACTCATTTTCCTATTCAGCTAAAACTACAATTGTAATGACTCGTTATGCACCATACAATTGTAATGACTCGTTATAAACCATACACTCTTGCATGTGCGTGTCTAATCAACCACATTGCTCAAGCTAGGATATCAATCTAGTCTATATGTTGAATATAAGCAATTGCGAAAACCAAAGTTTTCCAATGCTAGAAATTTTGGGTTTATATCCAGATATTCTCATAGTTTCCTAGATTCTGTGTAGCTTTATAATCTTCAATTGATACATAAACTGGGTTTACATTTCACAATAATGTAATAGAAAAAGGGTAAAATATTACCATGATAGTAGCGTATCAGAAAACACCTCTGCATATAGAAAACATCCATAAACTGCAATAGAATACATGATAACCATAGTGAGACACATTCTTCTGTAAATCTAACCATACTATGAAATAATTAATTAAACTAAAACCATATGTTGCAATTGAACCATTTCACAGTTGTAAGACTCATTCTGAGTTTGTTTAGAACCCTACATCATAGGAAAACCAACACTCCGGAAAAAAATTCAAAATAAATAATCCTAGATCTAAAACAACAAATAAGAAAAATGAAGCAAAGAAAAGAAAAAGAAAAAAAACAAGTCAAATAGACAAGCTACATCAACAAACTCTCACGAAAATGCCAGAACATGCATAAATAAAGAAAATGAAAGCATTTATTTATCAGCTAAATCATATGATAGACCATAGTTATGAGACTTGTTGAGGACCCAACAAGACCCACGAATCTGGATCAGAGGCACCATAGGCATGTCTGCATATCAGATTCACGAACACAGCGAGTTCAGAGTCTTGACTCACCAAGTCTGCCAGCTGGTGGGTAAAAGAATAGCATTTTCTTTTAAAAAACACACTTCATAGAAAGACATCCTTGTCTACCCTAAATATCCACTAGCATTTTACTCTTGCTCATTTTCAGATTATTGTCAATAGCCCAATTGCTTTCAAACTATTTTCATAATAGTTGCATAGAAATGGATATGGCTAATTTTCAACATCTCCTATTTGTGACTGTGTATACATACAATGGTAGGGGCTGTTAACCGGAAAGACTACTTTATTATATGTCGTGTATTAGTTATGTTGTTCCGACGATAATTAGTTGTTACCGAAGGGCAGTTGGGTCGGGTGGTGACGTTTGGTCACACCCCTTCGGGTAGATAAATATGTACCACCTACAAGTGAAGGAATTATTATTATCATGATCATTGTGGCTATTGTGAATGTACTAAGTTCTGAATGATTAATGAAAGCATCTATTACTCTCTGATATATTCTGTGTTTATTATATTTCCTGTACTATGTCTATGCAATATTAAGTTTACCCCAGCAAGCAAACATTTGGCATCGTTGCCTTTCAGATTTGGACGAAGGCAAATGGAGTATTGTTCATAAATAGGAATACCGATTGATGTTAATAGGCAAATAAACAAGAATGGCGGGCACGAACTCTTTGAAGGGGAAGACCACTTGACGGACGACTTCCGAGTTACATTCAGTGCGGCCATTGAAACTTTTGTACGGAGAGGCGACACATGCCACCGTACCAAAAGACGTTGTTTGGGACGCACTTAACGTAAGCCCAGTTTCTAACCGTCTTCTGCATCAACTTCCCAGGCTTCTGGCGCGGGCGACACTCGCACAGCGACTCCACCAGGAAGAGATTGCTCAAGAGGAACAACGGCAGGAAGTCCTCCGGGAGTACCATGAACGGGAAAACAAAAGACTTCAGGAGGAACATGATGGGAAACGCCGTTGGGAATAGTCACGTCTGAAGGTGACGGAAGGAAGGACACTGTGAAAAATAAGAATGACGAGATCATTCCATTAAGAGATTGTAATAAAACATAAATAAATAAAAGTGTCCTTTTGTTTTTTGAAATTTTGTGTTGATTATTGGTGTGAGGAAAAGCCTTTATGCCCAACCAATTGAATAAGAATAGGAATTTAAAGAAGGAACTCGAGCGAGAACAAGTTCTTTGAAAAGCAATCCTTGAAAAACAACAAGCCGAGCGAAGGGAGAGGTTCAAGAGACGTGCCGATAGACTACCGAAGGGGGTAAGTGAAGGCAGCGGTCTAGAGGAACCTAATCAGGAGGATGGCAGAAGTGACGATGAGGATCTGATAGAAGAAACAACGAACTTGTTCGGGACCTTAACTTTAACACCAAGGACAGAAGCTCGAAGGAAGGCAAAAGAGGAAGCCGAACGAGGGAGTTCACTTGTCCAGTTGCCGCAAAAAGTGTCAAAGTGACAAAAAGGCACGCGGATCACACCACTCCGAGTAGTTCGGAAGCATCAGTTAACAGGGAAAACAATTTCGAAGGACTGACGCCAGCAGGACCATCCCAACCTATCGTACAACCAGTACAGCAAACACTTTCGGCGACCCAACCGGCAACGCAACAAGAGGTACATACCACTGTCCCACCTCTGAGGGTGAATATGGCGGCTAACAAGGAGAAGTTACCCAAGTTCCATGGCGATGGAAAAGAAGACCCTGTTCGGCATTGCCGCACATGTGAGACAATTTGGTCTGCGAATGGAGCCGCTGACCAGGCAGAATGGATGAAACAGTTTCCAAGAACCCTCTGAGGGGTAGCAATCGATTGGTACTCTGACTTAGACAAAAGCAGAGTGACCATGTGGGACATTTTGAAGAAGGCATTCGAAAAGGAGTTTAGGCTCTTGCGAGACGACAATGAAATCGTCTCTGAAATATATGGAACCAAGCAAGGGAAAAAGGAGACTGTGCAGACCTACGGCCGCCATCTAAAAGAACTTGTGGGAAAGATGGAGAGTCACCCAACCGACGGCTTGAAGAAGAGATGGTTCGTTGAAGGGCTGAAATCAAACCTCCGGAGGAAGATGAAGATAGTTCCTCCCACCTCATACGTCAATGCATATAACCAGGCGATGGACTTGGAAAGTGAACAAAAGACGTCGAAGAAGAAGAAAAACCAGTCCTCTTTGTCGGATGAGGATGACACTTCAGGGGACGATAGCGGCAGTGACGGAGAAGCAAAGAAAAAAGTCACCGCACTACAAAGGGATATGGAAAGGATGCTTAAAGAATTCAAAACTATGAAGGGAAGCACCATTCGGAACGAAGAAGGAGACTTGTGGTGTACCGATTGCAAGGAGGTCGGCCACACGAAGGGCGCATGCCCAAAGAAAATGTTCTGCAACATTTGCCAAATGGCAGGCCATTCCACAAAGGAATGTCCATTCAACATGAAGACATGAGGCCATCAACAAGTCATGTTCACGCAAGAACTGTCAGCCTCAACAACACCCGAGAACACACAAAACACAGCATCATCCAGCGGCTACAGGAATAACCATCGTGGAGGAAGGGGGAACGACAATAATAACACCGACGAAGGCCAGAGCCGCACCCAGTACATGCAACCAATGGGGGCATTTTGCGAGGGAATGTCCGAAGGGGGAAAAGCCACAATTCCTTTGCAAATGGTGCGGGCCCGGAGACCACGACGACACAAAATGCCCAAAACCTAGCGTAAACTTCTTGAATATCGAAGGCAATGAAGGGGGGGTGTTGGCAATCACCCGAGAGCAAGCAAAGAAGGCCACCTACCCACATCCAGAGACTGAGAAGAAAAGAGTACGTGAGGCCAAAGAAGACATCGAGAGAGGAATGATGGTGGAACGGAAAGAAACACACGACGCCGCAGGAACCTCCCAAGGAAGTCACACGGAACATAAAATACTAAGGCAAGTAATGCAGACAGAAATCCCAATACAATTGGGAGACCTCCTTGCAGCCATGCCATAATTAAGAACGGCCCTGCTTAACATGGTACCATCTCCTAACATACGGAAGGTGACCAAGATGAAGGCAAACCCTCTCGAGAAGGGAAATTCTATTGAGGACCCGATGTTGTTGGCACTCAACACGGGAAGGCATCTTGCAGTAGTGGAGATGGGAATTCTTGGCACAATACTTACCAACACTATCATCGATGGAGGATCAGGTGTCAATGTTCGACCCGAAGAGACATGGAGGAAACTCGGGCGACCGACACTGTGGCCGCCAACCTTCCAATTGGTAGGAGCAGACCAACATGGGATCAAACCCATAGGTACATTAATGGCACTAAGGGCAATGATTGGCATCCAACCATTCGTGATGGACTTCATAGTCATTCCAATGAAAAAAAAGGGATACGACGCTCTCTTAGGGAGAGGATGGCTTGTGCAAGCAAAAGCTAAGCATGACTAGAAACGGAACGTAATTTCGATGGAGAGAGATGGCCAGAAATTTACAATCGATTTGAGAAATCAATTGGTTAGTGAAGACCTGGCATCCTCGTCAGGATCAGACACCGAAGAAGAGGTTGACGAAGAGAGACAAGAGCCGAACAAGGAAGGTGTACTGGAAATAGAGGGGTACTCTGACGATGACATGGACTCACTAAATGGGCTCTTCCACTAGCAAATGGAGGACTACGAACTCTTCCGACCAACATGCAATGTACTAAGTATTGAGGAAGAGTCGGAAACATTTCCCCCGGAGTACAGTGCATACAATGAAGGGGATGTGAAAGTAAGCGAAGTCTCGATGCATAAATTTGATGAGCAAAACCCCATGAAGTATAAGGAGTCATCTGTCAAACCAATGAATCTGGGCAAGGAAGGGGAACCGAAGATCATTCCTATCGACTACAATTGGAATCCTGAGTGGAAGACGACAGCCTTCAAAATCTTTATTCTCCTTCTTATGTACGGTCAAGAGACCATGGTCCCTATAGAATTTATGGTTCCAAGCCTTTAGATGGCCATTAACAACAAACTCGGCAACAGGGAAAGCTTGAGGGAGCGGCTGCACACTCTCAATAAATTAGATGAAAGAAGAATGATAGCACAATGGGCAATGAGGGTCGCACAACAGCGGAGAAAGATGCGTTCCTCCCCTAACCAACTGATGCTAAAGCACAATGGAAAGAATGAGATTAAGCCAGGAAAATTTCAGGAAGTCGGCTACGACGGGGCTGTCAAGTTGTTGACTCTCGACGGACTGGAGATACATGAGGCCATCAACGGGTCCAAATTGAAACCTTACCCAGAGAGGAGGGACCTGACAGGAGGGACAGAACACCCGAGAGGATGGAAAGGGACTCGAGAGATCAGGCAGGCGACCCGAGCGTCATCCATACGAGCAACCGGAGAAGCATCCGGAAGGCACTTAGATTAAGAATTTAAATTAAAAAAAAACACCGTCCGGCTAATGTCCGAATGACCGTACGGTGGAGGAAAAAAAAAAGGGACAAGGACAAGGATGACAGTACGGCCCGAAAGCCACATGGAGAAACCACCGTACGGTGTTTGGTGGTACGGCATATAAGCTCGTACAGTCATTCCACCATATGGCAAAGAAAAAACATGGGGGACGTGCAAGCCGTACGCACACAGGGAAGGTCATCAAGCGACCGTATGGCAAAGGGAAGTTGGAGACACCATACGACAAAGAAAGGGCAAAGCTTGGCGACCGTACGGCACAAAACATCGTACGGAAAGAAAGCAATGGGTAAAAGATGTCATACAGAAGCCAGCAAAAAAAATAAGAAAAAATCGTATAGCTGCATTGATTAAAACGGACGTAGGGAGACATAAAGTTGTACACGTGCAAAGAACATAGTGTTAGTACCATCGTACGGTATGAAGGGATAACCAGAGTGGAAGGTAGCAGAAATAAAAATGCAGCAAGACCGTACAGTATGGCCAGAAGGAAGAGAAAACGGCATAATACATCAAAGCCAGTTCAAAACAAGGAAGACAGTTATTGACAGCAAGGAGTGGCAACAGCGAGGGGAAGGTTCTAAAAAAAAAATGATGACAACAAAAGAACAATTGAATAGCGTATGGCACCGAAGGGAGGGACGTAAGCAGGTAGGCACCGTAAGCGGTAGGCAGGAAGAGTATTGTATTGGAAGCAAATCACAAAAATGGTGTGCCCCATGGACAAAAATGGTGTGCCACAGGGAGCGCACCTGGGGCGCTGCCCCTCGACCCCACTAGGGGCGTTGCCCCCTAGACCCCCATTTTATTTTTTGAGGTACACTACAATTGTAAGTTAGGGCATCAGAACGGCACGAGGAAATTATTCAATCAATCTTTGGGGAGTGTGACCAGTTGATGAGACCCGGAGCTGCTGCAGGCATGGAGTGTTTGCATGCCAGAGGTGGAGAGAGCACTGGAGCAAGCCTTTCGAGAGGGGTACTACGCTTTGAGGCACTCAGAGTAGGTGTTGGCTAGACGTGAGGCTATCTTGGTGGATGAATAGAGAGCTCGGGAGGAGCTGACCACCCGGTTGGAGGCAGTAGAGCAACACTTGCTCAGCATACCCAGGATTTGGCAGCGGAGAAGGCGGCATAGGTGGCTATTGAGGTCAGATTGGCAGGAGAGACGATATCGTTTAAACAAGAGTTAGTGGAGGCTACAGCTGAAAAGTGTGCTTTGGAGACAAGGTTGGTGTAGGCACAAGAGGAATGTGATGTGACAGAACAAGAACTACTCGAAGCAACATTGATAGGTAGGACGGCACTCCAGCTTTTTCAGGGACGCCCCTCCACCCCTTCTCAGTGATTTTCTTATTCTATGTGGTGTATTTCATCTCCCTTTTGTTGTGAGTCGCCGGAGACGACTTTCTTTTTGGAGGGGATGATGTTAGTCGGAAAGACTACTTTATTATATGTCGTGTATTAGTTATGTTGTTCCGATGGTAATTAGTTATTACCGAAGGGCAGTTGGGTCGGATGGTGACCTTTGATCACACCCCTTCGGGTAGATAAATATGTAGTACCTACGAGTGAAGGAATTATTATTATCATGATCATTGTGGCTATTGTGAATGTACTAAGTTCTGAATGATTAATGAAAGCATCTATTATTCTCTGATATATTCTGTGTTTATTATATTTCTTGTACTATGTCTATGCAATATTAAGTTTACCCCAGCGGGCAAACAAGGGCCCCCGTAAGCTACGTTCTTTGATTACACGATAACGTAAGCTGCGTTCGAACAAATTACAGGATAACCTTGCAGAATAGTAGGCAACTGCCTGTAGGGCAATGGCAAATCTTCTATTTATGACTGTGTATACATTGCATTTTATTATTTTTTTATGGGTGCATAATATTACATATGTTCATATACGTGTACCGGCACGTATATCTATACACACACACATATATATATGCATGTATGTATGTGTGTATGTATATGCATGCATGCATAGATAAATGTATGTATGTGTATACATACATTAATATGTATGCATGCATGTATGTATATGCATACACATACATGCATATATATTATGTAGAAGCATATTGTTGAGATTTTCAGATTAATTCAAGGAAATTAACAATCTATAGATGACCTAAAATTGAAACAACTTATCATAGAATAAGCTGGAAAGAAGGTACCCAATTTACTCTTCAACTTGATTGAAATTTGATATGAATCTGCCTTGAATGGATGCTGCTACAGCAGGTCCGAAATCCAGCCCTAGGTCGCAGTCCAATGTGCTGTGTTCTTCTCCTGAGATGCTGCTCCAAAACCAAATTCGAAACCAGTCAAGTTCGCTCCAAGAGGCAGAGGTAATTTTCACATATATCAGATTTTGAAGAGCAGAGATACATATTATGTTTTTGATGATCTCTCTTTCTCAAAATCGATCTCCATATATATGTGAATATAATTAATATTGTCACCCTCAAAGAGGGATGACTTGTCCTCATAATGGGCCCTTTTTAATTATTAAACACAATATATATTGATTGCTTATATTTATAATAATACTATTATTATTATAAAATTGTATAAGCTAGGGTGTTATTAATAATAGTTTATTATTAATTATGTTGTCCGAATTTGATCTAAGCCGACAGGCTATAAATATTAACACATATATATGTGTGCACATATAAAAATATATGTTGTTTTATTATTTTAGTTTATATTTATATATGTATACATATAAACATACATCATTTTTTATTATTTTAGTTGAGTTCCATCTATATTTATTTTGATAATTCTATTTAAGGTCTATGTCACCTCTATAACCTTAATTTAGATTTGGTGGCAGAGGCTCCACATCTTGAACCTTCTTTGTATCATGTCAAGTTCTAGCTAAAGGTGTCAAACTGTCCCTGAACACTAAAAGGGATTGCCACTTTAAAAAGTATTATAAAAATAAAAAATGAATGTTTTGTGTTAAGAATGAATAAAGACCAAGCTTCTGCAGGAGCTCAGCACCTGAAGTTGGTTTGAAGAGGATACCAGGAGGCTGGTATGAGTGAGGGAGTGAGTGCAAGAGGCGTTTCCTCGAGAGAAGACTCGACAAAAGGCATAGCCGTAGTCCAGGGCAACAAGGAGGCTGGATAACCATATAACCCCTAGATCCCCCAGATTTGGAAACCAAGGGATATCTACCCAATCCAAGCAGGGACAAGGAGGACTGCTCATCTAATCAATCAATGGCAACGGGAGTGAACAAACTTCTGATGAACCAGAAGTGGCCTGTAATATGTGCGAGTTCCATATCGACAATAGCAACTTGACAGCCAACACTCAGCATCTGAAAGAAGATGGTTTCTTCATCAAATTGCAGGAGAATGGTCAGCTAAAGATAGGGTTCTTCATTGGTCACAGAAACAGTGGTATAAAGGCATAAGCTAAAAACCCTTCCAAGAGGTTTTTTCCTTGTCGAATGCTCAAAGCAAGGGCAAAATGAAGATATTCCAAAAGGTGGGTCATGTCTCATGGATGGTGCAGGTTTCTTTGTCAAAGATTGGGTCCCGAGGTTTAATCATCTGTTACAAGAAATGGAGATTAACCCAATGTAGTTTAAAACTTTAACCTTAAACAATCTCCCACTAGATGTAATGCCCCCTTCTGAGTAGTAGCCTTGACTCTCGAGTGACTACTTAGCCTATTGATTCCCATAGGCTAACGTTAGGATTAAAGGGACTAATTTAATTTAATTATTTATATTATCCAACAAAGTACACTTCATGGGTAATATTACTTAATAAATTTAATAAAGCATTAAAAAGTGACTTAAATGAAAGTAATTAAAGGAGATTAAAAAAGTCACTTTGTTCATGGGATTTAAATGAAGTACTAAAAATGTGCAGGAAATTAAAAAACATTTCCAGAAGTTTCCTTGGATTAATATAAAAGTACGATTTGAGGCTCATTTTTACATGCTTGGAGTATTTTCTTCTTTTTAGATTTTGGGGAGCCTCTTTGGGGCTGGAAACCCTAAGTGATCGCTAGTTTTCAGAGTGCAAGGTTCTACCCTAGCTAGTTGCTGGAGAGATTACTCAAATTTCTCATAATGGACAATTTGGTTAGATATTTGTGAAGTTTTTCAAAAGATAAAGTACAGATTTCAGAGTTAAATTACAGATATCCAAGTAACCTTTCGGGACACCATGAAGAGTTCAAGCTTATTACTTTGGGCAACTAGAATCACTGTTTGCTGGAGATAGTTGTTTGGATGACTAGAAAGGAGGACTACTTGGCTAAGCGTGAGCCTTAGAGCAGGTCAAACAGCAGAATAAACATTGGTTGCTGCTTATTTATTTATATTTCTCGGACCAATCATATCTTGGCATTAAAGTAGAAAAGAGGAGACAAGGTGTTGGAGTTTACGTTTGAATATATTCTTGCGACAGTGCTTTGTGCAGTGAGGAAGTGCCTTCTCCTAGCTGCTCGTGGAGGTCATTGTTGGTGGCATGAGGATATTCCAGATTGAAATGTAGGCAAGGCATGGCTGGAATGTCCCCTAGCATAGGTGTGTGAGTTTATGAACTGAGTGTGAGAATCACTCCTGCAAAAATTAAAAAGCATTAATTTAATATTCTAATATGCGAGCCAGTTTGCTGCTTCTCCTCCAGTTGGACGATTTAAAAAATATGTAAAGGTCAGAATTTACATTTCAATCTCTGTAGCTTTGTAATAGTTCCACCTGGGACATAAATGCACAATAATCAGATTTCTTTACACTAGTATGGTGCTTTCAATCATCTCTTAACCAGCAAAGGTCTTGTAAAGTCCCCATTTTACGCCTCCCTTAGTGTCAGTACCAGCTAGCAAGATTGGCCTATTAGCGAGGTCTCGTAGGACAATGAGATGGATAGGGAACCCTTTCAGGGGCTTGTGACGACATATAAGGGCTTGTAGAGCCAGTTTGACTAGTCTTGGGTAGTCTCCAAGATTTTAGGGGGAATCCCTATTTTTTAGGGATGAACTAGGAATTAGTAAGGACACAGCAAAAGACCTCCAAGATCATACTGGACACTTCTGACACAATTCCTATTTTTAAGAGAGCTCCTAAATTTTAGGAAGGAGTTGCCAGTTAACTCGTGGTCAAACTGACAAACAACATCAGTGGACAAGGGGCATCAGACATAATTTGAATCAGAGTCGAGTTGAGCAAGCTACAAATAATTTGGGGAATAATTTAATTATTTCCTATGTTTGGCTTAGTTAAATAATAATAAAAAGAGATTATTATAATCACTTTAGAATATAATAATATATTATAATGACTTTGTCTGGTGCACTCTAGGAGATGATACGTCATCCCTTGGAGTTGGTACCTACGTTATCGTACACGATCCCTGGATCTCTTGGACACGTTGGTTGCTTTGGTGTTATTGCTTTCTATGCTGTTCGTCCTTGATTTTTTGTCTTTGTTTTGGGTTTTATTTTTCGTTTGTGTGTATTTATTTCCCCTTTGTGCCTTACCCGTCCTCTATTGTTCGGCTTGGTCGTGGTTTGGGTGCCCCTGGTCACATTTAATCCATGCATGTGATCTATAATGGGTGAGAATATTAACCCCACCAACGATGGGGTCTCAAATACTATGCAAGAAAATAATTTGGATCGCAGAACCGAGGAGATTAAGCAGTCGAGACCCTCATATAAATCCATCCTTTCGGCGGAAGAAGATAAAATTGTATGTCTATCCTTTGCTGAGTTTAATGGAGGGATCCTGGCACTCAATAGAATGGGACCAGAAAATGTCAAGGTAGTTACTAGAAGATTATTTTGGTGGCCTATAAATAGAAGGCAACTTGTAATGTAAAGGACTTTTATGAGGGAGAAACTCTGGAGAAATTCTTAGAGAAACTTCAAATGACTTTTGGTTTTGTACTTTGTACAGAATGGTTTATGAACTTGTATACTTTCATAAAGAAAATAAAGGAAGTATTTGAATCGTATGTTTTGGATGTCCTATATTATTATTACCAATCTCTCCTATGTTAAATTGGCAATCCTTCTGTCTCACTGTGCAAGTCATGGTTTATCCATTAAAATGTTTATAGTTTGTGCAACTGATGTAATGATACACAAGTAGGCTTTGGTATCTCAGTCTGAATGTACTAGAGAATTTTATCTCTTTGTATGTTGAGATTCACCATCCTTAATTTATTATCATTGCATTTTCAGAGATATTCTTGTGCTAAAACCCCTATGTAATTGTTATTAGATATGAAATCCTATTTGGCCTTTGTATGTCTTCCAATAGGATTTCTATTGTTCATTCTATTTTAGTTTTACGCTTCTTCCTTTATGTACTTTCAGGTTAAAAGTACTCAAAAAACCCCATCATACGAGGGAGATGGCCCTCTCAAACGCAGAGGAAGGTTGTGGTTTACTGTAATCTCTCCAACTGTTGGCCCTGTTGTCACTGCTCACAAGGCAAACAGGGTCAGTTTCAGAGAAACAATTGCAGTGACCAATCTATTTACCAACAATACTCTGATAAACAAGCATAGATAAGGACGGGTGGCCACATTGTGTACCTATTTACTTGTAATTGCACTCTGTTGAATAAATGAGAAGTGTTTGTGCTTGTGTAATTACACTTCACTGAAAAAGCGAGAAGTAATCGTGTTTATTGTAATTGCACACTCCATTGAATAAGCCTAGAAGTGTTTTCTTTCAAATTTCGCATCAAGCACAATCCGTGGAATAAACATAGATTAAGGATGGTTTTCTGCCTTGTGTGTTTTAGTTAATTTGATCACTTCATGTTGCTGCAGGTTTTATAATTCGGTGTGGTCCTAGATACCTATTTCTCTCACCTTGACCATCTTGGAAACTAGGTAATCGAAAAGTGATAAGTGCATTGCATTGTAGTTTCATATAAATTTGAGATTTTCACAAAATAAAGTTGGATTGGTTATTACAACTTCCCCATGCCACCCACTACAAAACCTTTCTAGTTATAGCAGATATAGATGTGTGACATCACACAAAAACAAGCAGACTTTTAACACAGCAAAAATCATAAAGGAACAATCCAGATAACCAAACGAAAAATAGCTCAATTCAAGGACAAATATAAAAATAAAAAATCAAGAATAATTTTACAAAAACAAAAGCAATTAAATAAAAATGAAATCTTCCAAAATCAATTTCCCTTACATAGGTAATGAAAATATTGAGAAATGGAAATACAAAAGCAATTGAGGGAAAATAAGTCACTATGAAAAGTTTTACTCTATAGGATTGATAAGAATTCCATCAGCAAGTAATGAAACTAGGCAAGAAATTCACGGATATTTTATTTGTAATTATTATAATAGACACACATGCTATACCTTGTTGATGCTGACATATATTATTGCAACTAAATCTGATTTTAGGCAGACTAAAGGTAAGAAATATTATTTTAAGAAATCCAAAGCAGTATGTTATATTCAGTAAATCTTTACAAACATATTTACATTAAAAAGATCAAGGCAAATGAATCACCTGCCCAATAAGTCAGAATATGTTCTTGTTCTTCAATGTCTTTCTTCTCAATGGCCTTGAAAGAGGAGTATACAGGATAACCAATACCTACAATACAGCTGTAAAATGGCAAACGTAAGTTTTGCAGAGGAAAAATTCTCCATACAATAGGAAATTGGGGTGCGCACACTTGCATAACATATCTATGATGTGAACAAGGAAAGCATAACATGTCTTTCCTTTTTCAATGCAATCAACTATACTGGTAATCTTATATTATATCTACAATTGAATGCTCACTCTCAAGAAGATAGAGCCAGATACAGTCATTTGAACAAGTTGAAGAAATAAATTGTGTTGAATTTCTGTCCACCAATCTGAGATTGTTTCTTTTATTGCAGATGATTATTCTTTAAGATGTTATTAATGAAACAATTTAAGGAAAATTCTGTATGCAAAGCACAAACTCTCACATATAAACAATGGAGTTAAATTCTTGCTCCATGCTTTGGAACAAATGCAATATCAAGACAAAATAAGAATAAGAAACTGAAAGTATAAAACAAAAGAGTGAACAAAAAATTACAGTTATGTCTCAGCAGCACTAAAATGAATAGAATATTTTAGTAAACTATAGCAGAAAGAAAAATACTTGGAGGAAGAAAACAGTGTCTTCACTAACTAATTGCAAATCACAACAGTGATTGAATTCTACAAGTATAACAATCCGGATGCTGAGATATATATTGAAATTCAAAGTTCAAAGTTACAAAAAATAGTATTCACCGGTTAGGAAGGAGAACTGAGATTCAGCATGTAAGGCTTCAACTACTTTCCCCATGATGAGCAAAAAAACATAGGTATAAAAAAATTGCATGTAGAACTAGAGGTTGAACAGAGAAAGACAAAAGTACAAGCATACAAGAGCTAGGTAAAGGTTGAAAGTTAAAGAAACCAAGACAGCATGTGTGCAAAAGAATAAAGAGACAGTTTTGGCATTCAGTGCTATATGAATTACTACTCAGTGGAGAAATGGTCAGAATACACCTTTAGAAGGTGAGATGACAGTCAAGTGGCAAGGATCTCATCCTCATTCAAAACTCTCCAATTTCAGTTAAACACTTCAATGTCTCTCATATATGTAATAATTATCAAAAACGAGCTTGGCCATATTATTAAAAGTAGTATCAATTGTATCTATACTTATGCTCACTCATGTCAATTAAATAGATGTAATAGATGCTTATTCATTTAACCGGTTCAACAATAGCACCCCAGTCAGTTCATAGCTCCGGGTCAAAGCATTTACCCTCTTCAATAAAAAATATAATCAACTTGCTACATAAATTTATGTAAATTGTCTCATCCAAGTTTATGAAGCAAAGACAACTAAAAGATGTTAAGAGAGGCTTGGAATCTGATTATCCACAATCATCTCTGACAATTTAGTGTCTGTTTCCATGGAAGATGGTGCAGAGTTGCAGTCTTCCTTTAATTCAGGAGGATATGACATCACAAAATGCCATGTGCCATCTGGCGACTTCATTGGATTTCATGTGCTATGCACCATCAGCTTCCTGGTCTCAGACCTACCTGCCTCATGTTAATGTGGTCCCACCAAGTGCTAAATATACCAACACAATCTTTTACTCATGTCAAGATACTAACAAAGATGAAAAATCCTGGAAGACCAATGACAGGAGATAGACAATGTTCATGTAACTGTTGAACTTCATCTTCTCCTCCTACACTTGTACAAACATGTCATACCTATTCATTAAGGGCCTTCTTCAAGGCTTATTGTTTTGTTTGCATAATCCATCCATCTTCCCTCAGATTGTATACACAACTTACATATTTGTAAGTTAATTTTATGTGTAATGTTTTGTTTCACCATTCCCTTAGTATGTTTCATTATCCTCTTTGTTGCACTACTCTGCATTATTGTTATAAGTGTCAGTCAAAATTGTTTCAGCTCATAATACACTAAACCCTCATTTGCTTTTCTTGTCTCTCTGGCCCTCAGATCAACATGGGGCCTAAACCAGTGCTATCAAATTAATAATTCCTCATGTCACTATTCCTGTTCACTCTCTGTCCATGAATGCACAATTATGTGAAGTTTAGTTACAGACAGGTCAGTCTTCAAATTCATGATCGTTCATTTGCCTGACCTTGTCATTTCCTTGACAGCAGAAAATACAAGACAAAAGGCCACGTACCATTCTAGGCCCAAAATGGTATTAGAAGATGATGAAAGACGTTTTGCAAAGCAAAAGCTATATGGCAAAACAATTTGACTGGGAAAGAAGTAGAGCCAGATTATCGATAACTTCACAAAACTCTTGCAACAAGTGCAATCCTCCTAGAAGTAGCCATATAAATCAACCAAGAAGTCTTTTGGAGGCCAAACACTGTAAAGGTAAAAAGAAGCCTGCATATCCAATTTTTAAAGGAAAAATAAACATCCATGCCCAAATAACCAACTTAATCATATTTGATCCTACTTTGGCATTAACTCTTTCTCTGAGTCCGAAAATATTATATTTGCTATCTTAAAAGTTTGCTTATCCATGAAAACTTATTGGGAAATCAATTTTTAAGTTAATAAACATGATATTGTCCTTACAAAAACTTGATATGGTTTTGTTGACATCTGGAAAGAATCCTACTACCTCTTGGCAATTATAAGGAACAGTTTAATAAATTTACACAACTTAGCATATGATCAATGTATCCTAGAATACGCAATTACTTAATACTCTAACAGGCCTATTAAATATTGAAGAGAATGAGTAAACATACTGTAAATAAATTTCCTCTGAGTCACCTCTTTAGGAGAGGCCAACAGATAAGCAAGTAAACATGACAAAAAACTCAAAAATGATTAACAGAATAATAACTCCAAGCCATTTGACAGAACCACAGATAAGCCTCTAAACAAGAAATTCAAATCTGGAATGAAATTAGATCTTGAGCAATAGGTAAATCATCCAATCCATCAAGTCTTGATAGATAACCCAATACTTGGGAAGCAAAAATAGCAATCCAAGATTGGCAAGTGGTGCAAATTACACGACCCAACAGTCATTCTAATGAAAAATGTCATGCTCAAAAAATAATGCTAGCACAAATGCAAACATCCAAATTCACAGCACTGCTATTGGACAAAGGAAAAAATCATAGATTATAGGTCCAATGCCATGTTAGCAACCATACAAGGAGTTTCACCTTCCAGTTTCGTTCTAAAGCAGAAAATATTGCACCCATATCAGATGTAGATCAATTGACAATCTATCACTTTATTGATGGATTGAACTTGGCAATGATGCCTCATCCCCATAGAACCCTAGTTGATTAAGCTCAGGTTCTAAGAAGTGTTACTCATCAATGTCACTTGATGTACAAAATCAAACCTTTTCAACATGAAGCCATTTTTTATGTCACACCAAGGCATATGTGAGTTGTGATATTTTCTTCATATGACCCTATCTTTACTAGCATCATCATAAGATTTTTTATTTTTTATTTTTGTAATGAAAAATTCCTTCTCAACCTTTTTGTCCCTTTTTTGTATAGACTTTTCATACATATAACGTTGTTTTCTCCTTGGTGAGGTGGCTAGGATTATTTTTATTTTGTATTTATTAATTTAGATTACACTACCGCTTAGTTGTCTTTTAGCTAAGATTCCTTGGAGTGTAACTCCTTTGTTAGGCGTCACTATATTCCTTGAAAGGAATATTTCTTTGCACATATATGTGCACACCTCTTGTCATGAGAATAGGACACATAGGCACACACTAATGAAAGGTGGAAAATATATAAGTTTGGATTTGCATGCGTGACTCTTCTTTACACCTCCATAAATCAGAGGTTCTCTATCCCTTTTCTGTATGGTATCTTGGAACCATATGAAGTTTTTCATACAATGACAAATTTCAAGCTAGAACCCCATGTTTCCATAAAAGTCGTGAGTCCTATTTGTAACTTCATTTGTTTGTCTATGTTGTTTTTGTCACCTCTTTCATTGTCATAGTGCATGGAAAACGGAAAGAACTTTGAAACACCTTCAAAAAGGTGAAGAATGAAGAACAATCAATGAAGAGATGACAAGCAGTTTATCTAAGGAACAAAGTGTAATCAAAGATGGTGAATTTCAAAGTTGAAATGCAACCCCAACATTGAGGGTACACCTAAATGAGGAGACATGCCTCACCAAAAGAAAGATAATCTTGGGTCAAAGGAATTGCTAAAACGAGAGGTCAAGGGTACACCTTATAATGGAGACGGAGTTTCAAAGAACAAGTCAAATTCCCTTTGATAGGGATGCACCTCTATATAGGAATTGGAGTTTCAACAAATAAGGTCAAAATCCCTTTGTCAAGGGTGCACCTCACTGAAAAAAAATACGTCAAACCTCTAGGTTAAAAATCTCATTATTAGTTGCATGCTGACGTGAAGAAGACTCAAATTTTTTAGTTTAGTTCAAGAAGCTTATTAAGGTGTGCACCTGAATAAGGGAAACTCTATTTCGCATTCAAAAGGAAAATTTGCATTAAAGGGTGCACGCATGACAAAGCAAAAATGAGCACCAAAGTTTGAATAAAAATTGCATTGTTAATTGTGCACATAACACATTGAGTCTAGCAATTTTTTATTGGTAAAGCGACAAACACATCTCTCGATAGGTAGTGAGCATATTTTTTGACTTCCGACATTTCAATGTAATGCCCCCTTCCGAATTTGCCTTGGAGTTTGCCCTAGAATCACAATTGCCACGAATTAGGGCTACTGTTACATCTTTACCAAGTAAAATATCTCCTCAAACAATGTGATCCTGGATTTGAATCCTACGGCCATAACCAAGGAAACATAAACACACACAAATATATACTTCCAACTATTACGGTTAGACAAGAACACACAACATTCATATAATATCTATAATATTATTCAAATACATTAGAGTTTGGAGGAAGAGACATGAAAGGTCCACCCAAAGCAATATCCACACTAAGCCCAAGACTAGACACTCACCCTCTTGGCCCAATTGAGTAGGCAACATGAGCATCCACCAAGGTATACTACTTAGTGGGTGCTTGTACCTACTTTCCCTATCTATACCTCATCTCCCTAAAGACAAGGGTTGTCATTGTAGAGTCGCAAAGGAGATTGTAAAGGAGATTTCTTCGAAATGATAATTGATTGATTGAATGAGTAATTACAAAGGAGACGAAGGCTCCTTAAATAAGAAATTACAAAGACAATGTTTCTAAAAGAAACAATCATTACTAAGCACGAAAATAGAAAGATACTAAACTAACTATCACACAAAATAGAAAGTTGCTAACTAAAACTAACTAGACAGCTTAAGATACTTAAATGTGATGTCCCCAATTTAGCAGGTTTCAGGAGTGTGGATAAGTTAGCTCATCATCGCAACCCTCGTGAGTTAACATCTAGTTTTGGGGGTCTATGGTGTTTGACAGTTGACTTAGTATCTTTAGTAAGTCAGGAGAGTGAGTTTCTATTTTTGGCAGTGCTCAGTGGTGATGCCTTGGGTCCAAACTTTGTCAGTTCTTCATGAAGCTTAAATAGCTATTTGCATATGGGAGTTATTAATTAAGTAGCTTAATTAATGACTTTATGAGTTCATTGTTCTATTTGAATGGTGTGTTGAGGAAGACTCTTTAGTGAAAAGAGTACTCATGAAGATACTCGGTTTTGAGTGTGTAGAAGAAGCTTTTCTTTTAATTATTATTAAAGCAATGGCTTGGGGATTTTCGAACCATCTTTATGCATATTGTTTGTTGAAAATCGAAAATGGTGAGCTCTCAAGGGTTTGGACTTGGGTATGAAGAAATGGCGAATTTCTTCAAACTTCTTGCACTTTGAATTGGATTTATATGTCAATGAGTAGTGTTAATTTCTTTGATCGTGTTGTGTTGAATTGGGGACTGTACAGCATTGAAAGGTGAGCTGCAATACTCAGGAAGCCACATTAAATTGTTGCAAATTGTGTCAAGGAAAGACATTTTTTTTAAGCAGTGTGGAAAAGGTGTTTGGTGGCTGCGATAACCATTGTTGAGGCTGCGTCATCATTGAGAAGGTTGTGACAGCTCCCTATAAGCTACGTTTCCCTCCCAGTAGGCTGCGTAGGAGTTACATGGTGAAATTCAACAGCAAATTAATAAGGTGCAAGATTATTATAAACAATCTACAATTTTCCTACATAACATTGTCAATATTTTGCAAATGAACCATTATGAAAAAATAAATAATTTAGAATTACCTTAATTTTATGCATTGTAATTGTCTTCTATATTTTGGAAATCCAAAAAAAAGCATATATCCGGAAATTACAAAAAAATTACAAAACAATCCAAGAAACAAAAAAAAAGCAAATCCTTCAGCATAGAGCCAGCAAGGCTCTTTACAGTGGTATCAGAGCCAAATTATTGCCAGCCTGCAAGAAATTGGGTCCAGTCATGGCAAAAAGATTCATTCTAGGAATGCATTATACCTGTAGGGGTAGAGCTTCACCACCACCGGAAGACGGTGAACAAGGAACACAGTTTGGTAATATAGGTGATAGGAATGTTGACAATACAGGTAATGATGTGGACAAGGAGGCTAGAGATGCATTCAGGAATTTGGCAGAAGGACAGCATCATGTTGCAAATGTTTTGCAACAGCTATCTGACACTTTACAATGCATTACATTACCTAGTGACCGTGGTAGAGATAGGGGTACGAGGAGTGCATCAGTCAGTTCTCAAAAGTCTAGAGCTGAGGATAGACATGATTATAGAGTTGATCCTACAAGCACTCGTGACAGGCCTTTACGTCCCACCTTTCTGAGGCTTGAGTCAGATGTGGCTAGTGTTCAGTCAGAGCCAACTCCATTTGTTGATGATATGATGACTCACTTTGCAGAGTGGGATGTCTTACCAGAGGCAATAAAAAGGAATTTGAACTTTGACAGGTTTTTGACGCAAAAGAGAGAGCATACCAAAGGTAGACCTGGACTTGACATGAGACAGAGGCCCAAACAGAATGATTTGAAACAGGCAACCAGCAAATTGACTTTGACTCACTTTGACGGAAGTGGGAAGATGACAGCTAGAGCTTGGGTTCACAAGCTGGATACATACCTATCATTACGTCCTATGTCAAAGGAGGATGCTATTCAGTTTGTTGTGTTGCACTTGGATGGCATAGCCCATGATTGGTGATACCATGGGTTGGTTCCATTGCACCATGATCAGATTGTTTCTTACTAGGAGTTTGTAGACAGATTGGTAGAGAGATTTGACAAAAAGGACCCAGAGCCCTATTTTCATGAGTTGGCGCAACTCAAACAGACTAGTAGTTTGGAGGCCTTCATCAATGAGTTCCAGAGGGTTTCAGTGATGGTGTATGACATTTCAAAGAGGAGGCGAGTAATGTTGTCTGTGGAGGGGTTAGTTGAACCTCTCAAGGGTTGGGTTAAGTCTTTTGAACCCTCATCTTTGCAGACAGCCATGAAGAAAGCAAGAGACTTAGAATTTTCAGCTCCACGTACTAGATTTCCTCCTAAACCATCTAATTCTCCATATGACAACAAGGCTGTTCCAAAAAGAATAGATGGATCAGCTTTCAAGAAACCTGTGACAAGGCCCTTAGAGCAAGAAACACTTAATGATTTGAGGAGAAAGAGATTAAGTTTTTATTGCAGGGGCCCATATGATGATAAACATGAATGTCCCTTGAAGCCTAAGGGTAGAAATAGGCTTATGGAGTGGTATTAAGAGGATGAACATAGTTCTGATTTTTCGGGACAGCAAGCTAATAATGAGGAAGAGAGCTATAAAGAAATGACTAATGAGGGGGAGGTTGATGATGATTCCAACCTTAAGGTAGTATACCTCTCTAGTATGAAGAAAGAGGGATCTTTCAGGATGCGGGGTCTCTTAGCAGAGCAGTGTGTCATTGCTTTGTTGGATACAAGTGCTACTCATAATTTTATTGATTCACAATTGGTATCTAGGAGACGCATACAAACAGAAGGATTTGAAGGCATTAGAGTTAAGGTGGCTAATGGTTACACACTTAAGTGTGACAGGATGATTTTGGATCTTCCCATGAGGTTGAATAATTATGACTTTAAGTCTGATTTTTATGTTGTTGATATGGGAGGTACAGAATTGGTTTTGGGCATGAGCTAGTTTCATTCTATTGAGGCATTTTATCTCAGCCTTAAAGATATGGAAATGAAGTTTGAAATAAATAATAAGAAACATATACTTAAGGCAATCAGAGAGAACCTGAGGACTATTTCACTCAGACGTATGCAACATCTCATTAGTCATGTTGCAGTTGAGTGGGCAGCAGAGTGCAGATTATTACCCACACTTGATGAGTCGGGGAAATCAGCTTATCATCCTGACATACAGGATCTTAGAACTAAACACTTCAAAGTGTTTAGGGATTTACCTCATGGTAGGCCACCTGATAGAGGCATTGAGCACATTATTGAGTTAGAGGAGGGCACTAAGCCCATCATGATTACTCCTTACCGGCATCCTAAGTGCCTGAAAGATGAAATTGAGAAAACAATTCAGGAGTTGCCGAGTAAGTCTCCCTTTGCTTCATTGGTTGTTTTGGTGAAGAAAAAGGATGGTACACTCAGAATGTGCATTGATTATAGGATGTTGAACCGAAAATAAATTCAAAATAGGCACCCTATTCCACACATTGATGAGTTGATAGATGAGTTGCATGGTGCAGCTTACTTCTCTAAGATTGATTTGAGGTCCGGTTATCATCAGATCAAAATTCAAGAGGACATAGAAAAGACAACCTTCCGGTGCCATTGTGGACACTTGAGTTTTTAGTCATGCCTTTTGGGTTGTCTAATGCTCCAGCTACTTTTCAGCCCACCAAGAACAGGGTCTTCCACAGCCAGTTGAGGAGATTTGTTTTGGTCTTCTTCAATGATATTCTGGTATATAGTAAGACATGGGATGATCATCTGGCTCACTTGGATATAGTATTGGATATTCTAGGTAGGGCTTCCTTGTATGCAAAGGAGTCCAAGTGTGCTTTGGGGATGACCGAGTTGTTGTACCTTGGTCATATTATCAGTGCAGAGGGGGTGCGCATGGACCCTAATAAGGTTCGTGCTATTTTAGATTGGCCTACTCCAGGGAGCTTGACACACCTTAGAGGATTCATTGGTCTGTGTGCTTTCTACAACAAAGTTGTTGCAGGGTTCTCTCGACATGCAGCTCCTCTTACTGATTTGACCTATAAGGGTGCTTTTGAGTGGACCTCTCAGGCGCAGGAGTGCTTTGAGAAGTTCAAGCAAATTATGACATCATGCCTGGTTCTAGTGACGCCAGATTTTTCTAGACCATTTGATTTTGATGCAAGAGCATCTCGGGTCCTTGGCAATCCTATGTCACCAAAAACATGTTTGTGTTTTCCTGTGTTGCTCGGTTCCTTCTTTGACCAAGTCGGTTCGGTGTTGTTCGGTTTCCTTTGTTGACTGAGTTTGTCGGTCATCTCTCTGGCGCTCGGCGAATTTCCCTAGCGCTCAGCGATGCTTGTCTAGCGCTCGGTTATCCTTGCTTATCGAGTAGTTTATTTTAGTTTCCTATTGAGGCCGACTCTTGCCATTAATTATGGTCGCGGATTTAATGATGGTATCTATCATTGGGAAGTGTGTGGACCTAGATCTAGTCGTTCCTTCCATTGATGGTGGATCTGAAGGCCAACTTGTTCGGTAGCCTCTTGTATATAATGTAATCTTGTTTGTAGTTTTAGGAGATAGAAGATAGAAGCTAGAAGATTAGAGATTATTGGCAGATCCTCGCATGTTGGAGGACTTCTGTACTTAATTGTAATATCTAGCCTAAACCGGGAAGGCCTTACAGCCCGGCATGTATGAATCAATTGGAATTAATATATGAAAGATACCTGCATTCTCTCTCTCACTTGTGTGTTGTTGCTTCCGCGTGTGATCTCTACAAGGTGGACCTGGTTAGGGTGTGCCTTTGGCCACTCTCCCCGTCTTTCCTTGCGTCAGGTGGTATCAGAGCGAAGTGAGATCTGGATCTAGGTTTGCGAATCTAGGTTTGAGGGTTCCCTCTTGTCAAACCCTAGTTGATTTGTTGTGGGGTAGCAAATTGCGATCTGGCCTGCAATTGCAGAGGGTTTCAAGATGGTTCGTGGAAGGCGAGATGCAAATCCAGGATTGGCAGACATGTTGAGACAACTTGCTGCTAGATTAGAAGTTGTTGAAACAGCCCATAGAACAAGGTGATGTAGTGATGATGAAATTGAGGAAGAACAAGGTGATGTAGAACCTGCACCGGCGATGGATCAAGGTGAGGAAAGATTGTTGAAGGCTTTGACGAATCTAAAGTCTACACCACACTTTAATCCTCCTGAGTATAGTGGAAAATTGGATTGTAATGAATTGGTGGATTGGATCACCGAGATGGAAAAGTACTTTGAGTATGAAAATGTACCTGAGGAAAAGAAGGTGAAAATTGCAAGCACAAAGTTGAAAAGTCATGCATCCTTGTGGTGGGAACATCTACAATTAGACAGAAAGAGGAGAGGCAAAGACAAAATTAAGGTATGGAATAAAATGGTGAATAAATTGAAAGGAAAGTTCTTACCTTGTGATTATCAGATTAACCTAGTTAGGCGAATGCAAAGTTTGAGGCAGAAAGATAGCTCGGTAAAAGAATATATTGAGGGATTCTATAGACTAGATATCAGATCTGGACATGATGAAGATGATGTGGAAAGAATTGCTAGACACCTGAATGGTTTGAGAGTTTCCATCCAAGAAGAAATCAGTTTGGTTAAATTGGAGAACATCAAAGAGGCTTATCAATTTACATTGAAGGCCGAGGAGAAATTGAACAAGAAACGAGCAAAGACAAAGAGGTAGAGGTGGTAGATTCCCTAGAGGAAGAGGTAGATCTTATGGTGAAAACAGTTGATCTGAACCTGAGAAGACAAATCTGGATAAAGGCAAGAACGAGTGGAAAGGTGAAAGTTCATCTAGAGGCAGAGGCAGTAACTACCGAGGTGGTTATAACAGAGGTGGTTTCCGAGGAACTTGTTACAATTGTGGAGAAGGACATAGATCATTTGAGTGTACACATGCAAGTAAGAAGGTCGGTAGCAGTAGAAATGCTTTGGTGCAAGAAGAGTCACCGAATGAACCTAAGAAGGAAAAGAACTTGATGGTAAGGAGAGCACTTTGGAGTGAAAGTAATAAGGAAGATCCGGCAAGGAAAAGTTTGTTCAAGACCAGATGTAGAGTTTCTGATGAAGTTTGGAAGGTAATCATTGACAGTGGTAGCTCGGAGAATCTGGCATCTGAGGAAATGGTTACAAAGTTGTAGTTGAAAAGGTTGGAACATCCGAAGCCCTATCAGATTTCATGGATCAAAGATGAGCACACACTCTTGGTAAGTGAACAATGTTATGTGAATTTAAAAATTGGAAAGTACTATAATAAGGTGTTATGTGATATCATGCCTATGGATTGTTGTCATATTTTGTTGGGTAGACCTTGGCAATATGATAGACATGCTATATATAATGGGAGATTGCATAAATATACTATTTGGGCTGATGGAAGAAGACAAATCTTGTTACCTTTGATTGAAGAATCTGTTAGTAATGTTTGCACATCTGTGAAAGTTTGCTTGATGGAAGGAAGAAAATTTGTTAAGGATTTGAAGAAGAATGATGTATGTTTTGCTGTGATTCCTAACAAACCGAGTAAGAAAACAGAGGATAGTGTCCCTGAGGAGATTGATAAGTTACTCACCAAGTACAGTGAAATCATTTCTGATAATGTACCTGATGGTTTTCCATTGAAGAGAAGCATTGATCATTGCATGGATCTAATCCCTAGAGCTAGTCTACTGAATAAGGCACCACATTGGTTGACACCTACCGAGAATCAGGAATTGAACCAACAAATTCAAGAATTGTTGCAGAAAGGTTTGGTCAGAAAAAGTTTGAGTCCTTGTGCAGTACCTATTGTATTGGCACCTACGAAGAATGGAGAATGGCGAATGTGTATTGATTCTAGAGCAATCAACAAGATAACAGTGAAATATAGGTTTCCTATACCGAGAATGGATGACATAATGGACAGTTTGACTGGAGCAAAGTATTTTACCAAAATTGATTTGAAAAGTGGGTATCATTAGATTAGAATCAGAGAAGGTGATGAATGGAAGACTGCTTTCAAGACAAAAGAAGGTTTGTATGAGTGGTTGGTTATGCCTTTTGGTTTAACTAATGCACCGAGTACTTTTATGAGGTTGATGAATGAAGTTTTGAAGAAATTCTTGGGTAAATTTGTGATTGTATACCTTGATGATATTCTGATATTCAGTAAGACCAGAGAAGAACATTTGTTGTATGTTAAACAAATATTGCAGAGGTTGAAAGAAGAAAAGTTGTTGATAAATCTAAAAAAGTGTGCATTCATGAAAGAGGAGATTGTGTATCTGGGATTTGTGATTTCAACTGATGGTTTGAAGATGGATCCTGAAAAGGTTGAAGCTATTTTGAATTGCCCTACACCTGAGAATGCTAGTGAGGTAAGATCATTTCATGGTTTGGGAAGTTTTTACCGAAAGTTCATAAGGAATTTCAGTTCAATTTGTAATGCTATGACTAAGACTATGAGAGGAGATAAAAGAGAATCAAGTGGACACATGGAGCTGATAAAAGTTTTGAGACTGAAGAAAAAGGTTGCTAAATTGCCTGTTTTGGCATTGCCTGATTTCAATAAGGTATTTCAAGTGGAATGTGATGCAAGTGGAACTGCAATTGGAGCTGTGTTGAGTCAAGAAGGTAAACCTGTTGCTTTCTTTAGTGAAAAGTTGAATGATGCAAAAAGAAAATACTGTGTATGATCAAGAATTCTATGCTATTGTTCAAGCACTGAAGAAATGGAGACATTATTTGATACCGAGTGAGTTTGTATTGTATACCGATCATAAAGCTTTACAGTATTTGGGTAGTCAGAATAAGTTGAATTAGAGACATGAAATGGGTTGAGTATTTGCAGAGTTATACATTTGTGATAAAACATAAGAGTGGAGTCACTAACCGAGTTGTTGATGCATTGAGAAGAAGGAGATCTTTGATGACCGAGATGAAAATTGAAGTTCTTGGATTTGATGACATGATAGATTCTTATGAATTTGATCCTGATTTTTCTGAGCCGTGGAGGAAGTGCAAAGCACCAATTCAAGATCAACCAGGCACTAAATGGGAAGAATATTTCATTCAAGAAGGTATGTTGTTTAAAGGTATTCAATTGTGTATACCGAGAGGACCAATGAGAACTAATTTGATAAAGGAGAAACATAGTAGCGGTTTGGTTGGACATTTTGGTGTTGATAAAACATTGAGTTTGCTTAAAGAGAAATATTTTTGGCCACAGTTGTAGAAAGATGTTCAGAAATTTGTGAAAAGTTGTGGAATTTGTCAAGTTGCAAAAGGAGTAAGTCAGAATACTGAATTGTATACACCGATTTCTGTTCCTGAGAAACCTTGGATTGATATCAATATGGATTTTGTTCTTGGCTTACCGAAGACAGTAAGAGGTAATGATTCTATATTTGTTGTTGTGGATAGATTTTCTAAAATGGCACATTTTATACCTTGTAGAAAGACATCTGATGCAGTACATATAGCAGATCTTTTCTTTAAGGAAATTGTTAGATTGCATGGATTACCGAGGAGTATTATCTCTAACCGAGATAGTAAATTTGTTGAATACTTTTGAAAGACCCTTTGGAGAAAGTTTGGCACCGAGTTGAAATATAGTTCTACATTTCACCCACAGACCGATGGACAGAGAGAAGTTGTAAACAAAAGTTTGGGAAATCTTTTGAGATGTTTAGTTGGAGACACACCGAGTAATTGGGATTCTGTGTTGGCACAAGCAGAGTTTGCATACAATAATTCAGTGAATAGGAGTACTGGAAAAACACCTTTTGAGATTGTAAATGGCATACAACCGAGAGTATTAGATTTGAGGGATATTGCTGATGAAAGAAAGAGAAGTGTTGAAGGAGTAAAGTTTGCTGAGTACATGAAGACATTGCATGAAGATGTGAAATACAAGTTGGAGAAAAGTAATTAGAAATACAAAGACAGAGCTAATAGATCAAAAAGACATAAGACTTTTGATGTTGGTGATGAAGTAATGGTTCATTTGAAGAAAGGCAGATTTCCTATTGGAACATATGGGAAGCTGAAAATGAAGAAGTTTGGACCTTACAAGATTTTGAAGAGATTTGACAGCGGTAATGCTTATGAGATTGAGTTACCTGATGACATGGATATATCACCTATTTTCAACATTGCTGATTTGTATGAGTATCATGAGTTGGATGAAGAAATGACAGTACCGAATGATTATCCTAAGAAACCAATAGAAGAAGTTGAGCAGATTTTGGAGCAAACAATTGGCAGAAGTACAAGAGGAAAACAGTATATGGAATATCTGGTAAAGTAGAAGAATAGACCAATTGAAGACAGTTCATGGATTTCACAATCTGAGTTGGATGCAGCTCGGATCGTACCCGTTTCATGATTTGGAGAATCATTTTCAAATAACCTCAAGTGTCCGATGCAGGAGCATCTTGGGTCCTTGGCAATCCTGTGTCACCAAAAACATGTTTGTGGTTTCCTGTGTTGCTCGGTTCCTTCTTTGACCGAGTTGGTTCGGTGTTGCTCAGTTTCCTTTGTTGACCGAGTTTGTCGGTCATCTCTCTAGCGCTCAGCGAATTTCCCTGGCGCTTGGCGATGCTTGTCTGGCGCTCGGTTATCCTTGCTTACCGAGTTGTTTATTTTAGTTTCCTATTGAGGCCAACTCTTGCCATTAATTACGGTCGCGGATTTAATGATGATATCTATCATTGGGAAGCGTGTGGACCTAGATCTGGTCGTTCCTTCCGTTGATGGTGGATCTAAAGGCCGACTTGTTCGATAGTCTCTTGTATATAATGTAATCTTGTTTGTATTTTTAGGAGATCAGTTAGAAGCTAGAAGATTAGAGATTATTGGCAGATCCTCGCATGTTGGAGGACTTCTGTACTTAATTGTAATATCTGGCCTAAACTAGGAAGGCCTTACAGCCCGGCATGTATGAATCAATTGGAATTAATAGATGAAAGATAACTACATTCTCTCTCTCACTTGTGTGTTGTTGCTTCCGCATGTGATCTCTGCAAGGTGGACCCGGTTAGGGTGTGCCTTTGGCCCCTCTCCCCGTCTTCCCTTGCGTCAGATTTGCATTGTGATGCTTCTGGTGGGGGCATTGGTGTTGGACTTTCTCAAGATCGTCATCCCATTGTTTTTGAGAGCAGGAAGCTCAGGGGCCCTGAGAAAGCTTTTAGTGTTTATGACAAGGAAATGTTAGCCATAATGCATGCTTTGGCTAAGTTCAGGCAGTATCTGGTTGGTAGTAAGTTTTGCATAAAAATTGATCATAATAGCCTAAAGTATTTCCTTGGACAGCGTGATCTCAATGAGAGACAACAGAAGTGGGTCAGCAAACTTCAATCATATGATTTTGACATCTCTTATATCAAGGGTACTCAGAATGTAGTTGTTGATGCACTTTCTCAGAGGCCTCATTTGCGTGCTATGACTAAGATATCTGAGGATTGGAGACACTTGATCGTTGTCGATTATGCCAAAGATCAGTGGGCGTCTGGTATTATTGATGGGACCATACAAGAAAGCAGGTATACTCTTGTAAATGAGTTGATCATTTACAAGGAGAGGGTATTTCTAGTTCCGGGATCGAGTGTTAGAAAGGTGGTGTTGAGAGCTTTCCATGATTCTCCCTTAGCTGGACACCCCGGGATTTTCAAAACCTACAAGCAAGTGCGGAAGAGATTCACATGGAAAGGCCTGAAGTATGATGTGCAACAGTATGTTAGAGAGTATTCTGTTTGCCAACAGAACAAGCAGGAGCACACATATCCAACTAGGTTACTGCAACCACTTCCCATTCCTGAGCAGAAGTGGGAATGCATTTCTATGGACTTCACTGTGGACTTGCGTAAAGCTTAGGGAAGAGATTACATCTATGTGGTAGTTGATCATCTCACGAAATATGCTCATTTCTTTCCGATCATTACTACATTTTCAGCGACACAGGTTGCAGATTTATTTTTTAGGATATTATGGGAACACTGCGGGATAATATTCAGAGGGCTCAAAATCAGCAAAAGTAGTATGCTGATCAGAGGAGAGTTGCTCACTCTTTCCAAGTTGGAGATATGGTATATTTGATGTTGCCTCCCTACAGGCAATCATCCATTCGGAAGAGCGGAGCTAAGAAGCTCAAACCTCTGTATTATGGCTCTTTCCGTGTTGTCAAACAAGTAGGCGAGGTTGCTGATGAGATTGAATTACCAGAGGACAGCAAGGAGAATAACATATTTCATGTTTCGCACCTCAAGAAGGCGTTAGGTAGGCATGTTGTCCCATCTTCTATTTTACCACCCCTGGATGATGAGGGGAAGTTGGAATTCATTCCTAAGGCTATACTGGACACCAAAGAGAGACATTTACACAGGCGAGTCATCAGGGAATTTTTGGTGAAGTGGCATGGGTTACCAGCTGAGGATGCCACTTGGGAGTCAGAGGATATTCTTCAGCATCCTGGATTGCGATTGCTTGAGGACAAGCAATCTTGGGGAGGGAGGACTATGATGTCCCCAATTTAGTAGGTTTCAAGAGTGTGGATAAGTTAGCTCATCATCGCAACCCTCGTGAGTTAAGATTTGGTTTTAAGGGTCTCTGGTGTTTGACTTGCTATTTTAAGTAAGTCAGGAGAGTGAGCTTCTATTTTTAGCAGTGCTCAGTGGTGATGCCTTGGGTCCAGACTTTGTCAATTCTTCATGAAGCTTAAATAGCTATTTTCATATGGGAGTTATTAATTAAGTAGCTTAATTAATGACTTTATGAGTTCATTGTTCTATTTGAATGGTGTGTTGAGGAACTCTTTAGTGAAAAGAGTACTCATGAAGATATTCGGTTTTGAGTGTGTAGAAGAACTTTGCTTTTAATTATTATTAAAGCAATGGCTTGGGGATTTTCAAACCATCTTTATGCATATTGTTTGTTGAAAATCGAAAATGGTGAGCTCTCAAGGGTTTGGACTTGGGTATGAAGAAATGGCGAATTTCTTCAGACTTCTTGCACTTTGAATTGGATTTATATGTCAATGAATTGTGTTAATGTTTAGGGTTTAGGGTCTTTGATCGTGTTGTGTTGAATTTGGGATTGTACGGCATTGAAAGATGAGCCGCAATACTCAGAAAGCCGCATTAAATTGTTGCGGATTGTGTCAAGGAGAGACACTTTTTTTAAGCAATGAGGAAAGGGTGTTTGGTGGCTGCGATAACCACTATTGAGGCTGCAATTACCAAGGCAAGAGGCTGTGACAGCTCCCTATAAGCTATGTTTCCCTTCTAGTAGGTTGTGTAGGAGTTACATGGTGGAAGTCAACAGAAAATTAATAAGGTGCAAAATTATTATAAACAATCTGCAATTTTCCTACATAATATTGTCAATATTTTGCAAATGAACCATTATGAAAAAATAAATAATTTAGAATTACCTTAATTTTATGCATTGTAATTGTCTTCTATATTTTGGAAATCCCAAAAAAAGCATATATCCAGAAATTACAAAAAAATTGCAAAACAATCCAAGAAACAAAAAAAAAAAGTAAATCCTTCAGCATAGAGCTAGCAGGGCTCTTTACACTTAAATGACCATTACAAGGTAAATAATACAATATTATTCTAATACCCTCCAATAATGGTCAATTTATTAACTACCCTACAAAAGAAACAATCTACAAGTCATTTCACCATAAATGTATAAAAGGCTAACTCCTCTTTGGAATGTTCTCGATATGAGCCTGCTTCTAAGACCTTGGTTGGACTTTTGATCAGCCAACCACTTTTTGCAAAACCTCTATACATGACCAAGTTTACCACAAAAGTGGCATGTCATATTCTTCTTGAAATTCTTATCAAATGTATTGAGTCTTTTCTACTAAGTGGACTCGCCTTTGCCTTTGTTCTGGGTAGTAAATGCAAGTTCCACACTGGTCTTGTCATTGATGCTACCAAACTATTGCCTCCACTACACTTGCGCAATGAATTATTACACAGCTCATCAAACATCAAGTCAACATTAGCGGAGGTAATGTTGAGACTTGAGAGTTTCAATGAAGTGCTCATAGGATCGTGGTAAGCCTTTCAATGTAATGAGCACCATATCTTCTTCCATCTTGCAACCAATAGCTTCCAGCTGATCGCATATATCCTTGATCTTCATAAGGTGCTCCTATAGAGACATCTCATCATCCATCATGATCGAAAAGAAGCATATTTTTCAAAAAGAATGCTTTGCCCTTGTCTGGTGTTTCATGGAAATTCTTCAAATATGTCCAAATCTCTACAGCAATATTGCCATATGGCACTCTAGAAGCATCTAATCGGTGACTGATAACTGGAGGAACATACCACTTCATTGTTATGCTCATCAAATTTATCCTGATCTTTTCCTACAACTTAGGGCAATTAATGTTACCTAGAACAATCTACTCCAAGCACTGATACTCGAAAATCAAGAGCATCCTCTACTTCTAGGCTACATTACCACATTCACCTAGCTGACCCCAAAGTCGAAAGTCCGTTCGCATCAAATTTGTAAACAGTGCAAATTCATTCCAAATTCGGTTTTTTCCTGATGAATTCGCTGTAAATTCATTAAGGACCCTGGTCGAATTTCACCCCATTTTGACCGAATTTTGAATTAGTCACGCGAGCCCAGAGCAAATTTGGATGAATTTGGGTGAATGTCATTTTGTTGACTTTTCATTAAAGTTTTTAAACTTTTTTTTTTGCAAACTAAACCTAAAAGGCTCTAAGTGACCCGATATAACATTTTTTTGGTCTCACACGACATTTCGCACGTACACGGCATTTTCTGAGTTCTCTCCTCATGTGACAAGTGTTTTTCATCAGCGACAGGTCTCCTCACATGACAATTCTTTTTTATCAGCGGCAGGTGGCATTTTCTTTTGTGAAAGTTTTCCCTGTTGGAATTAGATGATAAATATATATGTACGCCTGGTTCTTATTTTTAAAACCTGTGGCTATATTTTATGTCGGTCTAGAAATGTCTCGTCTTTGGGTATATTATATTGAATGCTATAAAATGGATTGGCATTTTGACCATTCTGCAAGCTTATGTGTGCTAGGGTAATATTTATAGGACTCTCCATATTTATATATGATATTGTCCCTCTTTTGCAATCTTGTTGAGCGAAGAAAATTGTATCTGTCTAGAGTGCCTTGTCTTCTGAAACTTTGATTGTACTTGGTCCGTTGTTCATAGCCCAGAGAGCTCTAACCACTTATAAATGTGTTTCTAGTTCATTAAACTCTTTGATGTAATGAATTAGCCAACATATGAAAGTGAAGTTCCCTCATTTTAGTAGCTTTTGCACATTACTAGCTAACGCCACACTATTTCAATATCCTACCAAATAGATCCCTCATACCACGATTGGTTTTTACCATACACCCATTTGCAAAGCCCATGGGTAGCTACAAGTAGTTTTTTTTACATTTTTTTTCTTGTCATTTCTTCCATAAAATTCACGAAAGACTTTGTGGGTGATTATCTCCCTTCCTTGACATGCACATACCCATGAGTCATGGCAATATCAAATTTATCAGACTGTTTTCAAACACAGATGGATTAGATAACACTCTAATTGAAGTAAGAACAATTCTATCAATAACTAAACACTAAAAGGAATGCACAAATTGATACATTTATGTAGAATTTTAGTCATGCTCAGCAGTTAATTAACGTCTGTAGAAAATGATTTTAATTTCCCAGATCATGAGATTTGATTTGATGTGTACCAGTTCAAATTATTTGAACAGCTAATGAAAAGGAAACCTACTAGTTTGTTGTTTGTAGATTCGAAGAATGGTTGCAAGTGCTTCTAGCACTGGGAACTCCCACTTCAAAATAGACAGATGCTCTCCACTATGGAAATATGTGGAAATGGTTCAACCAATGCCAGATGGAGGAGGTTATCTATGGATTTGCAGCCATTGCAAAGAGGAATTTAGTAGCTCTTATAGTAGAGTGAAAGCACATTTGTGCTTTATTCCTCAAAAGAGCATTAAATTTTGTACAAGGAAGCCAAGAGTTAATGGGGTACTACCTAAATCCCTTCTTCCAAACCACATGGTGAACAAATATATTCAAGAGCAAAAACAAGTAGACGAAGCAGTTGGGCATGGTAATTCTCATCCTTTGCAAAATGCTAGAAAAAAAAACAAAAACATCATCCATGGCTTCAGTTTCTACTCCCAATGAGCCACCCATAGAGGGCCATCCATTCTTGCATGCTCCTCAAGAACCGGTTGCAAATAAGAGAGCAAAGGGGCCCTTGGAAATATCATTTCAGAATGAAGCTAGAGACATTGTTGAGGAAGACATAGCAAGATGCATCTATGCAAATGGATTGTCATTTAATGTCGTACGCTCACCGTATTGGCAAAAAATGGTGAGATCAATTAATGAGGCTCCAAAGGGGTTCAAGGGCCCGGGTTTTGAGAAGGTGTGCACCACTTTATTGGATAGAGAGGTGATCAATGTAGAGGCTTCCATGCAGCCCATCAAGGATTCATGGATCGAAACAGATGTGACCATAGTATCTGATGGATGGAAAGATGCGAGAAATCGTCCTTTGGTAAATATTATTGTAGTGTCCACAAGAGGTGCAATGCTTTTGAAAGCTGAGGATTGTGAAGGGGAGGTAAAGAATGGTCCTTTCATTGCAAACATTCTCATCCAAGCCATTGAGCAAGTTGGCCTTCAAAATGTTGTTCAGGTAGGGTTGTCGAGTTATTAGTTGAGGAGTGCTTCGAACACATTTTTTAAACACCTTGTGTTGTGCACTCACTCAACCTAATGCTGCAAAAAATTGGCACTAAGATTGAGTGGATTAAAAAAATGTATGAAAATGCACAGGAGATCTAGATGTTCATCACAAACCACCATATGACGCAAGCCATATTTAGACAATTCTCGAAATTGGAGCTCTTGAAGGTAAGTTAAATTATTTAAAATTTAAATATGTTTTAGAAATTTAGTCACTTTAGTTTAATAATCTTTTTATGTTTTTAAATTTTAAATTTTAATTTTGATCTTGATTTTAATTTATTATTGTTTTGATTTTAAAATAGGTTGTTGAGACCCGCTTTGCCTCCAACACTATTGTTTTCAAACGCCTTGTCAAGGTTAAAGAGGCATTGTCTAGAATGGTAATCAGTGCTAATTGGAGCATATGGAGGCAATCTAATAGTGTGACTCTTGGTGGGATCGTGTTGAGTACCTCCTAAGGTTCACTGAACCTATATTGAGTATGATCCGATACACTGACATGGATAGGCCTTGGTTGGGTGAGGTATATGATGGCATAGACTCCATGATTGAGAATATTAGAAATATCATAAATGAGAGATAGCAAGATCCTGATGAAAATTTCTTCAAGGAACTACAGATAATCATGGTAGACAGATGGAACAAAATGACTAGCCCTTTGCATTAATCCCCCCAAGTTCTATAGTCAATCAGTCCTCAAGGGGAGTACCACTAGAGTTGCCCCATACAGAGATCCTGAAGTTGCTCAAGGGTACAAGGCAGCCCTTCAAAGACTCTTTCCCGACAACATACGACGTACAATGAGGTCTAAATTCATGAGTTTCGCAAGCACTGATGATTTTAGTCTTGACGCTCTTGAAGACAAGAACAATGCTAATGCTCATAAATGGTGGTACTTCCATGGACAAATGTACCAGCACCTGCAACCCATTGCCATCAAAATTTTATCACAAGTTCTTAACTCTTAAGATTCTAATTTCTAAATTCTTGTTGATCAATATTGAATTTATATTTTAAAATTTTTTATTCAAAACTCTTAACTCTTTAATTTCAAAATTGTAAATCTTGATAAGTTGCTAGTTCATCATCATCTGAGAGGAACTGGAGCACGTACTCCTTCATCCACTCAATAAAACACAATAGACTAAATTCCAAGAAGGCAGATAACTTGGTCTTTGTGCATTCAAACTTGAGGCTCACAAACACACAAAGACAATGCTTACAAAAAAGTTGAGGCAAAGCATTGGGATGTTGAACCAGAGCGTGTAGAGTTGGAAGCGCAATTTGATGCACTTGCAATTGATGATGGTGATCTCAAGTTACATAGTGATGTTGAGGCTGATCCTAAGGCTGCTAGTACTAATGCTAGTGGCACTTTTTGTGCTTCTAATATGATACAACAAAATGATGATGATTTGTTTGATGGTTTTTGATGATATTTCTCTTTGATCACTAATGATTGATTATAAATGTTGACATTATTGTTTTTGAACCAAAACATCGATATGGTGGTGTATTTTGGCATTTTGTTATCTCATTTGAACTAAAACAACAATATATGTGGTGGTATATTTTGCTATGTTGTTTTATTATTAGCATAGTAATGTATGAACTTATTTGATGTTGCATATGTATACATATGTATATATATATATATATATTTATATTTATATTTATAAAAAATAAAAAAATTGTACAGACAAACCCAAAATGAATTGAACCCAGCCCAAAAAAATTTTGGACGAATTTTGAACCCGAATCTCGAACTCGCATCCAAACTGGCAACTTAGCTTCCAAGTATTGTAGTTCTCATCATTGAAGCCTTGACACGAAAACCGAGATCATCTTTTCAAAAAGCTTCAATGCTGATTTGTTGTCAAAAATCAGAAAACCTTCAGCAAGGAATTGGTACTAATTGCAAAAATTCTATTTTATAAGGTCAAAAGTAGTCAAACCCTTTTGACACGCTTCCCAAGGCAATTTGTTCTTAAGAAAAAACTCGATTTTATTGTAAAAATCAGTGAAAAAACAAACATACATGATTTTGTCAAAAAATCGGAAAAAGGCTTTTGCACAAAATACCATTAGAAACCCTAATAATTCTGCTAGAAACACTCGATTTTTTGTTTGTAAAAAATTGTCAAAAAAGTTCTACAAAAGCCAAGCTTTGAGTGTAAACACCCATGTTTTTCAAAAAACCATCAAAAAATCTAAATCCTCAGGGTGCATGTGAGAAAATGGAAACGGATTCTGCAAAGTTGTTGCAACAAAAAAAAAGAAACACTCAAAAATTTCCTTGCACAACAACTGCAAAAGAAACCTTAGCCACGGGTTTCACAATACCCACAATTTTAAACATCTTTAAAAAACCACCAGCCCTCTAAAGAAACCCTAGCTCACATATGCCAAAGAAATCCCAACCGTGGAATATCAAACAACCAGTCGAAAAAAAATACAGCCCCTTCAAGCTGCAAACACAACTCGTAAGCAAGCAAGCTCAAGAGCTAAAGACTAGAGATGATGCCTGAAACAAATGTGAGATTAGGCTTTGAGAGTCGTCTAAAAAAATGATGCAAGAACTCAAAGAAAACCGACGCGACCCCTTTGTAGATGACACCAACAAGAAAAACAAATTGCAGCCCATGAACAAAAAAAATGCCAATTTGAAACCATTCTCAAACAAAACACGAGCTGGAAACCCTTCGTGTGCCAAAAAACACAATTTTTCTAAATGCGTTTTGCACTTTAAAACCACAAAGATTCTGTACATGCATGACCTAGAACACAAATAAACGCCTTCTCTCAAAAATCTTCTAAAAACCGTGAGTCCAAACAACAAACTCAAAACCCTTCTATGAGCCGTTCAATTTTTATTTATAAAAAAATTGGGAAAAAACATCTAAAAAATTCAAAAAAATTTCTAGCCTCCTTCACAATTTTTCATAAAAAACTGTTAAAAACTTATGGAAATTCATTTCAAGTTTTAAAGTTGCGAACTTGAAAATTTTCTAGTAATCCTATGGGCTCTAATACCATGAAATGATAATTGATTGATTGAATGAGTAATTACAAAGGACACAAAGGCTCCTTAACTAAGAAATTACTAAGATACCGATGCACACCAGTTCTGGGCGAATGCGGAGGCGGGTGCATTCGGATTCAGATGCGGATCCGGATGCCCTACGGATGCCATCTGGAAGCGCATCCTGGGCGCCCGGATGCGTTGGGAACTGAGCGCATCCCAACGCATCCGAGCGCCCAGGATGCACTTCCGGATGGCATCCGCAGGGCATCCGGACACATCCGGGCGCATCCATGTCAAACCGTGGGCCCAGGCTTGTTTTTTATGCAAAAAGCAACGTTTTAAAACAATAAAATATGCATTTCAATGAATATTTTATTCATTGTTTGACTTGGAAACCCTAAAACGGCCCTAGAAGAGGCCATTCAACATTTAATCTTCTCATTTCTTATGCAGCTTGAAGATTTTTTCATTTCTCTCCATTTTTTATTGTGAAGCTAAGGTGATTTTTTTCGAAGAGGAGTGTTCATGGGCTAAGAGATAGCTTCCACGGAGGAGTTTTCAGCATCAAAGGTAAGCATTTGATCCCATTGTTGAGTTTTTTAATGGATTTTTTTGAGGTTTTGATGGATTTTTTCAAGTTTGGGAACAAATATTTGAAGTTTTTTTTCATTTTTTCATTTTTTAAGAAATAATGAAGCAAGTTTAGCTATTTGTTTTAGACTATTTTTGTATCATTGTTTTGCACTTGTAAGCTTGATGTTCATAGTTTTTTTCTAAATTGTATTTATTTATTTTCTTATTATAGCAAGGAAATCGATTGTATTGTGCAAGAATGGCCACCGCCGGTAGTCAAAGTTCAGTGGGAGGGCAAAGTAACGATAATTTTAATATTCATGTAGGATCTCCCTTATGGAGACATACCACTAGAGTATCACAGGTTTCAGGAGGTGGCTCGTATCTTTGGAAGTGCAATTTTTGTCAAAGTAACAAAGGAAAACCATTCAATAGCTCATATTCCCGTGTAAAACTTCATTTTATGGGCCCTTCTAGAAAAGGTATTGCAATGTGCAAAGGCCCAAATGGAAAGGGGCGGTCTAGTGCACAGATAGCTTCATTTGTAAAAGAACAAGAAGAGGCTGATTGTTTGGTTAAAAGATCAAAAAAGAGTTTCTATCAACCTCCATCCGGAAAGAACAAAATGCAAGTACCCAATGAACTAGTTGTCTCCTCCAAACATCCATTCTTGGAAGTACCTATACCGGGAGAGGAAGAGGAAGAAGTAGAAATTTCAGCCCGCAAAAGAGGCCCATTGGATAGTGCATTTAAAATGGAGGCAAGAGAGCTTGTTGATGAAGCCATTGCACGTTGTCTCTATGCTAATGGTCTTCCTTTCAACTTGGTAAGATCACCATATTGGAAGAAAATGGTGGAAGCCATCAATAAAGCCCCAGCTGATTACGTAAGTCCCGGGTATGAAAAGGTGCGTACCACTTTGTTGCAAAAAGAGAGGATTGCTAAAGAGAGGGCTCTTCAACCAATTAGACATTCTTGGAAAACTTCAGGTATAACTATTGTGTCTAATGGATGGAAAGATACAAGAAATCGACCATTAATCAATGTGATTGCAATGTCCCCCAAAAGGTCAATGTTTTTGAGGGCTGTTGATTGTGAAGGGCAGGTAAAGGATTCAGTGTTCATTAGTAGAATTCTCATTGAGGCCATAGAGATGGTGGGGAGGGAGAATGTGGTACAGGTGGTTACAGACAATGCCAAAAATTGTAGGGGTGCAGGTGCTTTGATTGAGGGTCGGTATGACCATATTTTTTGGACACCATGCACAGTACACTCCCTAAACTTGATCATGCAACAAATTGGCACTCAAATTGATTGGGTGAAGCAAATTTACCAAGAAGGGGAGAAGTTACAAATGTTTGTGACGAACCACCACATGTCACAATCCATATTTAGAACATTCTCCAAATTGGAGCTGCTGAAGGTAAACTCAAATTGTAATTACTAAATTAGTAAATCTCATTTATTTATGGTCATGTTCAATTATCAAATTGTATATAAGTTATAACTTTGCTTAATATTTATTGACATATTGTTAACTTGCTTTATGCTTAGGTTGCTGAGACCCGTTTTGCGTCTCATACTATTGTTATGAGACGACTTGTGAAGGTGCAAACAGCATTAAGCCAAATGGTTATTTCTAACCAGTGGGGTATATGGAAGGCTTCAAATTCAGAAAGAGCCCAAAAGGTCAAGGCTTGGGTCTCGGATGACAGTTGGTGGGCTCGGGTGTAATTTGTGTTGGATTTCACGGACCCTATCATGACCATGCTCCGCTTTACCGATACAGATACACCTTGCTTGGGAGATGTGTATGATGGCATGGACACCATGATTGAGAAGGTAAAAGTTGCCATACAAAATCATGAGAATGACCCCATAGAATGTGAAGCCTTATGCAATAAGGTGGAGGCAATCATTCATCATCATTGGGAGAAGATGACTACCCCATTGCACCTCCTCGCATATGCATTATCTCCAAGGTACTATAGTCAACAAGTACTTGGTATGCCAGGAAGAGTTGCACCATATGCGGATGAAGAAGTTGCTAATGGGTGCTACAAAGCTTTTACAAGGCTCTTCCCAGATGATCAAATGCACGACTCAATGAGGGAAGCATTTGGCTTATTTGCTTTGGGTTCAAAAATGTCTCCATATGCAATCAAGGACCAATATAAAACGGGAGCTATCACTTGGTGGTACATGTATGGTGAACCATTCAAGTATCTACAACCTCTTGCAATCAAGATCCTGTCACAAGTAAGTTTTTTTGTTGTTTTTTGTTTACCACATGTATTCTACAATTTATTGTTTAACATTCTTTAAATTGTTTTTCATTTGTATGTTTAATTGTGTGAACACTATCCAGGTTGCAAGTTCTTCTGCTGCTGAAAGGAATTGGAGTACATACTCTTACATCCATTCAGTAAAGCGCAACCGGTTGGGCTCAAAGAAAGCTGAGGACTTGGTTTACATTCATACCAACTTGCGTCTTTTGTCACGCAACCAGAATGAATACAAGGAAGGGTCAACCAAGCTTTGGAATGTAGTCCCTGAGTGCGCAAACTTGGATGCAACGCTTCATGATCTTACTGCAGTCACAGATGATGGTGATGATACCATCACACATGGTACATCTAGCACAAGTGGAACCGTTCTTGGTTCAAATGATCTTGACCTTGCAGCAATTGGACTTGGAGATAATGAGAATGTGGATTTTCTTGAGAATCCTTATGATTCTCAATCTAATTAGTAATCCTTGATTGATAAACAATGAAACATTGAATGATGAACTAAGTTTTGAGTTTGTAATTTAAATTAGTTATTGAACTTCTTTCTATTTGAATATGTTTGTCTATGAAGTTTAAGTTGAAGTTGAGCTATCGAATATGAAATATCTTGAATCTTGTCACTTGATGTCTTGATCAATGGTAAAGTATCATTATTTTGATAATCTGATTCATACTATGATCTATCAAATGATTTATTTAATATTTTTGTATATTTCAGATTTCTTGCACTTCATATATATATATATGCATCCAAACGCATCCGCATCCAAAAAAAAAAAAAAATTCACGCATCTGCATCTGCATCCGCACCCGAATCGGCAACTTAGAGAAATTACAAAGAAAATGTTTCTAAAGTGTGAAGAACCTGCCTGGCTCTTTGTTGAAGGTAATATTTATTTCTGAATTTGCTTGCAATGTCTTTTTTTTTTAAAAGATAATATTTTACTTCAAAAATATTTCCAGAATTGAATAATGTTTAATATCAATTAATTCTAAACTTCTGAGCTCACCAGAATGGATTAAATTTACAAATTTGTCAATTACAAAACCACATATCAAATTATAAATTCAAATTGGCACCTTAATTGCAAAACGTGGCCAACCTGGAAGAAAACACAACCACCAAAAGGAACATAAGACTCCAAAGTCTGAAAGCAGCCTTGAGAATATGGAATGCAGGCCCACAATGATGAAACGCAAACCTCCCAAATGCTTACGTAGCTCTCTCCAATGCAAAGCAGTCTCTTAACTTGAACGTACAGCTGCTAGAAGACAAAATGCAGCCTCCAGGTATAATTTGCAGCCAATAATTAATTATTTGGTTTTCTGATTTGAAACGCAGCTCCTCTGGAAAATATCATATCCTTGCTAACAATTCGTAACCAGACTAGAAGATACAACAGCCTTCTAGTATCAATATAATCTTATGAAGATAATCGAAACAGAATTATGAATACATCAGTAACAGCAGCAAATTAACAATTCTCCTCAAATTTGGTATACAACAGCACCAAATTTGCATCCACAGAATCAAAATTAGATTTCCAAAATTCAGTAGCAAAATTCACCACCAATTAATGATGATTCAAATTGCAGAAGTGAGGAATCAGTCCTCAAACCCTTGCCAACTTCTCCACAACCAAAAACTTCATTAAAATTGCATAAGTCAAGAATGAGGATCGAATTCTCATAAAGTTGTATATATAATATTTTCCATAGCTTCTCAATGACACTTTTCAATTAAAAGCCACTTGCTTTATGGTTGCACATTTGAAATATAATAAACAATTATATTTCTTTCCACTTTAATGATGAAAAAAAGACCCTTTCATTAAAATGACCATATTCTAACACATAGGGTCCCTATTTTATGAGCTCAAGATTTAAAACTTCTCAAGCCGGTTCCAACGAGCAATAACACTATGATGCCCAAAATAGATTCCCAATAAAAAAGGCAACCTTAGCCGTTTTAATTAAATAATAAACATAATTCACCCATCTTGCAAAAACGACTAAGGAAGCATCAGAATCAAAATCTGACAGCACAAGAGTGATCATGATGATGAAAGATGATGAATGAACCTGACGGGGTGACTTACTAAAAATAGACGCTCCCTCCAAGAATCTTGGAGTCCAAACCAGAAGCCGAAAATAAAATCTGAAAGCATCATATAACTCCTCTAAATCATCTGAGCTCCGTAGAACCATATGATGACTTACTATAAATAGTAAGTCTCTCAAAACGGGGCCAAAACCCACAACAAGGCCAAAACCCACAACAAGGTCCTCTAATCACCACAATTAGCCTACAAGGACCCAATGATAGGCTAAATCCACTAACTCCAATGCTCACTCAAAATGGGGACATTACATAAAGGCTCATTAACTGAGAGCGAAAATAGAAAGATACTAAACTATCTAATTGACACAAAAAAAAATTGGCTAACTAAACTAACTAGACAACTTGAGAGACTTGAATGGCCACTATAAGGTAAATAATACAATATTATGTCAATATTCTTAATTGTTCTATCTAAGCCCAAAAGTGGATTGGTATCAGAGCCCTCTTGGCCCCAGGGGCAGGCAACATGGCCATCCCTAGGGTGGCCTACTTAGATGGTCATCTTATAACTCCCCTCTTACACCATCAATCCTTCATACAAGATGGGCTTCAAATAAATTCATCATCGGGCATATGCACTTTATATTCCATTGTATGAATGCACATATATAAGAGATAATTATTGTCCAAAAATGCATAAGCTGAATATATACCACAAGAGCAGTTGCTAAGATTATAAAATGCTGGAAAAAAGATCTGGGAAGAGTATAAGTCTGCTGCACTTAATCCTGATCTGAATGTGGATAATAACTGATTTATTTGCTCATAGAATTATGGAGGTTGGAATCTGAAGTCTGCTGCTTCCTTAAAATGGAATGCCTGCTTATTCGATCTGATCTGAGAATGCTTGTTTATTCATTTGATGTTTTTCTGCCTGAATGGTTCGATGCCCTGAATGCCCCCTGGCTGTCTCCTCCATTGTGGCTTTAGTGTCCTCCTCAAGATATGTGAATTTTGGAGTGGCCGCCCTTCTATGGTATTGGGTCTCTTTATTAATGCTCCTCTGTTAATTGCTAGTAAACATAATTGATTTCTTGCAATTGCACTTCTTGGAATTCGCATGTCTTTAACCAAACATTTATTGCTTTGCTAGTTAAGATCAAGCTATGTTTTAATCGCTGTTTGTTATGGATCCCATCGCTGTTTTATTATCACTGTTTTCTTGTTTTACTGTTTATAATTGACATAAACAAATCAATTGCTGCTGTTTGTAATAGAAGAATTGCTGCTTAATGAGATCACTGCCCTAGTCTCTCTAAGCATCTCCTATCTTTTTTATTCTTCTGATACCCTTAGGTAATCGCCTCTTTCTTCTTAAATAATCATCCTTAGTTTGTATTAAAGGGAGTCGGCCCAAAAGTCCTATTTAAATTTACTTTGCTTTAATCATGATGGGTTGGATATCCTGGATAAAACCAGTCAGCCCTTGTGACTTTTCAACAATTCTTTTGTGTATATATGGCAAGAGCATTACATTCAACTTAAATTTCAAGACTTGGTGTTTTTGTCTTCTCATGTTTGGGAAATTGTGGGAAGGTGTTATCTCATTCTCCATGTTTGGGAGAGGGTTAGCTTCCATCTTTGGTGAAGAAATCCATAGCTGGACTATGCAAATATGAATGCAAGTCTGTTTGATTGTAAATGGGAAACCTTCAGCATGTGTAATTGAGTTGCAGCAAGTGTATTGGGGCTTTTCGTTGCTTGCATAGAATTGTGTACTTCTGTAACAAGTTTTCATAGTGAAATAGTGATATTTATAGCAATTGAATTATTGTTTTGTGAACGACTTTAAAACATTAAATTTAGATGAAATTAAATCACCATGGAGCATTCATCGAAGTTTGCATAACTAGCAGAGAGTATACAGTTATCCACATTGTTAATAATTGCATCACTGTTTACACAATACAAAATTTAACTAGATGTTTTCCTGCTTATTCAACCAGGTTTGGGACATACCAAGCTATTCGAAGCACAATATTGGAACTCACAGGGCTCAGAAGCAGCCTGATCCCAATCTGTCAATACGGTGAAAATTATTAGGAACATTTAAAGAATTCTTGAGATGAGACATAAGGCAGAATTTATCACTCTAACTAATATAGAATCTAGTATTTTAACCAAAAAAAAGTAAAATTGTACCAAAATTTTCATATTTAAATATTATGCAAAAAAAACATAATGGTAATTTAGTGCCCAAAGAAATTGTTTATGGCTTATCGTTATAAGTTTATAACGAACAAAATGATGTATGTGAGTTAAGGTGGGCTATTACATAAACCTAAGCACATGTGTAGACTAAGATAACCACCACATATATACAAACTCACGAGTAGTTTTACCCAACAGTTTATTTAAGTGTATTAGTAGGAGAAAATACAAGGTCAAAATGAGTCAATAGTGCTACTTGGGTCATCTAGAGAGGTAGGTGGAAGTGAAAAGTACAAAACGAGAGAATTTCAAAGTATTGAGGATTGGGGATCAAGAATACTTAAAAAGTTCATAACCAATACCATTGTCAGGGAGTCAAGGATCGACAATAAGGTATGCTTCATGCTTAATGTAGATAGGCAAGGGTATCTTCACATTTCCATCTCCAAAAGGACATATAAAGGAAGTTATGGAGAATCAAGGATCAAAGATGCCAAGGAATTCATCCCTTAAAGTATGAATACAATGTGAGATATTGAGGATAAGGGATTGGGAGCACCTCTTACAAGGTACCCAAATAAGGACATGTCCAAACCTACACTCCCATTGACATAATGTAGTGTAAATGTCAAGAATCGATTTTTGGGCATACCTTATATCTTGTACCACATTCGAAGTATTCTCGCATCTCTGACTTCAATAAAAATATGTATACAACGAAAAGTTGGAAGTTGGGGATTGTGGATATTAAAGAAAAGGTATCCAAGTAAAGGGATGATCACAATTCGGGCCCCAAAAGGTAATTTAGTGTGAAGGACAAGGTGTCAAGGTTCTGGGGAAAAGCATGATGGCAAGCAAAATTCCATACCCCAACAAAGGCAAAGGAAAAGAGCGACGATTGGAAGAAACGGATCTCAAGAAGAAAAACTTGAAATTCCAACAAAGAAAAGGGATGAAGGCAAAGGAACAAATGAAAGGTCTGCCTGGATGACAAATTCTAATACCTGGTAAGAATAAAGGAAATGGTGAAGTTGGACGGAAAGGCATGCTAGGAAGGGAAACTTGGACATTCAACATGGTCGCTTATAAATTTGAACATAAAACACCATACATTTAGAACATTCGACTTTGAACACATGATTGGCACATGGAGGACAACAAAGGACAACACTTAGGGTAAATTGACAAATGGAGACCCATAAGAAGATTTCTCAAATCACTTATATACGAAGGGCAAAATGGGGCCTAAGTGCACAAATGAGTTGGGACTGAAACCAAAAGTAACCCTAGAGATTTGAGTCCAAACAGAGCATATGGAAAAAATTTAATTGATTAGGGATTTATGTAGGTGTTAGCATGAGGAAATCATTTCAAGCTTCTAAAAATTTTAGCCTTTTATCATGACTTGGAGCAATAAATACATTGCAAAACATGTTACTTAAATTTAGATTTAGTTTCTGATACAATCGCTGGGGAAACTTATACCCTAGGAAATAGACTATTGATCTAGACAAAAGAGAAAATATAGGTGAAAAATATCAAACAGTTAAACAGAATTTAGAAACTTAATCTAGCAATGACCAGGAGTGGATATTAGTATCCTGACCATCAATTTCCAAAGAGAAAAAGGCCAAACTCCTTGTGATGCTAAGGGCACAGTCCAGAATTCACCAAAGTCCTCCAAAACAATGAATTCAAAAAAGGATCGTGAGGAGCAGCATCCAAAATTTGTCTAATAAGCCCTTAGAAACATTGAATTCAGATGGCAATCATGAGGAGCAGAGTCTACAAATGGATACCAAGTTTAGGCTGCCTAATAAGCTAGAGCAGCAAGCTGGACATTCTGGACAAATAATATAAGTGAAGAACAATAGGATTTAGAGAAATAAGATTGATCACTCTCTAGTGTCTTGTTGTGACCTATATTTCACACCCCGCCCATCTATGATGGGATCCCATATCTTTTGGGTTGCTTGCCCCCTTTTTGTTTTCCCGTCTCAGTTGCTCCTATAGCAGTCTCTTGGTTTTCCCATTGAAAATAAGGATTGATGATAACACTTAGCCCCAAAAGCCGCTTGCATTCAACAGAGGTGCATATGAAGCTGTCTTCATCAACAGAGCTGCCACACACGAGATCCTCTGAATCTTCTGTGGTAGATCAATACCATGAAGACACCTGATCAGTCCTTGCATCGAACATGGAATGGAGACACCTTGAACACGTGATTAATGGCATCGAAGGAATGGTTAGGGAAGATTGATTCCCCAAAAGTCTCTGAACACAATCCCGTCCAAAGCTCACTTGGTGAGAGGAAGAATCTGAATGTCAAATAAACTTGTCACAGCTACTTCAGTGCGAGCTTCGTGTGCAAATCCTCCATACATCTGGAGTCTCTGTGAAAGTCCAAGGGAAAGTAATCTTGTGCGCCTAAAACATAAGGATTACGATGGTTACGAATCAAGGAAATCTCTGAAGAAAGAAATGTTCGAAATATAAAATCCACCATATACGCTCAAAGTAACAGAGCAGGTTTCAACGCAGTCAAAGGACAAGTAATCCGCCATCCAGTTAAAGTCCCACTCCGGTTTCCTCGCGAGCGCGAATGGCATGGGGTCACGGAATGTGTGCTTTGGACAAAATCCGCATGCCTTCCAAAATCCCACCCAAGCACATTCCCGAGCGCATATGTGAGGGGGTTGCGGAACATGCCAAAGGAGGAATAATCCGGCACCCACTAAGAATCCAGCCCAAGCACATTCCCGAGCGCATATGTGAGGGGGTTGCGGAACATGCCAAAGGAGGAATAATCCGGCTCCCACTAAGAATCCCACCCGAGCACTTTCCCATGTGCGTAAACAAGCCATTTGCGGAATGTGTGTTAAGCACATAATCCGGCACCCACTAGAAATCCCACTTGAAGGTCTTGACAACCACGTTTTCAAGCATGCTAAGGAATTAGTCCAAAGAACAAGAATTTGTCACCTTGCAAGAATCCCGCCCAAACATATTATCAAGTGCAAATACAAGGGGGTCGCGGAACGTGCCTAAAGAAGAAAAAATTCGGCATTCACAAGGAATCCAAAACAACGATAGAATGTTTGAGGATGTTCGACGACAAGCAATCTCGACCCATGATGGAATCAACGAACAACAATAGGATTCAAAATTCATGTTGAGATGGGAAATCAAATCCATTTTGGTGCTAAATTAAAAAATTAACTAAATATTAAATTTTATATTTAATATTTAATTGTTAAATTTGAGAGAATAAATCGATTTGAAGCACCATTTTCAAAATTGAAATAATAAAGTTTTTTTTTATTCAAGTTTTAAATTTAAAATTGATTAAATATTAATTTTTATTAATATTTAATTAATTAATTTTCAAAATCAAAAAAACAAAATTGGAAAATAAAGCTCAGTTTTAATTGATTATGGATTTAAATGAAAAAAAATTAATTGAATATTGATTTTTATTAATATTTATTATTTAATTAAAACAAAAAATCAATAAAATAAAATAAAAAAGCAATAAAAAATGAAAGTTCACAAAAATTGGAAATTGCTTTAAAAGATTTTTGATTTTATGTTTTAAAATTTGAAATTGATTAAATATTGATTTTATTAATATTTAATTAATTACCTTCCAAAAATTAAAAAAAATTAAAAAATTGGAAAATCAAGAAATGGATAAAACTTCTTCATGAAGACAAAGCACTCAAATTGGCAAATTCTAAAAAGCGAGAAGAAAAACTCAGACAAGTGGCAGAAAATCTCTTCAAAATTGGAATCTTGGGAGACAAGAAAAGCAGTTTCCTAAATTGGCCTGCAGTCTTTAAAGCAGTTTTTTAGGTTTTGCAACTCTATAAGAGAAAGCCTCTCATATTTCATTCACACAATTCGAGAAGAGCAAACTTGAGGATATTCTTGAGAGGAGAGAGAAGATTGTTCCTTTTGAAAGGCGTGAAGTTTCTGGGTAAAGAAAAGGATTATTTCTTGGAGTGAAGAAATTTGTGAAATTTTTAGATTTTCTTCAGTAAGCCGATAAGAGGCACGAATTTACATGAGAGAGAAAATTCAATGTTGAGCAGGATGGAGAAATTCTGGCAAATTTCTAAATTTTGAGAAGAAATGATTTTTTCTTCTTTTTTCGTGCTCTTATAGGTTTAGTTTTTTTCAGATGGCGGAGCCTAGAGGAACAAGCGTAAGCAGGAGACAATTGATAAAGAATGAACAGAGAGAATTCTACCTAGAGTCCAAAATTGTCTCGAAGTGGATTGAAGTGAAGGACACGAAGCTTGGATGCCTCGATTTGAGCAAGTTCCAGAGAAGGATGTTCGGCTACAAGGACCAACACCCGACACACCTAGCTGTGTGGAACGTGGACAGCGCGGGATTGTAGCTGCAGATGGATTCCCTCCCGCCTTTCAGCATGCTCAGTTGATCGTGGAATGTGCAAAACATTACCAGTCCAATGATAGAACGATTAAGGACTCAGATGGGAATATCATTGCAGATCTCTCCCCGCCAGCTATCTTGAAGCATTTGGGATCCCTTCATCTCGGAGGTTGGTCTCGAAGACAAAGGAGCAAGCGCACAGAGTTTAAACAGCTGGAGTTCAACACTGTAAGGAGATCATCAACAGCAAATGGATGAGGAATAAATCCCACTACTCCAAGTTGCCCAAGGAGCTTGTGTGGATGGATTTCCATCGAGAGTATAGTGATCTAATAATGATGCTCAGCAAGATATTTGGCTTACCCCACTCCTACCTGTTCGAGACATGGATGTGGTACTTTGCTCAACAGGTAGTAGAGGAGTTCAATCACATCGATTGGGCTAGGTTGATTAGTGACAACCTCGATGAGCAGTTGAGGAATTTGGAGCATATGAAGAAGTTCTTCATGATCTCATACGTGATATATATGCTGGCACAAAACACGAGGTATGAAGGACTACGATACAAGGGAGTCCTAGGAAGTGGAAATCCACAGTTAAGGGTCCACGACTGTTACCCACAGCTGCATCTACAGACCATAGATGACTACACCCAAGTTAATGTGTTTGGAATGCGCATCGTGAGGACCTTGCAGAAGGGATTGCATATGAGATTGTCTTTTGAGGCAATGAAGCTGGTGGAAGAATTTGGAGCATGGTTCATTCAGTTTCCCACCTCCTATATCAGATTGCAAGGATTTTCTGAGCAATCGTTCAAGCTTCCACGGTACCCTACCGATAAAATGATCCTGTTGAAAGTCACCCGACAGTTGACAGCCTATGACAAAGTCCTGAAGAAGAAGAAGTTGGGACTGGAATTCCCACTTTCCATTGGAAGTGATGCAGTTGAAGTGTGCCCTTGTCTACTAGCAACTGAAAGGTCATCTAACGAGCTGAAATTCTTTCGTCTACCACTCTATCCAGGACGACCAGATTTTGATCCATATAATAAGATTAGAGTAGTGGCAAGATGAGGCATCAACACAGAGCTCACCTTGAGGACTTTTGGGCAAATGCGGTTAAAGAGAATGAAGTTAGGAGGAGGATGTGCTCCCGATTGCCATTAGACCTGATCAGGGCATGTAAGATTGTCCACATTCCTGATCAGATGGAAGAGGATCTAAATGTGCTCCAGAGAGGTTTTAACCCAAATAAAGAAAAGGTCATTCATCCTTACGACTGGCAGAGAAAGAAGATTGTGGATCTTGATGCACTAACAAAGTCAGTCGTGGACTTTACAAGGTGATGGGTAGAACGAAAGCTTGACAGGATGACTGTGCCAAAAGAAGATTGGACCTACAAGTTGTTAGGTCATCCACAGCTGCGAGATGAGAGACCAAGGCAGCCATCTAGAGGAAGAGTAGAAGAAAGAGACATCCCATCAGGGAGTGTAGAGCACAGAAAGGAGAAGGGTGCGGCTCAAGAAATGCATACAAAGAGGAGATTGGATCTTAATGTTGAAGAACCACAACAGAAGAGATTAAGGTCCGAGAGTGCGCCATCTTCGCCTAGTCGGACTCCCAGTGTGCAGGAAATAGGAGCATTCACCAGGCACGAAGGAGAAGCAAGTGAAAGAACTCAGCAAGGAGAACAACGCATGACTAGGCCGATACAGGATAGATTGAGCATTAATGCCAATGAGAGGTTCATGCCAGGAAGGAGCAAGGAACAGGATGTGACAACGGAGGAGAAGCTCGGTGTTTTCTTCAAAAAGATAATTGAGGAAGAAATTCTTGAGGTAGAAGCAGAGGCCCCAACAGCAGATGAGGAGATTCCCACCACAGAGGCACTTGCTCTTGAGGCAATGGTAGAGAGTCTTGGAGCCGAGGAGATTGATACCAGAGCAGTGCAAGGACAAGAGAAGTTAGCAGTGCAGAGGGACCAGAATACAGAAGTTCCAGAGTGGCTCAGGCAGAGGATTCAGAGAAGCCAGGAGAAGGAGGTTGACCCTGCAATTGAGTTATAGGAGATTCTAGATCGAATTGACCGATTAGGAGAAAAGAGAAAAGCCAAGAAGTTCACCAAGGTCGTGAGAGGAGAATCAGGATCCAGAGTTCTACAGATAGCAACTCCGGCAGTCGACAAGACCAAGGATCAAATTGCTCCTGAGGAGTATCACATAACAGAAGTTGATCTTGGTCAGGCCTCTCGAGCACAGGTCATGGAGAAATTCGATGATACGACACAAGTTGTCAAGGATAAGATGAGGAAGTTGGAAGAGAAATATCAGCGATAGAAGGGAGAGATCAGGGCTTTATGTGCATACATTGACAGCTTACCTCGCCCAATTCAAGAAGAGGATCCGTCTTTTTCTCCCCCACCAGTTGTTCCAATCGAGTCGGTTGAGGCCATCAACAAGATTAGGAGGATTGTGCAGGGTGCAGAGACTTGAATTAGGGGGATAGAGAATGAGGCCTACATCCACGCTGAGGAGTTAGTTCAGATTCACGATAAGACGCTGGCCATCCTTTCCCGAATTCGTTGCATGGAGGAGACTTGGGAGGATGAGCATATTTATCAAGATGAGGCAATCTCTGACTTGCAGGAGCTTATGGAAACCCCTAGGCAAATCTTGGTTGACAGCAAGGTCATCGGAGAAGGAGCATATGATTTCCCTTAGTTGTATGGTGCAGTTCTCTTGGCGAAGTAAATGTTTGAACATTTTACTAACGAGTCAGTTTGATTGAAGGGGATAGGTGAGAATATCCAGCAGCTGTCCAATACCATTGCATCACTGTGGTGACAAAGGTTGGCCGAGGAAGAAATAACGATGGACAACATGAAGGGGAAATTGGAGGAGTTCTTTAAACTTAACTCTTTCATGAAGGATGATTTTGAGAACCTCTATGCCTTCTCAAGCAACATGCACACAACTCAGGATCTATTACCAAAATGGGAGGACAGCCTGCAGAGATCAGAGCGAGCAGTGGTGGCACTGGAATTCAGGTAGGAAACGGCGCCGAGTGTCAGCATTGATGAGTTGGAGGCCATATTGGGTAGATTCCAGGAATTCAAATGCACAAGTCAAAGATAGATGCATTTAATGCATAGTGGGTATACATGTGGTGGCTATTTATGACACCCCACTCTCTTCTTGAGCATGCATGTGTAGTGGGCATTTATTACCCACTACGGTAGTGGTTTCTTCCTCGCATTAAGTTAGATTCCCTTTAATGTGCCCTAGCCCTAATTAGGGCTGAGGTGGCAAAATCTGGGCCATCGGTTATTGTTTTGATCCGGGCCATTCGTTGTTTTCGAGGACCTATATAAAGGCCTCTTCTTCTCATTTATAGGGAGCGAATTTTGAGATTGTTGCTTATGAGCTATTGAGACAATAGAATTTTCATTGAAGTGTGGTGATCATTTGATGTGTCTTGATACTTGCTTGGTTTCATAATCCTCTCAATCAAATTAAGTTTAGTAGATAAAGTGTTATGATTGTTTTGGAGAATACGATGATGTTTTGATGAGTTCCTGTGGTTCATACTTTTGACGTTTTAGTGATTCTAAATCATCGTGCAAAGTTAGCCTGAACCCCCTACCCATGTGCCTAAATTCAATCATTAGTACAAACCTTTGAAGATTGCACCAGTTCACATGTAGTTGTAGCTTGACTTGGCGAAGCGGGACTCGATAATTGAGGAATTTGTCCATCAAAATACTTTCTTTGCTATCATAACCCTTAGAAGTAGATTAGGATCTTTGAACCTTAAACCTCTTTTATTTTCGCATATCCAGTGAAAATCCAAAAAATAGTACTTCATTGCAAATCTTTTGATAACATCTACATTCATCATGACATAAAATCTTTCCAAGAATTGAAAACGTAAGGCCCCTTGTGATCATCAGCAAATCACATTTACCACCGAGTTTATCCACGAGTCGAGGAACCTTGGAGTTACCGTATGATCTTCTTGCAATCTTAGCATACGCGGTACTTTGCTCAAGAGAGGATAAGATATCTCGGTATTTTGTTCTACTATTTGGTGAGTCATAAAACACGCATCAACATGTCTCAATAAGAATTTTTCCTGTTTAAAAGAATAGATTTTAGACTAGCTTCTTGTTTTCGACATGAATCACAATATCCACCAGACTGATATTGATACTCATCTCAGTGGCAAGAGCAAAACTAAGAATTTATTGTACTACAAGAATATGCAGAGTAGGTCTGTGCAGGTTATAAAGCCCTTACTTATGCTGAAGTTAGTCAAGCATAGCATAGTTGCCTTGCAGATTGAATACAATTGGACTGAGTTCATAATTTATAACTTACATGCATATCACGTTTATGGTTCAGAATGGATTTCAAGTAAGTATGTCTTGAAAATCCTGAAGATGTAATTGGTTTTTACAATGGGAACAATTTCAGTGTAATTTGCACTACCACAAATGGAATAGTTGTTTTAAGGACCAACAAAACGGAATAGCAAACAGGGAGCAATAAGTTTTGTAGATTGTAATAGAGGTCTCAGTATATCAGATATTGGAAATAGGTACATTCTCATGACATTGGCAAAAGTGCGTTATGCTGAAAAGTTTAAGCCAGTAATACAAAATTGTAAATCTAAGATTTACAACTAGATCAAATTCTCCTAGGTATCTATGAGCTGAATATTCATATTGACCTCCCATAGATCTTACTATACATCCAGACCCTTCCCATAAATCTAAATTATTCCCATTATGGACAAGATTCAAGCTGCATAAAGAGGCCTGTTGCAGATAATTAACAAGGGAAGACATTGTATATATTGAAAGACAGACATTAGATATTTCAAATTTTAATTTGAACCAAATATAACGAACCAACGGTAAGAGGTTATAATGCATGTGACTTCAACCGATCAATTATGCCTCTACTCGACACAATCCCAGAGCTACAAAAATGCTATCTCTGCTATGCTATTTACTTCAGTCTTTTCAATCAAAAAGCGCGGAGATACTCACCAGGGCAGAATGGGCTGTAAGAAATGGTACAATCCTTAACCACAGCTGCCACAGCATATCAGGACTCCATAGTGATGGAGGTGTTGTGCTAAGTTCCCAAATCATGCGAGGCAATGTCAAGTTCCCAAAATTAGACATGCTAAAAATTTATAAAATCTAAAAATATAATCCTGCCAAATTCAATGCCTGTTCACAGGACCACTTACTGTAAATGCACTACTATAAATATGGATTTTAAGTAAACATTACTTGGGTTACAAGGATTGCATAGATGCTTTTAAACATTTTGAATACTAATATAAGGCTTTTACAAACAGGTGACGTTGGGTTTTATCAAATTAGAAGAAAAAATGAGCTACAAAGGTTAAAAAATGCGTATACCCTTAAACAGAATTTTGTCCCAGAAGACTAAAACTGATTTGCATATTTAAAATTGGGTGTCGAAAACGTTTTCGGTTATTTTTACTTGCTGAGAGCAAAAGATTTGGACGCACTGTAGACCAAAAGAAACCCGCCATGATCGAAGTGTTTCGAATATACAAAACTTCGAGTTCTTTGCTTCCTCGGCAGACAATTTGAGGTGGCATCAAGTTTTATCTTTAATCCTTGCTTTAAAGTGAAAAATACGTAGGCTATATCCTTTATTTCGACTAAGGGATTTCATAGCATCTTTAGACTATGGTCCCATGAAGGGGTCTGTCTACCATTAAAAAAATTAGGGGTGGCATTCTAGATAATTTAGAAGTCTTTTATTATTGGATAGTTTTAGCATCAATCAAGTTTTTTGGTATAATAAATGTTAAATAAAATTAAATATATAAAAATTTATGAATTGATGGAAAAAATTAGTGAGAATTAAATAATATAAGCTTTTTTTTTGTTATATAAGCTTCGAGTTTATTTTATTACAAGTTTTTTTATTATTTTTTTCATTTGATGTAGCCTATGACTTTATAATTATAGATCTTGAAGAGCTAACATAAGTTACAACCTTAATTTTAAGGTTGGCTTAGATTATGTAGTAGTTAATAAAAAGTAAAATTTTATGAACTAGTTAGTCTCTTATATTAATGACAATATCTTTCAAACATTTTTATATTTTGATAAGTATCAAGTCAATTATAATGTGTTACTCCACTTGGTCATATATGGAGTACTTGTTAAACATAGTGCAGAAAGTGATTTCATTTCATTAATATACAAATGTTGATGAAGGCCTTTTATAGTAGTGAAACATTGACTAGAGGAAAGGCTAAAATATGAACTACGAGATCATTTTGATATTGTCACATGTCATATTTTATCTTTGTTGAGAAATGCAAAGCAAGGATGCTTGTGAAATTGCTAGATCTTGAATCGTGTCCATCTAGTTAGATCACACACTATAACTCGATTATACTTCCTTTATTAAGTGATGCAAGTAGTACATGTTAAATGTATAGAGGGGATTTATACTAAGTATAAAAATTCATCATTCTTCATCAACATTCTCCTAAATTGTGTCAAAATGGCCAAGGTGTGGAAATGGATCAATACATAATACAAATATAATTGAAAGCAAGCTTTTGTCTACTCTTGGAGTTGTGATTGCATCAATAAGAATGTCTGAAAAATGTGGCAATGTGTTGAAGGGAAGAGAAATATTGTCAAAACATGAAATGAACATGTTCATAAAGACTTCAAGATTCTTTGTCACAACCCATGTTAATTACTTGATGGAAAGACCTTTATTCGATAAATAAACTATATCATGACCACATCTTAATTGGTATTTGATCAATAATATTTTAAACTTAGGATTATTAGTATGATTTAAATATCAATGTATTTTAGTAAAACCAAATTAGTTAAATATGGAACTATTAGTTGAGGACCATTCACACAATGTTAGTTGGATTTATCCTTTTTTATTATTATTTAATTTTTTTGTCTTGTCAAACTAAAATGTGAAATCTTGTGATCACGCTTATCTCTAATTGCATAAGCCTAACTATTTTGAGTATATTGATCTATGTGTTAAAAAATGTTATGATGAGCACGGTGAATTCTATTTTCTTTTAAGTTTACTCGTCAAATCACCCATTCTTATGACCTTTACTTCACCTTGATTCATAACTTTGTAAAATATTAGATAAAAATATTCTTGATTAGTCCTAATATAGATGTAACATGTATACAAGTTAGTCATTTAAATACAATTTTCTTCACTTTAAATAAGTCAAAAGAGTGATAATTAATTTTCCTTCTATTTCATCCTCTGTCTTTAATAACTTGTGTCTTGGCACTAAACACTAGACTATTATGTTCGGTTTATCTTTTATTTTATGCTCATTGTAAATGTTGATTGTTACTATTAGTTATTAGAATTGCACTTTTTTCAGATCTTAAAATATTTTAGACTTGAAAATAATGCAACTTTTTGAGTCATTCTTAATGTAATGTCTACACTTTTATATGCCTTGAGATTTTCTTTATTGGCATTATACTTCTATATATATTAAGGGATGCATATTGTGTGCTTGTATATTTTATACTAAGGGTTTTCATTATTTTTATTAACAAAGGTAGTTGTGTTTATTAAATTATTTGAGCATTTATTAAATTATTTGAAATGATTCTTATTTTATGCATCATTCTTGTCATAGATAATGCACAATGGATGAAATGACTTGATATAATATTGTAATTTTATTATGCCCTTAGTCATAGAGTATACATATGGTTATGAGTATTCAGTTTGTGGCTACCTGTTGCCCCCATTTTCAAGTAGCCAAATTTCAAACTTTTGCATTAAACCCACTATATGGCCGATTAAATATATACATTTCTTAAGAATTTTCAAGATCAATAACCATATGGCTTTGATCAAAAGCACTCATTTTTAATCTTGTTGTGGTTCGATTGAGCTTTACAAATCGACAAATTCATCATAAGCACTCAAATCCAATTGGTCATTGTAGGTTGATGTATTCAAGTTCAACCTTAGTGTTAGATCACAAACCACCATGTGTATTATTCTAATTGTGCTCTCAGCTAATGCATTGACATAAAATGCAAAAATAATTAAATGAAATTTTGAGGGAGTTTGGTTTAGGGTAATGTTCTTGATGTTGTTCTAAATAATGTAGCTAGTTTTCACATTGACAAGCGCTACTCGGATTGGGAGAATTTAAAGTTTCAATTCTAATTGGCTAAATCTCAAAATTTATTAAATTAGAAGTTTTCTTGACTTGAATTGCCATTTTTGGGGGTTTTTCTCATGATGTCATAAATCTTCACAAAATTTCATGGCAAAATGTCATCCAAGGAAATAGATGCAAATTAATTTCTATTTTTGGATCAACGGGTTTTTAAGATAATTTCATGTAGTCTCTAGGAGTATTTTTAAACATTTTTTTAGTATCCCCCATCATGATAGTGAATAGGTTCAAGTTAATTCATTATATGGCCTCTCACAATGGGTGAATTACTTTCTTCATTTTGGTCACCTTCCCATAAAAGGACTAAAAATGTTTGAAGTCTCTGAAGAAATTTGACACAATTAGAGAGGCAAAGTACATGACATGACAATTGAGATTTGTTTTTGTGAACTTGACATGGGTTTGAATCTTCCAAACATTATGTACTCATATTTAGATAAAATGGGTAGTTATGATAACTATCAAAAATTTGAAAGTTAGTTCACCACCTTTACCAATCTTCTATTCATCTTGGTCTACTATAATAGAAAGAATGCCTAGAGAAATATTTTCCCCTGAAATGCAATGATCATAATATATGCACAAACCATCAAACTACTAAAAAGGTTCTCAAAACCTTTGAGCAAAGGTAAGCATCAAGTTTAAAGTAGACTTCTACAATTTTTAATTATTAAATACTACTCATGTAGTTTTTTATCAAGTAGTTAGTCAACTGGGTTAGCATAATTTATTTAAATGATGGATATGTGGAGTCCATTGATTCCAATAAGTGATTTGATGTGCGCAACATTCTTGTTGAACTTGGTGTTGAAGTGAATGTGTTAACCAAAAATGTTTAAATCTAGATAGTAATTTCAAGTCAAGACCCAATTGTCATCTAATGAGCATTCTTTAAAATGTTGAGTTGATTAGAGTTAATAATTATCAAACTCTTCTTGGAAGGCCAAAGCATTGTATCTCAATTGGTTGAGCACACTTGATGAGGATGATGGTATGAGATGCTTACTCAAATTGTTGTAATATGATGTATAAGGACAAAGATGTCAACATCAATGTATGTTATTGTAGACATGTAAAATTGTTGTAATATGATGTATAAGTACAAATATGTCAACATCAATGTATGTCATTGTAGACATGTAAAATTGTCTCCTTTTATCGATCTTAATTTTTCTATAAATCAGGTGGATCCATTTAATTATCTTATTTATTATTTAGTAATCTTATATCCTATTATATTATAATATTCATTTTAATTAGTCCATTTCTCCATCATATTGTAAATACCATACCTTGCATTATAATATTCTTGTTATCCTTGTATTCATATTTCTCCATTAATTTCAAAATCTATTAAATAATATATATACTATTATTTCTCCATTGAGTTCATTAAATAATGCACATTCCTTTCTCTCATTAAATAAATATATTTCATTTCAAAATCCCTTTCACATTCATTATGTTCTCCATTTATAATATTTTGCCTCTAGCATTTACATCCACTTGCTACATGTGGAATTAACACTTACAATGTCATGCTCAATCTTGTATCCCACATTTGTTCCTACTAACTAGATTCACCCTAAGGACATTTACTCAAGCAACACCCCTACTCATTTCAACGTCCTTCATACTTTTTCTTACATTAGTCATTTTCATTCTAGCATCTATCGTAAATATATGTTTGGTTATTTTTTGTCATTGATGTCAAACATTATGTTATGTTGGTGTTTGTGTTTTCTCAAACATTGTGGTCTAGAAGTTTTCTATATTTTAAGAAGTAATATTATGTGTTGGGTATGTTTTTATTAAGGTAAAAACAGGTTTTGAATGGGCCCCGAAACCATATACAATTAGTTTTTGGAGGGAACTATAACCCAGAGATAAACAGTAGGAAGAATTAGCTCAAATGAAAGTGATACAGCTGGGGAACAAGATAAACCTTACAGAACCCCCCAGCACATTCTACCAGAAAGAATACCAGTAGAAGAAACCCAAAGATACAACAACAGCCATAAAAAATAAACTCAAAGAAACTCAAGCTGCCAAGAACAACAGAGTAAGACCAAAGCCTTACAAAATCACCAAACTAGGGTTTTTCAGGTTCCCTAAACTGAGCATAAGGGTTTTGATGGCTCCCATAACCAGTTTTAATGAAACAACAATGCACGTAGATTTTCTAGTAGAGCTTCAGTTGCACCAATCCTTCTGGGTTTTGAAAGGCTCCCCCAACCTTATTGATGACTCCCTTAAACAACATGGGTTTTAACATCCAATAGATCTGGTAGACATACTAGTCCACCCTATCATGATCATACCAAATATGAAACAACAGCTTATAAATATGAACTAGAAAATTTTCAGTTGTACCATAGTATTTAGGGTTTTGAATGGCTCCCCCAACCATTAATAGTGAAATGGGAGTGATGAAAACTCCCCAAACCACCAAGTTACGATCTGCCAAACAAAAGAAAAGACAGGAGTCTCTAGCAAAGGCCGCACCCCATAGGGTTTTGAAAGGCTCCCCCAACCTTTAACACAGAAATGGAGCAGAAAAAAAGTATTCCCCACTCCACCAGATTACAACTTGCCAGACAAAAGATGAATCCATCAAAGATCACTGGCAAACACAGGACTCTCTAGCAAAGGACAAGCCCAGAAGGGTTTTGAAAGGCTCCCCCAACCTATGTGTTGGGTATGTTAGTGCTACTGAACCTACATAATAATGGAAGACAAGTCTTTATTCAATGTGTATTCAATGGAATACAAGTATGTATTCAGTGTTATAAGAACAATGGAAGATAGGTATGTATTCAGTGCTACAAAACTATAGAAGACAATGATGTATTCTAGAGATTGTATTCAATGCTTTAGAGTTATTTTCTTAGGTCCAAAAGTCTTTGGTTCTATCTAGATGTCAATGGTTTAGTAATAGAGTTATGCAATTGAAGATAATAGGTATTCAGTTGTGTTTTCTAGAATATTTCTACCCTAGAAATCAATTTTGAAGGTATGCAGATGTGATTTAAATTGTATTCAGGTTTTGGTCTTTGTTGTGGTGTTTCTTGGTGATCAGGAAACTATGTTTGGTGATCTGGAAATAGTGTTGCAATTAAGATCAATTCTTGCTATGGTTTTAAAGTGCATCATGATGGATTCTAATGTGGATTGTTGGCAAGTGACATGGCTTCTGACATGGTGTTTAGATTTCTCCATGGTGTGTGGAGGTTCAGATATAGCTAGCAAGTGAAGTCACATTTGGGTAGTGTGTTACTATAGGTTTGAGTTAGCTATGGAAGCTATTCCACTAATTGTAGATCTAGTATTGGGCTATGTATAGCATGTTCATGGTCCCTCTCTCTCTTAGAGTGGATCATGCTTCATTTTTTTGTTCAGGATGCTTCTGGCATGGGACCTTATTGTATTTTATTGTGGTCATGGCCAACTTGTAACTCAATTGTAATGTGCTTTTGGCTTGGCCAACCTTGTTGTAAACTCCAATGATCTATCTTATATGTAAGTACAATCTGTACTTTGGTGAAATGAAAGAGAGTGTAAGAAAGAGTGTAGTGTGCTAACTAGTGGAGATCTTATTTGCAAAATTTTAGAAGAGAGGAGTTCAATGATAGTGGTAGAGAAGATAAGGTAGTAATAGTGTGGTGTTGAGGTTTCTAGTGTTGTTTAGATCAATTGCATTATCAAGAGAATTTTTATTTATCTACTATGAAGATTTGTATGTACCTTGTCCCTAGGACAATGAGTCTTGGGTGTACAATTTATTTGCAGTATCTTGCTACTTTGGCAGTGAGCCTCTATTTGCAAGTCCAGAGTAGTGAGCTCATATTTGTATTCATTTTTATATTGGAAGTGAACCTCTAGTTGAAAGTCCAAAGTAGTGAGATTCTACCACCTTTTGTAATCAAACTATATACATCATTGAATTATCTTTGTGGGAAAGTACTCACCATATTTTCCTAGTTTGGATTTTCCATGTATAAAAACCTTTGTGTTCACATGTTATTGGTTGTGTTCATTACTTCCTTAATGTTTTATGTTTTAAATTGATTACTTAAGTAATATTTTAGTTTATGTTGATCAAGCCCCTCTCTTACCATTTAGAGTATGTTCAATAATTGGTATCAAATCCTTGTTCCTCTCAAATAAACTTAACCACTTGAGGAAGATCTGAGATGACAGAAAACTTACACTTTCAGGCTCTAGTATTTGATGACACTAATTTTCCTTATGGAAGGACAATATGGAAGTGTATCTAGAAACATTACAGAATAATATTTGGGAGGTTATACAAAATAGCTTCTATCCTCCTTTTGGAAGAACTACTAATGAAGAAAGACAAAAGAAAGCTAATGTGAAAGTAAGAGAAATTCTTTTGAGTAGTTTATGTGACACAACATTTGGGAAGGTGAAAGGTTTGAAAGGTGCTGAAGAAATATGGGATAAGTTGGTCTTGGTATATGACGGAGATTTAAAGATAAAACAAGTAAGACCAATGATTCTCAAATAGAAGTATGAGGTCTTAAGAAAGGTAGAAGATAAGAGTGTTGAAAGCTACATATACATAGTCATTGATGTTGTTGATGGAATCAGAGCTATTGGTGGACATCTTGAAGACATGGATGTTATACATAAGATCAATAAGGGAGATAAATGATCTATAGTTATTATTCAATTGATTAACTCATTCTTTCACTTTCTACATTTGAGATTGCATAAGTTGAAAGGGAAATGAGGAAGATTGCATTCAAAGTTGTTGAAGAAGTTGAACCTAAGACTTGCAAGATGTGAGAGAAATGTTGAAGCATATCTTTCAAGAAAATTTAAACAAGGCACCCGTAGATACAAAGGTAAGTTACCTCTTAAGTGATTTAATTTTGGAAGGATAGGACATTTTGCTAATGATTTGAAATATAAAGAATTTCATAATGAATCAAAAGGTGATGATAGAAAAGGCAATCAAAAGAAAGGAGATTTTAGGAAGAGAACAAATTTCAAAGGCAAAGGTAAAAAGAGTTTATGTTCCATGGAAAAATCATTTTCTGAAGATGAGGACACTAATGAAATATTTGAGGAATATTTGTTTCTAGCTATTTTAGAAAAGAAAGAGGAGATTTCATTGCATGCTAAAGTTATTAAAGGTGCATGGATTATAGATTATGGATGTTCAATTCATACAAAAGGAGATGCGAGAACATTTATCAAGTTTGAAGAATATGATGGTGGAGAAACTAGATTTACAGGAGAAGGAAGTAGTCAAATCAAAGACATTGGAGCCATTTCAATTGATGGTAAGAATAGAACTATTGATGTTTATTATGTCGAAGGTTTGAAACACAATTTGGTAAGTGTTAGTCAAATATGTAAGAAAGGTTAATAAGTTATGTTCAAAAGTAATGATCATGTTATCAAAAAGAAATAGACTGGTGAAAGGGTTTTCTAAGGTTTTGGGAATAGTGGAAATACCTATTATATTGAAGACAAATGTTGGAATCTATGTTTTCTAACTCAATGTATTAGAGTATGGGGAGATAGAGTTGAGATGGAACTCAATCAAGATAAAGTGGATTTTGTATTGCTAAAGAAAAGTGAGGAGAGAAATAATGAATCAAAAAATCCAAAGGGAGTTGAATGTGTTATGGGAGACTAGAAGAAAGAAGTTAAAAAAATGAATATGGTAGAATAGAAGAAGGAAGAATACAACACAAAGACAAAAATGATATGGTAGACTAAAAGAAGATAAAAGATATAAAGGGTTTGGTAGACTAGAAGCAAGTGGAAGACAAAAAGGAACTGGTAAATCAAAATCAGGTGAAAAAAAAAGAATTTGGAAGACTAGAGGTAGGCAAAGGACAAAAAGGGGTTGATGAATTGGAGACCTCCTCCTATTCATTCTACGTATTCATCTTTTGATAGATTCTACTTTTATTGCAATAAAGTAGGGCATAGAGTAAAGGAATGTAGAAGTTTGAAAAGAGTTATGTTTTTAATGGAAGATTCTATCATTGAAATAAGTTAGGGCATAAAGTAGTTCAATGTAGAAATAGAGTGAATTTAAAGAAATTTAGTAGAGTGAATGCGAATATAAATGCTAATAACTTTAATGGATACTTATATGCTTTCAATGGATATAGACACATAAATTTTGAATATAGTATAAATATCAATGTTAGAAATAATGAAACTGATAAAATCAAAAGGGATGGTTTGGTTTTCTCTAAATGTAACATGACATGATATATTGCAAGGTTCTACAAAAGTATGGAAAAATGGGATGATTATTCAATTATTTTAGAAGACTCAAAAGAAAGGAACAAGACATATTTGATAAGAACATATAAGTTGCTTATGATGGTGGTCCGACATCCATTTCAAATGCTATTTCCTCCTCTATTAAATGACTCAAACTACATGTCTAAGGGGGATTTTTCATCAATTTCCCCCCTCAAGGATGGGTGAGTTTCTTCTCAGCATGAAAATATGGCGTGAACAATTTTTCAGAGGTAAGATTTATGTTTTGTGGCCCAAAAAGGTGACTATATGTTTGGTTGTGTCAAATATACTTTGTACTAAGTTGTGTTCAAATATGGATTGGAGAAATGTTATGCATTTGGATAGTTTGAATAACAATGTTGTTGACTATAGAATATTATTTGATGATTTGAAGGATAGGATGAGTTTATGGAACTAGTTTAAGGATGATAGTGTCTTCTATGTTGATTTCTACTACATATTATAGGTATATTCTAAAATTGTTTGGGAAACTATGTTGATATGTATGAGCATTATTGAGACTTCAAAGGATACTAGTGTTGCAAGGATTGAAGTTTTGGTAGAACTATTTGTTGTTGTTGCTAGCATTATTGAGACTTCAAAGGATACTAGTGTTGCAAGGATTGAAGTTGTGGCAGAACTATTTGTTGTTGTTGCTAAAGGGAAAGACAAAGATAAGGGTAAAAGTATGAGAAAGATACTTATAGAGGTTTTTTCCTCTTTTAATCAAGATAAGAGTGTCATATAGATGTGTCTAGAGTATTTCTTTACTCCAATGATTATTCCAAGTGATAGTGAAGAGGATAACAAAAATATGTTGATATTCAGGATGGTGCTAGTAATGAGGAGCAGGTTACTTTTCCTATCTCTTTAGACATAGTTTATATGTTAGGTGTGAAGGTTCCTACTTTGTTGATTTAGTTAGGAGGGATAAATATTCATGGAGCTATGTCACATCATATGATTATGATACTTTTAAATTTCTTCAGGGGAAGCTTGGGGTTGTTTCCCCTCTTTATTCTAACTTAGTGCATCATAGTGGTGCATCTGTCCTGGGGGAGATTTATGATTTATTCTTTTTTTGGGATGATACTTGTGGCATTTATCAAAGTTGTGTAGTGGTAAGTATGTTTTTTAGTAAGGGGGAGTTGATAGTAATTGATATCGTGTTAGAATAATTTTTATGGTTGTTTTCCATCAATGATAATGGGGGAGATTGTTGGAAATATATGTTTGGTTTTTTGTTGTCATTGATGCCAAAAATTATGTTCCAATGGTTTTTTTTTCTCAAACACTATCGTCTGAAAGTCTTCTATATTTGGAGAAGTAAGATTGTGTGTTGGGTAGGCTAGTGCTACTAAACCTAAAAAATAGTGGAAGACAAGTATGTATTGAGTGTTACAAGAGTAGTAGAAGATTGGTTTGTATTTAGTGTTATAGAATTGTGGAAGAAATGGATATATTCTAGAGATTGTATTCAATTTTTTAGAGTTATTTTCTTAGGTCCAAAAGCCTTTGATTATGTTTGAATGTTAGTCATTTAGTAACAGAGTTACGCATTTGAAGATAATAGGTATTTAGTTATGTTTTATAGAATATTTATGCTCTAGAAATCAATGTTGAAGACATTTATATGTGGTTTGAATTGTAGTCAAGTTTTGATCTAGGTTTTAGTATTTCTTGGTGATCTAAAAATTGTTTCTAATGATATGAAACAATGTCTTCAAGTGTTGTAGTTAAGACTAGTTCTTGGCCTAGTCCATAAATGCATTAAGATGGCTTATGATGTGGACTATTTGCAACTGAAAAGGTGTCCAAGGTGGTGTGTAGAACTCTCCATGGCATGTGGAGGTCCAAATAAAGCTGGCAAGTGATGTGGTCTTCGGATAATATGTTACTACACATTTGAGTTGGTTGTGGAAGTTGTTCTAGTAATTGAAGATCTAGTAATTGGCTATGTGTAGCATGTGCATGGTATCTCTCTCTCTCTCTCCTAGAGTGGATCATGCTTCATGTTTTTGGTTTGGATTCGTCTAAGATGAAACTTTATTATAATTTATTATGGTCATGGCCAGCTTGTAACTCAATTGTAATATGTTTTTGGCTTAGCTAACCTTGTTGTAAACTCCAATGATCTATCTTTTATAAAAATATAGTTTGTGCTTTGGAAAAATGAAAGAGAGTGTAAAAAAGAGTGTAGTGGGTAAACCAATGGAAATCTATTTGTAGAGTTTTAGAAGAACAAAGTTTGATGATAGTGAAAGAGAAGATAAGGCAATAAAAAAGTGTATTGTTGAGATTGACAATGTTGTGTAGATCAATTCCATTATTAGGAGAATTTCTATTTATCTATTGTGAAGAGTTGTATGTACCTTATTTGTGGGGCAGTGAGTCTTGGGTGTACAAGTTCTTTGTAGTATCTTGCTACTTTGGTAGTGAGCATATGTTTACAAGTCTGGAGTAGTGAGCTCCTATTTGTATTTATTATTGTATTGATAGTGACCCTCTAGTTACAAGTTCAAAGTAGTGAGTTCCAACCAAATTTTTTAATCATAATATATACATCAATGAATTATCTTTGTGGGCAAGTGTTCACCATGGCTTTTCCCAGTTTGGGTTTTCCACATATAAAAATCTCGATATTCATGTATTGTTGGTTATGTTCATTACTTACTAAATGTTTTATGTGGTGAATTGATTAACTAAGCAATATTTTGGTTTACGTTGATCTACCCCCCCTCCCCCCTCCCCCTCCCTCCCCACCCCCAACATCTGGAGTGTGTTAAAAAACATCCATTATAGTGATTTTACCAATCTTTGCATTCTAGGTTCATTTATATTCTATTTTTAGTAAGGGGGAGTTGATAGTAATTGATATCATGGTAGAACATTTTTTGTTTACCATCAATGACAACATGGGAAATTTTTGGAAATATATATTTGGTTGTCTATTGTCATTGATGTCAAACATTGTGTTACAGTGGTTTTTTTTTTCTCAAACAATGTGGTCTGAAAGTCTGATATATTTGGAGAAGTAAGATTGTTTGTTGGGTATGTTAGTGCTAGTGAACCTACACAATAGTGGAAGAAAATTATGTATTTAGCGTTACAAGAATAGTGGAAGATAGGTATTGTTTGTTGGGTATGCTAGTACTATTGAACCTACAAAATAGTGGAAGACAAGTATGTATTCAATGTTATAAGAATAATGGAAGATAGGTATGTATTTAGTATTATAGAATTATGGAAGAAAGGGATATATTCAGGAGATTATATTCAATGTTTTAGAGTTATTTTCTTAGGTCCAAAAGCCTTTGGTTATGTTTGAATGTTAGTGGTTCAGTAACAGTGTTATGCATTTGAAGATAACAAGTATTTAGTTATGTTTTCTAGAATATTTATGCTCTATAAATCAATGTTGAAGATATTTATATGTGATTTAAATTGTGTTCAGGTTTTGGTCTAGGTTGTAGTGGTTTTTGGTGATCTAAAAATTGTGTCTAGTGATCTTGAAACACTATCTTCAATCTAAAAATGATTTCTAGTGATACTGAAACACTATCTTCAAGTGTTGAAGTTAAGATCAATTCTTGGTCCAATCCAGAAATGCATTATGATGGCTTCTAACATGGACTTTTGGTAAGTGAAATGGTTTCTAACATGGTGTTTGCAACTCTCCATGGCGTGTGGAGGTCCAGATAAAGCTATAAATTGATGTGGTCTTTGGATAGTGTGTTACTACACATTTGAGTTGGCAATGGAAGTTCTTTTAGTAATTGAAGATCTAGTATTTGGCTATGTATAGCATGCTCTCTCTCTCTCTCTATCTCTCTCTCTCTCTCTCTCTCTCTCTCTCTCTCTCTCTCTCTCTCTCTCTCTCTCTCTCTATGGAGGGGAGTGGAGTGGAGTTGAGTGGATCATGCATCATGTTTTTGGGTTGGATGCTTTTGGCATGAAACTTTATTGCAATTTATTGTGGTCATGGGAAAATTGTAACTCAATTATAATATGTTTTTGATGACTTGGCTGACCTTGTTGTAAAATCCACTTGCGTGTGGAGGTCTAGATAAAGCTATAAATTGATGTGGTCTTTGGACAGTGTGTTACTACACATTTGAGTTGGCAATGGAAGTTCTTTTAGTAATTGAAGATCTAGTATTTGGCTATGTATAGCATGCTCTCTCTCTCTCTCTCTCTCTCTCTCTCTCTCTCTCTCTCTCTCCTGGAGTGGAGTGGAGTGGAGTTGAGTGGATCATGCATCATGTTTTTGGGTTGGATGCTTCTGGTATGAAACTTTATTGCAATTTATTGTGGTCATGGGAAAATTGTAACTCAATTATAATATGTTTTTGGTGACTTGGCTGACCTTGTTGTAAAATCCACTTATCTATCTTTTATATAAGTATAGTTTGTGCTTTGGAAAAATGAAAGAGAGTGTTATAAATGTTGGAAACAATTGTCTAAAGGAAATTGCTACTCAATTATGTATTGTCTTTGATGTCACACTATGTCATAGTTCGCAGCAATCTGCTTCTACCGAGCTCAGTCGATCTGCCAGACAGGGATATTAGTGCTTACCGAGTCCACTCGGTTATCAAAGAAAAGCAGTGTTTATCGAGTTCACTCGGTTGCCGAAGAAATTCTAGTGTTTACCGAGTTCACTCGGTTGCCGAAGAAAGTCTAGTGTTTACCGAGTTCACTCGGTTGCTGAAGAAAGTCTAGTACTTACCAAGTTCACTCGGTTGCCGAAGAAAGTTTAGTACTTACCGAGTTCACTCGGTTGTCGAGGAAAGTTAGTATTTACCGAGTTCAGTCGGTTATCAAAGGTGAAGGATTGTTGGTGTTTACCGAGTTCCCTCGGTCTCCGAAAAATTATAAGAGATATGGTCACCGAGCACTGTCGGCCCTTGAAGGATTTTTGCAAATAGAGTTTACTTAATTCAGCCGACTGTTATACTAAATAATGACGATTTGACTAATCCAAAATCATATAAATAAAAGGTCAATTGTGAAAAGTAAAAATAACACAGCAGAAGATTTACAGAAGAAAAGAAGGAAAGATATATGCGAGTTTGTGAAGGATGTTCAGATATCCTTGAGGAGCAGCAGAGATTTATTCGATCAGAGAAGATCAGACTTATGCAGAACAGAGATCTGTAATCAGCAAGATAGTTGCATTATTATACAGGTCACTTTTTCATTGTTACCTTCTTATCATTGTAACAGTGAATTCAAATCTCTTAACCGAGTTGGTTTAACAGCCATAATATAAATCCTCTAATAAGGTGACAATTCCATTGAATTGTTTTCAAGACCTCTTACCAGGCCACTCCTAGCTGGGTGTTTTAAATCCTCTAACAAGGTCACACCTAACAGTGTGTTTTGTAACCTTTTACCGGGTTGGCTTCTAACCGGGCATCACTTCAGAAAAGTGAAAATCAGTATCTAGATACATTGGTGGTTTTTCCCATATTGGGTTTCCACGTTAAATCTTGTGTCTCTTGTGTTCTTAATTGCTTCCTCAATCATTTACATGCACTGATGAATATCTAAAGATAATATTGCTAATACTTTCTGCATCTTCAAAGTTACTGAAATCTATTTACCGAGTGCTAAAACAGACAACATTGTTAAAATATCTTAAAGGATCTGCAAAGAATTAATTATGAAGTGTTTTTATGGTTGACTGATTCACCCCCCCTCTCAGTCACTTCATCCATATTCCATCAATTGGTATCAGAGCTTTTGGTGCTTGCAGGAAGGGTTTCAAAGACCTAAGCTAAAGATCAGGATGTCTTACAAGAGGGAAATTCCAAAGCTTAACAGAGATAACTTTTCAGCATGGCAAGGTCTCATGCAACTTCATCTGGCTTCCATTGGTGATTCAGGATGCAAATACATTGATGAAGAGTATACAATTCCTAATGGCGCATTAACTGTTGAAGACATTGCAGATAAAAAGACTCACAACACCATGATGATAGACATTGCATCTGCTCTCAGCTATGAAGAATTTGATGATATTAAAGACTGCACTACTGCATATGAAATGTGGGTGGCACTGAAGAAAATATATGGTGGTGATGCAAATGTGAAGAGAGCCAAAGCAGAAAGCCTAAGAGGACAGTTTGACAAGATGAATATGAAGGAAGATGAAAACATTGCAAAATATGTTGAAAGAATCAAAGCAAGTGTAAGTGCAATCAGAGCTTCTGGAGGAACAATCTCAGATGAGACTGTTATAAGTAAGGTACTCAGAACACTACTCCCTATCTATGCAATAAGAGTATCAGCTATTCAAGAAAGAAGATGTGAAGCAAACCACAGTATAACTTTGGATGCTTTAGTTGGAAGATTGACAGCTTTTGAATTAGACAACTATGATAACTATGTTCCTAGTTCCAAAAATATTGAATCAGCATTTGAGGCCAAGGTTTCACTAAAGAAGAACAAGAAAATTAAAGAAGTTCAAACTGACAGTGAAGAGGAATCAGAAGAAAGTTCTGATAGTGATCTTGAAATTGTAGAAGCATTACTTGCAAAGAAGTACTCTAGAGGGAAAGGTAAGTATAAAGGTAAAACTCCTTTAATCTATTTTTCATGTGAAGAAATTGGACATATTGCAGCTAGGTGCCCAAACAAGAAAGTCAAAGAAGAAAAGAGAAGTCACAAGTACTATGGCAAAAAGAATTTCAAATCATACAAGGATAAAGGTAAGAAATCATGTTTTATGGCTAAAGATTCTGATGATAGTGAAGAAGAAATTGTCTTTATTGCTATAAAAGATGAATCTGATGGTGATGAAGATAAGATAGCACTTATTTCTCATATAAGAAAAGATGATATATGGATAATAGACAGCGGATGTTCACACCACATGACTGGTGACAAGACAAAATTTGAATATCTAGAAGACTGTGACAATGGTAATGTAAGATTTGGAAACAATGAACCTTGTTGTATAAAAGGAAAAGGAAGAATCTCATTAACCAAAGAACTCATATGTGATAATGCTTACTGGGTTGAAGGACTAAAACATAATCTTCTAAGTGTAGCACAGCTAATCAACACTGGTTTCAAGGTTGAATTCATGAATGGTCAAGCAAGACTGCTGGATGGAAAAGGAAAACTCATTGGATCAGGAAAACAAACAAAAGGTAACTTATTTTATCTTGATCTCAATGAATATTCATGCCTTATTGCTCAAATAGAAGAAAGTTGGCTATGGCACAAAAGGTTATGTCATGTGAATTTTGATAACATGATAAAAATAAGCAAATTCAAGAAGGTTAGAGGCATTCCTACTTTGAAGAAACCTGACACTGGTCTATGTAAGAATTGTCAGATTGGCAAAATGAGTAAAACAAGTTTCAAAAGTAAGAACTATCAGTCTAAAGAAATTTTGGAAATTGTGCATACTGATTTATGTGGACCTATTGGAATACAAAGCTATACTGGAGATAAATTCTTTATTCTTTTCGTTGATGATTATTCTAGAATGATGACTGTTATGTATTTAAGATAAAAATCAGAGGCATTTGAAAAGTTCAAATGGTACTTAGCAAGAGTAGAAAAAGAAACGGGGAAAAGATTGAAATGCTTAAGATCAGACAGAGGTGGTGAATTCATCTCCCATGATTTTAACAACTTCTGCATTGAAAGAGGAATCAAAAGGCAGGTATCAGCTCCTAGAAATCCTGAGCAGAATGGAATAGCAGAAAGAAGAAACAGATCTATTATGGATTGTGCAAGGACTCTAATGATAGAAAAGAACATTGCTATAAAGTACTGGAAGGAAGCTATCAGCACTGCAGTTCATACCTTGAACCGAGTACAATTGAAGAAAGACACATTCAAAACTCCCTATGAATTATGGTATGGCTATAAACCTAATGTAAGTTATATGAAAATATTTGGTAGCAAGTGTTATATCTTAAAAGAATCCAGAAGAAATAAATTTGATGTAAAAAGTGATGAAGGAATATTCCTAGGATATTCTAGCAAAAGCAAGGCATACAAATGTCTGAACTTATCTACTCACAAAGTCATAGAAAGTATACATGTGAAATTTGATGAGTTTGCAGAAAAGACTGAGGAAGAAAGCAAAAGGGAACCTGAGAACTACAGAAGATTCGTTTACATTGAACCTGAAACATTGACAGACACAACTATCAACAAGGAAGCTATATCTACCGAGCCGAGCACAGTTACTGAGTCACAGGAAGAAGTTCAAACCGAGTCACAGGAAGAAATTCAGACCGAGTCTCAGCCTGAAGTTACCGAGCAAATATCTACCGAGCCCGAGCAACCTGAAGAAGAGATCCTAGAAGACAACAGCATGAATCATTCAAAAGGCAAGGAACCTATACTAGCCAAATATGTCAGAAGACATCATACACCAGATCAAATCATTGGAAATAAATCAGATGGCACTATGACAAGAAGCAAGCTAAAAGGTAAATGTCTACTTACTGATTTTGAACCTAGAAATATCAAAGATGCATTAGAGAATGAAAGTTGGATTGAAGCAATGAATGAAGAATTAGAACAAATACAAAAGAACAAAACTTGGACTCTTGTACCTAGACCTAAAGATAAGAATGTAATTGGAACAAAATGGGTATTCAGAAATAAACTGAATGAAGATGGTCGAGTATCTAGAAACAAAGCTAGACTGGTATGTAAAGGTTATTCTCAAGAAGAAGGTATAGATTATGGAGAAACTTTTGCTCCTGTTGCAAGATTAGAAGGTGTAAGAACTCTACTTGCTTATGTAGCACACAAAGGATTTAAGGTATATCAGATGGATATAAAATCTGCATTTCTCAATGGAATTCTTGATGAAGAAGTCTACATTGAACAACCTGAAGGTTTTGTTGATCCAGACAAAAGGGACATGGTCTGCAGGTTACACAAAGCATTGTATGGTTTAAAACAAGCTCCTAGAGCATGGTATGAAAGACTCCATAACTATTTGATCCAGATTAATTTCAAAAGAGCTAATGATAACAGCAATCTGTATATTAAAGAAGGACCGGATGACAAAATTGTACTGGCAGAAATATTTGTGGATGATACTATATTTACAGGGAATGAGGATCAGTGCAAAGAATTTTCAGAACAAATGAACAGAGAATTTGAAATGTCTATGTTTGGTTTAATAAAATTCTTTGTTGGTCTTCAAATTCAGCAAAGCAAGAATGGTATATACATTACTCAATCCAAATACATTAAGGAGATACTTAAGAAGTTTGGAATGGAAGATTCAAAACCAGTTGGTACACCCATGTGTACTGGACTGAAACTTACCAAAAATGATGATTCAAAAGAAGTTGATCAGACCCTATACCGATCTATGATTGGAAAATTGCAGTATGTAGTACATACAAGACCTGATATTGCCTTAGCAGTCGGTATAGTAGCTAGATTCTCAGCAAAACCTAAGGAAAATCACATGATGGAAATCAAAAGAATCTTAAGATACTTAAGAGGAACTGAAGAGTATGGTTTGTGGTATAAATTTGGAGGCAATCTAGACTTGAAAGTGTTTACTGATGCTGATTGGGCAGGAAACATTGATGACAGAAAAAGCACAAGTGGTGGAGCATTTTTTCTTGGAAAAAGACTGGTATCCTGGACTAGTAAAAAGCAGAATTGTACATCTCAATCCACAGCCGAAGCAGAATATGTTGCTGCTGCAGTAAACTGTTCAAATATTGTTTGGTTTAAATAGCTATTAGAAGGTATGAAGGTTGAAATCAAAGAACCAGTTGTTATATTTTGTGACAATACCAGTGCAATAAACATTTCTAAGAATCCAGTGATGCATTCCAAAACCAAGCACATTGCTATTAAATATCACTTTGTCAGAGAATTGGTGCAGGACAAGGAAATCAGATTAGAATATATTCATACAAAAGAACAGATTGCAGACATTTTTACCAAACCATTACCTAAGGATGCATTTATGTATCTAAGAGGTAAGTTAGGGGTCCTTCCCCTATCCGAGGCTCACTAAATACATTTTTAGTGATGCATCAACCAGAACATGATTGAAAATCAACCTGTTGATGCAGCATATTAAAGGACTCATTGCATATGAATCAATACTTGAGGTACATTAATTTTCACTGGTAATATGTGAATTGTCTTTGGCATGTGTTGTCAAAGAGGGAGTGTTTGCTATGTCTTTACTATTGCTCTTTACTATTGCTTTCAAGAAATTTTCAATAGTCAGAAGGAAGAATTTTCAAGTTACAGGAAGTTTGCTGACAGAGGGAGATTTGAATCCAAACCGAGCTAACTCTTTCAAATTTCTTATGCTATGACATATTGTGTTGCCATCAATGCCAAAGAGGGAGATTGTTGGAAACAATTGTCTGAAGGAAATTGCTACTCAATTATGTATTGTCTTTGATGTCACACTATGTCATAGTTCGCAGCAATCTGCTTCTACCGAGCTCAGTCGGTCTGCCAGACAGGGATATTAGTGCTTACCGAGTCCACTCGGTTATCGAAGAAAAGCAGTGTTTACCGAGTTCACTCGGTTGCCGAAGAAAGTCTAGTGTTTACCAAGTTCACTCGGTTGCCGAAGAAAGTCTAGTGTTTACTGAGTTCACTCGGTTGCTGAAGAAAGTCTAGTACTTACCAAGTTCACTCGGTTGCCGAAGAAAGTTTAGTACTTACCGAGTTCACTCGGTTGTCGAGGAAAGTTAGTATTTACCGAGTTCAGTCGGTTATCAAAGGTGAAGGATTGTTGGTGTTTACCGAGTTCCCTCGGTCTTCGAAAAATTATAAGAGATATGGTCACCGAGCACTGTCGGCCCTTGAAGGATTTTTGCAAATAGAGTTTACTTAATTCAGCCGACTGTTATACTAAATAATGACGATTTGACTAATCCAAAATCATATAAATAAAAGGTCAATTGTGAAAAGTAAAAATAACACAGCAGAAGATTTACAGAAGAAAAGAAGGAAAGATATATGCGAGTTTGTGAAGGATGTTCAGATATCCTTGAGGAGCAGCAGAGTTTTATTCGATCAGAGAAGATTAGACTTATGCAGAACAGAGATCTGTAATCAGCAAGACAGTTGCATTATTATACAGGTCACTTTTTCATTGTTACCTTCTTATCATTGTAACAGTGAATTCAAATCTCTTGACCGAGTTGGTTTAACAGCCATAATATAAATCCTCTAACAAGGTGACAATTCCATTGAATTGTTTTCAAGACCTCTTACCAGGCCACTCCTAGCTGGGTGTTTTAAATCCTCTAACAAGGTCACACCTAACAGTGTGTTTTGTAACCTTTTACCGAGTTGGCTTCTAACCGGGCATCACTTCAGAAAAGTGAAAATCAGTATCTAGATACATTGGTGGTTTTTCCCATATTGGGTTTCCACGTTAAATCTTGTTTCTCTTGTGTTCTTAATTGCTTCCTCAATCATTTACATGCACTGATGAATATCTAAAGATAATATTGCTAATACTTTCTGCATCTTCAAAGTTACTGAAATCTATTTACCGAGTGCTAAAACAGACAACATTGTTAAAATATCTTAAAGGATCTGCAAAGAATTAATTGTGAAGTGTTTTTATGGTTGACTGATTCACCCCCCCTCTCAGTCACTTCATCCATATTCCATCAATAAAGAGTGTAGTGGGTGAGCTAGTGGAGATCTATTTGTAGAGTTTTAGAAGAAAAAAGTTTGATGATAGTGAAAGAGAAGATAAGGAAATAAAAGTGTGTTGTTGAGGTTTACAATGTTGTGTAGATGAATTGCATTATTAGGAGAATTTCTCTTTATCTATTGTGAAGAATTGTATGTACATTGTTTGTGGAATAGTGAGCCTTGGGTGTAGAATTTCTTTGTAGTATTTGTTAGAATAACTGAGAGGGGGGTGAATCAGTTATCCAGTGTCCCAATACAAAATGTATAGTCCAAAAACAAATACTTAAAACTTTTGATACTCGGTAACTGAAAATACTATACTGTCTATGCTTTTACCGATTACTAGTCTAAAACATATAGTAGTTACCGATCAAATCAAATATGCAACATGAAAATATGACATCAAACAAACATCACAATCAACACATAACACAAGAGATTTAACGTGGAAAACCTGTGAAGGGAAAAACCACCTAGGACCGACAACCCAAAAATATTCACTTTTCTGAAGTGAAGTCGATGAAGACCCAACCCTATTAAAGGTTACAAACACACTGTTAGGTGTGACCTTGTTAGAGGATTTTAGACCAACTATTATTGTCCAACCAGCAGTCACTATGGGGTTAACATGATAACAATGTTCATTCTATGAATGATACATAATAAGATTTTCTTAGTCCACTCAGTTAAGAGATTTGATTGTGTACAATGGTTAAATATGTAACAGTAGGTGATCTAATCTATTACAACTTCAATTACAGATATACAGATCATATTCAGCTCATACAAATCTTTCTGATTAGTGTAACATTCATGATTCAATAATATATCAACTTACTGTCCATCGGTAATTACTCTTTGTCACTCGGTAATGCTCTACAGTAGGGTTCTCCTTAACCTGTATGATCAGAATGCATGAAAAATTGTTCACATGATGATTCTACAGTTTCCTTTTCTTCCGACATCACACTCACTTATGAAATCTCCAGTCTCTTATATAGACATGTAAACCATTTTCTTCTACTCCATCAAATTTTGTTGCTTGATCATCTTTGTTGATTTTTCCCCTTAAACATACCTCGACACTTGTGTCAATAACATGTTTGATTCCAATCCATTAGATCTTTCCTGAATTTTGTTAGCTGTCGATCATCATAACAAACTTTATCTTTTACCTCAAAATCATACACTTTCCATCTCATCAATTCTTATCGGCTAAGCTAGTCATTTAGTTCATTCTATTCTTCGTAGTTAACAAAGAAATACATCGGTGAACACAAGCTTGGTTTACACTATTCTTGGTATACACTACACTATGTCGGTGTATACTGAAATGCTTCATTAACCGACAACGCTGCTTTGTGTCTTTAGAATCTTTTCCTCATCATAGATAAATGAAACATAATCAAGTCAATAACATAAATTTATAGACTCATCAGCAAGTTACTCAATGTATTCTTTATCCTCATATGTCATATCCATCTTCCTCATGTAGATATTTTTGTTCTTCGTCTCTTTCACTCCTTTTCTACAGATGTTTCAGTATACTAACTTACAAGATAAGTGTTGTCAAACTAGTTGACATCAATGACAACATAATACTAATTTAATCATATTACATATCCAATCCATCATCTCAGTGATCTTAAATCATAGATTCTTCAATCAAGTTCTAAATCAGTTGTAGTTCATTAGTATCTTTTTGTAGATGCTTAAAATCATCCCATAACATTATAATTATTTAATTATTTCAATTATATTCCTCTTGCGTATTTAATTAAATTTGGCTCATTATTCTATAGTATTTAAATTTAAATATTATTTTACCCCTCTTGAAAGTGTATTAAACTTTATTTAATACCCTTTCCCCACATAAACCCTTGTCAAATAAATCCTAATTTATTTAAATCCCTTCACATTCTATTATTCTTCTAAACCATGATTAATTTAATTTTTAATTAAATTAATCCTAAATTTGAACCTAGATCCTACCCTACACACATCACTCTCAACAAATAGACCTAATTCTTAATTAACTAAGGTTAATTAAGCTAATTTTTGGATTCCTACACTCATTAGCCTTAATTACTTGATCACACATATGTGAGAAAATTTCCAAAAATAACCTTTTCAAAATAATCTAAAAAAGCCCCAACAAGGTTTCTTACAACCTTGATGACACCTCTTACACATTCTAAAAACATGAAAATAGACTTTTTCTCTTACACCTTCTTACACGTGTACTTGAAGTACACATTGACCCATCACATCTCAAAGTTGCTCACATATGTGTGAGAAAACTTGGACTCTTGCATGGTTATGTGTCCTTCATGTGGCACCTATGTGGATGCCACATGTGATCCACCTCATCCTAGCCCTCCAAAATCCTATAAATAGGAGCCTTGCCAAGAGTAAATCATCCATCATTTTGCATTAGAGTTATTATTCTAGTATCATTTTAGAGTTTTCTTGCATTTAGTGTTTATCTAACATGTTTGGTAGTTGTTTGCATTAATGGTAGAATAGTTTCATGCTAGATCATAGTTACTTGGTTCATCCATATTGAATGCTTGAGGCTAGTTCTTCATAACTAGTTCTTGAGCTCATTTAATGCCATTTTCATGGTAGTTGATAGTTTTACACTTGCATTAATTATTTGCTAATCATAGTGGGATTTAAATATTGTGTTGGGAGAGCACACCCACATAAATCTCTAAGAGCTAAAATTAAGCAAATCTTGGGTGCATTTGCTTATTGTTCATCGGAGGTTCTGGAGAAAGTTTCTTAGTTGGTTCTTGCAAGTTTTTATTAGATGTTAGGTTTCTACTTGAATAACATGTTTATTGCTAACATTTGAATGTTTTAGCTTGCTCCCAATAGGAAAGATTTCATCACATACATTTTGGCACACCTGGTGGGACCCACATCCCTGTCTAAACTCATTTTTCTTCCATCTTTCTTTCATTTCTCCCAGCTCTCAAAAATTGTCATGCATTGGCATCTCTGCCATGAAACTGTCATCTGCGCAGTTTGACATTTGCGCCTGGGGATTGCCATCTCCGCCTAGGATTAAATTTTTAACATTTAAAAGTGTTTTTTGGAAGATTTTAAATTTTTTAACTCTTGGGTTTCTGTTAGAGCACTGTTTTTACAAAATTAAATGCTGGAAAATTATTTCCAAAATTATTTTTAAATATTATAAAATGACTTTTCATTATTACTATTGTCTATGCAGGTTCTCTGTCGTTTGTGTAGTTTGGGGTCTGTAACTATAATCTGTCATCTACGTCTTTCGAAAACCATACTGCCAGCTGTTAGGTATAACTTTTATGCTGTTGTCTATGATTTTTTACTGTTGTATATGACAGTTGACTGTCATCTACACAGATTATCGTCTATGACCTGGTATTGGCGTCTATTATTTTTTTGCTAATTTGTCTAGTTTTTTGTAGCACACCAAATTTGAAGATTGAAAACTCCAAATTACTAATATTGTGTGTTGCAAGATGTTGACAAAAGATTCATACAAACATCGAACTAATCACATTTTTGTTTTACAGGTTACGTAGGAGATATGAATAAATATTGTGTCTTCATTAATTTGTTTTTTCTTAGGCATTTAACGAAGGTTCACTTGGAGTGGTTTTCTAAGTGTTAGGGGATTATGCTCTTGTCTCTTTGAGACAATAAAAAACCTAGACTCATTTGGCATTATACTTTAATAGTGACCTTGGAAAAGAAAAAGTGTGTTTGGGAGAAAACCACATTGGATAAGAGATTATGCTAATTTCCCCTTGAGGGAAAATCAGAAATCCAGATTCCTATGGCCAATCCATACATTTTCATTTAATCCTTTAGATGGGCCTGCTGGTGAGGTAAAAAGCTCCTGGGAACGACCCACATGAGAACGAGGTGTTATCCCACCACTCCAACTCACATTAATTAAATTTTCTTTTTGGGGTTAAAGCCTTGAAAGCCAAATGAAATTTGAGCTTATACATGGCTCTCACCTAACATTTAGTAGGGCCTTGTGGTCTAAATCATGTTTACATTATCCCTTTGTCAAGGTGCTTTGTGGGGCTATATGTCCTAGTCGCGCTTGTGTAGACACAAAGGGTGTGTTTGAATAGAGATCCTTACTAGAAGTTGTAGAGTAGTGGCCACCCAGTTCACCTCTGAAAGTTTGATAATCTACATGTGAGGAGAATAGTAATCTCCCCAAGACACTCACCATATCGAGCCCCTTCAATGTTAACACTTTGATAATACAACATCATGAATGGAGTAATTGCATTCTTGGTGATGAATTTATTCTAAGGAGTTGTTGGGTGTGTTCCTAAGTTAGTGAGAAAATATTTTCAATCTCAGCCAATCTTCGTCTAGAGATAAAAAAGTGTGATTGTTACTTTCATTGCAAAATAAACTCATACACTTGAATCCTGCAAGGTTGCTCTGTCCTTTGCGGGACTATTTTTGACAAATATGCCTATAATCCAAAAGTTTGATGTATGTTTGAAGATCAATTCTTACCACTAAAAAAATTGACAAAAAAACATTCTAAATCTTGGATTTTCATCTCCAACCTGGTATTTTCATCTCCGCAGATTGGCATCACTGACCTGATACTGTCATTTTTGCAGATTGTCATTTATATCTAGGAAAATTCATCTCTGTCTAAAAATAGTGAGCAATCTGATTTGACCAAAACACCTAAAAATTGATTCCTTAGAAGCCCTTCAAATCATTTGATGCAAAACATTGATTTACCCCATCAAAATTGATATTTTCTCAAGACATGACTGTTTCAGGAAAACACAAGAAATAAAAAATTCCAATCACACAAGTTCATAGAGAGAGTGAAATCATTGACCAGAAGACTAAAACCTATCAATCTTATTCAAAATCCATTCAAAACTTTCTAGAGGCCATTGATAAATCTGATAAAATTACCTACAACAATCAGGTTGCTAATTTCATTACCAAGAACAAAGTGAACATGGCCTTTGTCACATGGGAATCTTATGATTAAGTACCATCAACCTTCACTCTTCTTCAAGTCATTCATCCCTTTATCATCCTTAAACACCTCTTTCTTCATCCACCTTCCAAAACATTAGGATCACTAATCAGAATCTTGGGATTTAAATCAAAATCAAATCAATCCATCTTTCACACCTTCATCAAGCAATAGGGTGAAAGAACCATTTTGAGAATGTCTCATAGACCTTAAACCAAAGAAAACATTAATCCCTGGCTACTTTGAGAACAAATTCTTTCTCTAATAGTCCTAATCTAGCCCTATTTTGTTTGGAGATCATCAGTCTATCACCCAAATAAGAAAAGGCTTTAAATCAAATCCAATCCTATGATTGCTTAATCATAAGGTCTTGTTTCACCTAGGTTTGTTCCAAATCTTTAAATCAAACCAATCCTTGAGGATTAGTTCCTCTTTAATCCAATCTCATCAGTTAATCTAATCCCTAATCAAGTAATCTAATTCAATTAAGCTAATCAATCATTGAGGCTTAGTCCTCACAATCCAATCCAAACTTAGTCCAAGTTGCTCATAGTTCACCAAATCCTTTCTTCTCTTCATCATCCCTCATCAATCGTTCATCCTTCTTTGATACAACCCTTCTAAGGTCACCCATGCATGGTACTTATCCGATCACAAGAAAATTTAAGACAATAATCTCTATCCATGGATAATGATCAAGAGACTATCTATCAGGATGACTTTAATGATGAAGAAGAACCACACATGGAATCTAAAATAGTCATAACCGAAAGTGTCAGTGCCAATCCATGAGATAAGGATTTCTTTGATGATCCTAACAACTTAATCTTAGCGGAATATTTAATCCAAGCCAACAGTTCTAATATCTTCATGAATCTTATTCAAAGGGTTGTTACACTCCCTGCTAATTTTGATGAAACCTTGATTGAGAACAACTTGATCCAAACCAACAAAGGAAAGGTAGCACCTTCCATGCCATCAACATATGATAATACAAATCAACCTCCCCATGATACACTTAAACAAATCTGACAACTTTTAAACAAGCCTAACTCAAACAATGGGGTGAATAATGATAACTTAAATGTGGGTCATAGACCTAAGCAACAACTAGGGTCCTCAGGATGAAACTCTACTTCCATTTTCTCGAAGCCTAGTGGAGTCCTAAAAAATAAAAAAATTTCACATATGAACAACACCAATCAAAGACATAACACCAATCCTCCCCCTCTCAGAGGACATAATGCATCATCAGGAGGAGGAACACATTAGATCCATATAATCACTAATAATAATCCTCCTGAAATAGTCCAACAAAATGATGAGCTCAAAGAAATGATGAGCTCAAAGTTATGATGATGGCTATACAGAAAGGTGGGAAGAAGGAATTCTCTTTCATGGAGATATGTCCTTATCCTTTTGATAAATCAATCACTCTTCAACCATTCCTCGCCAATTTTAAAATCCCAAAATTTGATAAATACAAGGGAGACTCATGCCCTGGGCAACATGTCAAAGAATTTTATGTAGCGGCTCAAGAGGTTTCCCAAAATGATCATTTTATTCTAAGACTCTTCACTAGAAGTCTTGGCAAACCAGCCTTAGAGTGGCTACTGAGTGTCCCTCCTAGTTCCATATCTACCTTCCATGATCTCGCTAAGAAATTTGTTACACAATATTCCTATAACATTGAACATCAAGCATCACTTAGTGACTTGTGTAACATGAAACAAAGAAATGGAGAAACCTTTCCCAACTTTCTGCAAATATGGCTACATCTTGCCAATCGCATGCCTTGGAAAATCCCAGATTCGCATCTAGTTGATATCTTTACTAAGAATCTGGTTACATAAATGTTATTCCAGATGAAGATGGCTGCCCCAAATTCCTTAGAGGAACTCATTAAAAAGGGGAAGTCTATTGAAGATGGACTTTTGATAAAAGGATAAATTAAGCATTATACCCCTAATTCATCTAACACCACTAATGATGAACCCAAGTTCTGGTCCAAGAACAAAGGTGTTGTTAATGATGGAGTGATATTAGATGCTAAACACATTCAAAATGTTCAAGCATCCAACAATAATAACCAAGGTAATCACAACAATAATGACCAGAACAATCGTAATCAGAACAAAAATTAAAACAATTAGAATAATCAAAGCAATTAGAATAATTCGAATAACTAGAATAAGAATCAAGGATCTGGTTATCATGGCTCTCTATTTTTATGATATAATGGTAACAACAATAATAACAACTGGCAACAACAATGACAAAAATTTACACAACTGGTGGATTTTCTTAATGTTATCTTCTGACGTCTAGTCGATGAAGGGATGATGGTTTACCCTAACAGTAGGCATTTTAATTAAAATCAACCGAAACCCAACTAGTATAAGGATAATCAATGCTATGATTATCATCACATAAAAGGGTGTGAGATCAAAAAATGCATGAAATTTCATCATTTTGTGCAAGATTTGATTGATGATGGTAAAATTGAGGTAGAAGGACAAAATGCCTCTACCTCTAATGCCCAACAAAAAATATACTCTAAGCCTTTTCCAGAACATAATCAAAACAATGCATCCACATCCAAGGGATTTTCTTATGATTACTCTACAAACAAAATCTCAGGAGACACTAGTACAAAAACAACAATATATGATTAAATAAACTACTAAAAATTGTAGATAAATGACTAAACTTAGTCACATGACCATTAGTAGTTTATTGCCAGTCATTTATCTCATGACCAAATTTATGACTAAACTATTTTAGTCATTGATTTGGTAATTAGTTTTGTCATTGATTTAGTCATGCTAGTGATATATTTAGTCATATATTTAGTCATTAATTTAGTCATAGATTTAGTCATTAATTTAGTCATATATTTAGTCATTAATTTAGTCATATATTTAGTCATATATTCAATCATATATTTAGTCATTAATTTAGTCCTATATTTAGTCATTAATTTAGTCATATATTTAGTCCTTAATTTAGTCGTATTAGGGCACAATGGAATTGAACCACCATCCTCTTGCTTGTAAAGCAAATGCTCTTCCATTGAGCTAGTACCCTTTAAATTGTGGCATGATGCAAAATGTAAATAATTTTTTGTTACAACATTTTAAAAGCTTCTTTAAGGGCAATCCGAAGAAATGTTTTCTATAAGGTAAAAAAATTAAGATTGTTAGATCAAAGGTTTTTTGTGAGGTGAAATTTTTAGGATCAACTTGATGAAGAAGATGAAATAGATGAAAAATTAAAAGTATCTTTTTTCAGTTGGTTCTACGTCACTTTCAACCTTGGTCCTCTATTGTCTAACATAGTACTTGGTTACTTTGAGAATAATGGGATGTGGCCATTAGGATTTTGGGTGTCTAGTGTGGCAGACATAATATCTACTATATTACTTTTGTTTGGGACTCCAAGGTATAGGCATCACATCCCCAAAGGAAATCCATTACCTCATATTAGACAAGTGTTTCTAGTAGAAACCAAAAAATATATGTTAAAGCTCCCATCAGATATAGATGAGCTTCACGAATAATCTAGTAAATATAGTAATTAATTGTACTTGGCATCAATACAACTATCACTTTCACTACCATTCTTATGGAGCAGACTAACTATAAAACTATATTGAAAAAACTATAAGTAATAAGAACAATTCTAAAAGTGGAAAAATCTTAACTTACAAATACCAAGTAGGTTAAAAATGTACAATGTACCTTACAAAATTATTAGGCACAATACATATAGATGGAATACACCCTAGAAAGAAAACAAAGAGCATTTAAATTACCTCATTATAAGAAGTTACCACTTGAGGTTTTTGTTGTTGTTATGGTAGGTAGCTTGCCTATATCAAAAGGCATAACCCATACACATAAAATCAGTAAAAATTATACAACTTAAGAACCTAGAAGAAGAAGACATAATAGATGCAAACTCACATCTTGTTGATAAGCTGCCTAGCTTGCATAGTATGCAACCCACTAAGCCTCTAGGCTTTGTTGTGATGTTCCAAAAACATTTGAGGTTTGTGAAGCACCAAATGCAACTTGTGTAACATTCTATTTTGGCTGCGGGTGCGGTCGAGGTTGAGACTATTGCATTAATAAGATCATAGTAACATAACAAATCACTCTTAAATATATATCTTTAAAAAAAAAATCAAAACTCAGTTAGAGAGAGTGGAGTACAAAATTTATTATTTCAAATATATAAAAGACACCAACTGCCAAACATGTGAAGAAACATCTTTGTTGTCAGGATGAACTCAAATGACTAATCTTAACTTTTCATGAAACTGCTGAAAGAAAAAATTAAAAAAATACATAGTAAGAAAAAAAATTCAAAGCATGCACAAAAGTGCAATATAATTTAGACTTAAGTAAACATGCTGATTAACTCAGTAATTCTAAAATATTAGAGACATTCACATGTACCTGTTGATTGTAATAGGCTATATATGTTTTTTGTTGAGACCCATCCTAGGACTGAGCTATTAGAATACCCACTGCATTAGCTACTAGAGTAGCTGGATTAATTTTTTGATATTGTGGAGTACTATTTTAAGGAGTTGGCTGATTATATGGTTGGCTATACTGAGCTTGCACCTGTGGTTGAGCAACATGTTGGTATTGTTGAGTACTAATTTGAAAGGTTGGCTAGTTATATGGTTGGTTGTATTGATGTTATAACATACGCGGAGCTTACCAAAATTTATCTCTATGATGAGCTACAAAAAAGAGAAGATTGTAAGCTGCAAGATATTTAATCACAAAAGATAGACAATCACTAAACAATTTCAAACACATATGCAACAAAATTGTCCAAGATGTTTTTGCAAGATGCACAAATGATTTAATAAATTAACAATATTTAAAACTACGAATCTAGCACAATTGACAATACAAAAATAACCCACCGAAGTCTATAAGATGGAAAGAAACATCAATAAGTCCACTATTTTTCTCATAACAACACCTTAGCTACATACCAAATGCAAATACTATATATCATAGTGGACTTATTTGTGAAATATTCATTAAAATTAAATATGAAATTGATGTAGGCATATAAAAAACTCATTTCCAATAGCATTAAATGTCACTCACCAGAGAAAGATAACTTCAACACCCACATGACAATTGATTAAAACTTACAATTGAAAGCGTTGGTTGGAAAAACAAATAATTAAGATGATGCATTCAAATCCTAAGGGAGGGCATGTTCAAATTCATATAAAATGCACAAGATTAAAATTAATAGAAAAATAATAATAATGAAAAATACGGTAACATTTAACATTTGTTAATAAATATAGATTAGTATTACTACCACATAGACAACCAAATTGACCAAAAAATTCACAAAGAAAAGCCATCACACCAAATGTAATATAAGAAAAGTAAAAATTAACTACATTTATATGGGTTCCATGGATTTTGATTGCATTTGGAAGCATTGTTCATGCTTTATTTTCTCACCTGAATTATGTTGGGATGGTTCCTCTTTATTTGGATCACAATGGAACTGGTATATCTCAATTTCAATGGGTTATATTTATTTGAGAGTGTGTCCTTATGTCATTCAAATGAATGGAATATGCCTTTGCCATCATAATCTTTATCACAGGTTAGCCTTACTTTCTCAAAGCCATCCATGCTAGGGATATGCTAGTATCTTTGATATATTTTAATACCAATAATCATTTCCTAATATGTGAGCAATTGGCCATATAAATAATTTAACTTCTTCAAGATTGGCCCTTTTCATTGAGTAGACATTGATAAGCAAGGCTATTACTATAGAAAAAAAAATGTCAACATCAACTATTTTACCAATTTTGTTAGCCATCACACCTATCTCTTTTACTCACAGTGTAGATGACATATTTTTAGTTGTTTCGAGATGTCCTTCATGTCTATCACTAGGTTCTAACCTAATCAAGCCTTCAATTTAAGACATTGTAGATAATGATCAAAAGCATTATATAAGACAGTTCATCCCATATTTTGTTCTGTTATGTGACACGATGATGACTTTGTGTAAAATAATTGTAGATGGTGTCCTATTGTACCTTTTATTTGTCCCTCCCTCCACTAACAAGGTATTCAATTGATATGTCTCTTTGTCAATGTTTCACTTCCTAATCTAGTTATATACACAAACTTACATTTGAGGGTTCAGATATCTAGCTACATACACTACCCACATGCACAAAATATTCAAATCATAAAAGGCATTGTAGAAACCATACTAAGGGAATGGGGAAACCATGATATGTACATTGAAAGTTAGTTACAAGAAACAAAAACATAGCTAAAGGGTTTAGAGTACTATGTTACAATTAGACAATGCAAATATAGGAGTCATGACCATCCCCCAATCCCGACTACAATTAAAAGGTCAAGATGGAGTACTTAGAGCACTTTGATCACCACATCCAACTTGTATCCATAGAGAATGGTGCAAACCAAGAGGTAAATGAAACAACCTCAAACAAAAGGAAATCTATGAAGTATAATGGTTGACTCCCTTTTCTACTAAAAAATGAGATACCTTCATAAAATCGGTGGTGTTCTTTCATTATATGATGATTGCTTGATGTAGATTCTCTTGGATTGTTTCTGTCATCATACATATGGGTGAATATTTTGGTTGAATCTACTTGTCTTATATACATTATAGCTACATACAATATGGTATCTTCAAAATTAATTACAAGAAATTTTAATAAGGCATTACACTTCTCCATCTAATAGATTGTGTAAATAAAGCATCAAATAAAATACCTACCAGGTGCATATTTGGCATAAAAGGACTTGTACCATCAGATGTGTGTTGAATTTCATCTTCTCTATAGTAGATAAAACATATAATGAATACCAAAGCGAAGATGTCTAATTTTCACAACCCAACTATTTTGAACTCCTATAGATTTAAAAAACTTCAATAATATTGATAGTACCTTATTTTTGGTGAAATTATATCTGACTACTAGTAGTTTAGAAAGAGATACAAATTAAAAGGAAAATGCATGAATTTTTTAAAAAAATACCACCAAAAAAATTGCAACACAAATACCCTAATCAATAGCTAAACACCATGATGTACATCAACAATGAGGTGGAAGTGTAACAAAAATAATATCGCTGGAGAGGCATTAAAATTAAGGTTCAGTTTCAAACAAATACTTTCACAGTTTCAATGTATAGTATGAAATGGATAGGATAGCCATATTTAACAACTTTACAAGTTATCTACTTCACCATAACTCCCTATTTTAGCTGAGAAACATAACCCTCAGTACAAATGATGTGAATATTGAAGGGAAATTGAACTACTGGACTAATAAATTTAGACTTGGCTGGAGAAGTGATAATTGAGCTCATATTTTCATCATATGGTTCTCTAGAGGAGGCAATGGCGTGGTCTTTGTTGCAATCACTGATCTTGTAGATGCAACGGAAGGCAATGATAGAGGTAAAGACCAGGTAAGTTTTTTCAAGTCAATGCCAGTGAGAAAACAATCTGGTGTATCCACTTATAGAAGTCCAAGAGAGGATTTTTGAGGTGCCTTCATATTGTAAGATCGATGGAGAACTTATGGTGCAACATAGTATGCACTACCTACTATATCATTTAGTCTTTCATCTACACCAATCATGTATGACATGCACTAAGTGTACATGAAGTAATAATGATCCAACATCTTTCTCAGGATGAAAATAGATACATAAAATCCATTTTGACCCCAAGATAAAACTCATAGTAAAACCCACTATCGCACTGAAATCTCAATGATTTACCTAGTATAGTAAACTCTAAAAGTCCAAAATCAATAGCCTTCATAGGCTCATGCTCATCCTTTGTAGAAAACAAAAATTTCTGCCAATAATGAGTGGAAGATTTATAGAAATTATTGCAGTTTAGTAAAGTGACAATGAAATTAGCTTTTGTAGACAATGAACATGGTATAATAGAGAAAATTATTTAGCTACAGTGGACTAAAAATATGTTATAATAAACAACATAAATACTCACTAAACATGCAACTCAATAGCATTTTCCACCAACTATGCCAAATCCAAACTGAAATGGAGGAAGAAATATGATTTGCTTTCCAACATGGTATATTTGGTAAGTTTGGACCAGAGTCTCATAATTTGCGAACATGGGTCAAAATAAAATGTATCTCACATTTGTTAAAATTTATAACAAAACCTATACATGTCCCATGTAGTTACAAACCATATTATTGTAATTAAGGGAAATAAAATATGATAACCCTTAATGAAGTTTTATTGGCATTCAACTGCATAATTTGAGTCAATATTTATCTAACCACATTTCATGACAAGTGGTTCACAAGAATAATATTTCATTTGCACGAACTTAAACTATGTGTATACAGTTCCCTCATTACCTTTATTTACAACTAACCTTTAGAAACCTAAAAATCATACTTTTCTAAATTATTAATTGTTTATTCTAAGTAATTTTATAAAAGAAAAAACAAAGGTGCTATGTTAATTAAGTCATTGTGCCTCAACATTCTAATGGTATTTATTTGCATTCAATTGTAGACTATACCTCACCTCAGGTTTCAAGTCACAATGCACAACACCTTGAAGGTGACAAAATGTTGCTATGCTCAAGATTTATCTAACAATTACTTTAGCATATTTTTATGTATACCTGCCTCCCTTGCATGTCACAAAAATCAAAAGGTAATAAGTCAACTTAAACTCAAATTCAAATTTAGAAGAAATGGCCAATTTAATGGAAGAAACCATACAAAAGAGAACAACATCAAATAAAAATATTTACTGTGACAAAATTCAGTCCAATAGCTCGCCACCTTCACATAGTTTGCATAGAAGAATAGGTTGGTTCAAACAAGGAAACTTAGATTGATAACATAGCTTAACTTCAATAGCATTAACTCTCACTCTATAATTGAACATCTTTTTCTTGTCCTTCAAGTTTGAATCATATCTCAATTTGTAAATAAGATGCAACTATAGGATTAATGTTGTCTAAAAACACAACATCCATACTCTTAAGGGATGACATTTTTTGATAAAAAAATTTAAATATTAATTATGACTCCTTATCTACAAAAAATACCTATAATTGTATGATCTATGAATAGAGTAAGTTTAGTACTTCATTATTATGTAGGCATTGCTGGAATCCTTGCAAGCATCATAGAACTTGACTAATTTAGAATGTCCAGATAATGCTTTTAAAATTTTTACTTCTCTCCGCACATCTTCATTTGCAATAGAATTTGTCATCTGTAATAGCATGCACCTCAATAAGATACCAATAAATGAAATAATAAAGGATAAAACATCTTAACTTCTAGAACAAAAGGACTCTTTTTATCAGAAAATTTAAATTAAACCAAGTATTAATTAACATGGTTAAAATAAGACCAAAAGATCCTAATACTACATGCTACCAACACATATCTGACAAGCAAAAATTCTGCTAAAATATATTATGTTGGACTCATTGCAATTGACCATTACATATACAGAAGAAATCTCAAGAATGGCTAGTAAAAATTCATGATTTCCCCTAGAGATGAGATTCACTTATGAGTATATAAATCAAAAGGAAATAATCACCATAAATTGAACCATGTCACGCCTAAGCATTGTAAGCAAGAGAAAGTAATAAAATCTTTTAATTGATTATAAATATACTTCAACTTTCATTTCGCACAAAATAAATTATTTCTAATACAATAACCAAAGGTATGTTTAAAATTCATTTAGAACAACACAAAATATTTGTTATACACTGAACCAATGTATATAAAGAACTTATTTAGGACAATATGAATATACTAGCCGCCCAAGGTAAGTATGAAAATCATTTTTAGCAAAAATGAATCACCTCAAATACTCTTCTTATATGACATTGAAAATACCAAGCAAAAAAAGAATGACTCAAGAATATTATGATCTTAAAATTATAAAAATATATATGATTTTTAATAACATGAGCTAGTCGAAAAAGGTATATTGGACCAATCCACATATTGTGAGTTGGATTGACATTTTGGGATGTAGGAAGCTTTGTGAGTGAGAAAAGAAAAAGGGTGTTAAGATCCTCTTAAATGTCAACTGGCCTCAAACTATTTATTTTCCAATCAGCTTCATAAAATCTCAATAAAAATTTTCTGGTAACATGATGTCAATGTCAAGCCCATGGATTCTGTTACAGTAGTGTTTGTCTGCATTTCCATTGTTGCTTCTTCCTTCTCTTCTTTTTGTTTTACTCAAATATGCAAGGACTAAGAACCACCTCAAGAAGGAGCAATCTATCTTTTTTATTTTGATTTTCACTCTAACAACGGTCACTATTGAAAGATCAGGGATAGAGACCAAAATGTTGCATCCATAGACAAAAAAGCATGTACACCCCCATGTTAAACAACAAGCTTAATCAACACTCTCTACATTTTGACTGAGCATTGACTTGTTCTTTCCACAAAGATAGGAAGAACACCCAATGATTAATGTAGTTATTTTTCATCTTGTTGCATGTGAGATGGATACGATAAACATAAATCATTATTTATATGCATGCTTTCTTTGACTTTTCTCCATTGGCTATAAGATTTTGGGTCACCAAAATTATGTGGTAAAGTTTGGTTATCTTTAGTCCTTGGTACCAAGGAGAAATTCAGTAATTATATACACAATATATTTCTAATGATCAAATCTCCAATGGTTCTCCTCTTTTTAATTTCACATAAAGTGCTTTTACAATTGACTGTTGCTTTCCATTGCCATACCCTCTGAAATTGTAATTTAAAAATATGTTTCATAGGATATAGCTTTGGTTTTATAGGTCAATATTTTGTGGTACTCTATTCATATTGTCATTTCTAGGTCCCAATAAGATTAATTATAACTTTAGCATCTTGATGTTTAGTCATCACTTCCAAAGCTTGACTATTGTAATCCTACTTGATTAGATACAACTCATTTTGTCAATTTGGTCTTTTTGTGTATTGTTTCACCTCTCATTGATACATCTTATTTTGGCTAACCTTGTAATATTGGGCATAGGTTAAAGCTGTGGTCGAGGAAAGGGGTATAGGCTTCCTAGGAATTGGGTTTGTATGGGTATTGGCAAGCTTACCATTTATATGATAGAAGCCTCATGTATTAGAATTTTGATAAAGTTTGTATGGTTTAAATGGTAATAAACATTTGATAAATGAAATGGTTTTCTATTGTATATAATTTTCTTAGTAAATGTAGTGGCTTGATATTTTACTTGAGTGTTTAAGGCTGTGGACTAAAATTATGAAAAATATCTTTTCAGTTTGAAGCATATATGGTATATCTATGAGAGTAATGGATGGATGAGATTAATAAATTATGGTCTATCTATGAGATTAATGGATAGATGAGATTAAATTAATTAGTGTTTCTCACTATTTTCAAAGATGGAAAATTATTTGGTTTTATAATTTTGTGAAGTAGTTCCGATCCTTTATTCATTTTTATTAGTGCAATCTGAAAGATATATTTGCATAGTGTGCATAGCTCTAAAATTATCAATAGCTTTACATCTTAGAGTAATGATAGATTTAGGTCTTAGAGTAGTGTTTGGATCTCAGGAATCTTCCCCTAATTATTTGAAGAGAGATTATCATTATGTATTGTCCTATTTTGTGTTCTTATTTAGGTCATTTTTAACAACTCAACATCATCTTTTGGGATACACAAGATTTGTGTATAACACAAGCTCTGACCTATTTTTGAGAAAAAAACAATCATGGTAAACACTAGTGCCACCAATAGTCATACCAATTTTGTCTACAATGCACAACAGGTGGTTGGGATTAGAAGGTATCCTCCTCACAATGGAGATGAAGAAAGTTTTTCCCCTTCTAACATATTGGAGCAGATGTTTGGAATAAGGTCTCAGAGGTTGCACATATGAAAGAAAACACACATTTGGAAAGTGTGAAAGAAGCTTTGTCACATGCATTTCCTCCTAGATATTTTATTGTTACATTAAAAGTTTGTATGGAGGAAACTAGTTTACCATCTTTAATAGAAGAAGTGAAGAAAACATCACCTTGTAGAGGGATAATTCAGCCTAACTTTGACCCAGTTAAAATATCTCAAGCTTATGCAAAGGGTGGAACAACTTGCCTTAGTGTTTTAATAGATTCCAATTATTTTCAGGGAAGCTTTGAAAATTTGCAGGCAATTTGACATGTTGGAATACAATGTCGTTTGTTGTGCAAGGAGTTCATTGTTGATGAATACCGACTATATTATGCTTGAATAAAAGGTGTAGATGTTATTTTAATTTCTTCTATGATACTAGATCAAGATATAATGCTCATGATTTCTATTTGCAAATCTCTGGACATGGCAGCTTTGGTTGAGGTTCATAGCACAAAGAAACTTGATCATATAGTGGATATTAATGGAGTAGAGATTATTGGAATTAATAATCAGGCTCTTGAAACTTTTACAGTTGACATGTGTAACATAGAGAAGCTTCTTCAAGGTGCTAGACATGGAATAATTACTGATAGAGCATCTGAGGATTGTGCAATCCTATACACCCAAAAACATTGTTCTTATGATTTTTGGTTTTCCTTTTTGCCATCTTGTTGTGTCGTAGGTTCCTTTCTTTGATAAATCACCCAAATCTAAGAATTGGGGGTGTCTTTTTGAAGTCTACCTAGCTATGAGGTGGGGCCTCCTAGTCTCTGTAGATCAAGAAAAATATGTGTATAATAGAAACCCTTATATTATAGTGGCACAAAGCAAGGACTCATATGGCATAAAATTTATCTTGTCTTCTCATTGATCCTATGAGACACACATAATTTCCTTCCATTGTTGGGCATTCTAATTGAAATAGTGGTTGTTCATTATGAAATTTTTAATTTGACTAGTAGTACTACATAAAGCTTCAACTATTTATTCCTTAATGGACATGGACATCTTGGTCAGCAACATTATTCTTCTAACCACTATTTCCTATTGTGCATCCACCTTCCTTATAGTCAAAATGGTGCAAGAGCACCTAAGACACATGGGTCACCATGAGACCCTAATGAAGAATCCATAAAGAGATTGAGGCTTATAAGATCTAAATGACCATCCTTTGATGTATTTGAGGCTATTAAAGCCATATTTTCTCGTATCAAGTTATTTGTAATCAAATTGTTGAATGTTTCCATATTGGGCAAACTAGGCCTAATAGGCCATGTAATGGACTTAAGGGTTATTTAGGAGTTCAAGTAGTAGTTGGTTAATAACTTATGATTATAAGGTCCTTAGGAAACCATGTTAATGTAATAAGGGATTTTGTTATGTTCCAAAGTTGGGAAAAAGGTCAAAAGTTATTAAAAAGACAATAGATGTAATAATCTAATCATAAGACAAACAACAAAGAGGAGGTTGAAAGGTGGTTACAAAGTGAATAGTTGTGATTTGGAACCACCACTATTTGTGTATGTGTGTGGGGAAAATGTAAGATTCACTCCTAAATCCAAATTCCAAAAGGAGAGATCCAATTTGATCAACCAAGAGGTTAATACACAATCGAATTAATCTATGAAGAATATGAAAAATAGAGAAAAACCCTATACTTCCCTATAGTTGGATTAAGCTTGAAATCTAAAATAATTGAAGTGCAAATACTAACCTTGAATTAGGGCAGATCTAGAAAATGCTAAATTCTGGCTTCTGTATGAACTTTCTGAAGATTCCATCACCTTTTCTGGACTGGAAATGCCGAGGCGGACAAAACCTAGAAATCTTTTCTCCAAATTCACACAGGTTGACTTTGACCTTTTAAAAGGTCAAAGACCACATTATTTATTTGAAGTCTGACTCTGATTCTGTTCACAGATCTTGAAAGATTTTCAAAAAGGGTATCCGAATTCACTCTTAGATCTAAGATTTTGCACATGTACCTGCAAGAAAATGGGAGTTTTTGGTTGTATGGGGGGTTTGCCTTAGTCAAACTCCAATTTAGGAATTAACCTTGAAATTGAATTGAAATTGTATTGTGCATAAACAAAGTAATTGAAACAAATCACCTCGCTTATGTTGAAGTCTTTGTAGAGGATTCGAATCCTCAAATCCACAAGTAAGATTGCTTCAATGAATGTAGGATGTCTCTAATCAATGGTATTTTGATCTTCAACACCAATCTTGATTTGATCTTCCCATATGAGAAGGTTTGAATGAATGGAGAAGGATGAATCTTCAAGGGGGCTCCAAAGAGATTGAATCCTTCAATAGCTAACAATGGAACTCCTTGATGGATGAATACTTGAACACTTGAATCCTTGAAGACTTGCTTGCACTTGAGAGCTCTAAATACTTGATTGAGAAAACTTGATGTTGGTGTGATGTGAAAACTTGATATGAAAATTAGAGAGGAAGACCTCCTTTTATAGTGAACTAGGGCACACTCCTCTAGATGGGCCACCTTGAAGAATTAAATCCCAATCAGGTCCTCACCTTTAGAAAATATATCTTGATTAAATACCATTAAAGGATTTACCATTTCAGAGCCCAAAATAGCCGACCTGGAAGCAGGAAATAACTTTCCCGAAAGCCAAATTACCAACAAATGAAACTTTGAAATCCTAGCAAGAAGAGGTCAAGGTCAAGGTCAACCCTAACTTGGTCAGGGTTGAGGTCAACCCTGACCTAATCATGGTCAAGGTCAACTTTGACCTCAAAGCCTAACTTTTCCAGATTTTGCAGCAGGAGTTCCAAGGGTGCCAGAAGCTTAGAAATTGATATCTGAACAAGACCTAGTGTCAGGAATAGATAGAAAATCCTTTGTTTGATGTGATGATGGACTAGGAGGTCTCATTTCTGAATCCTACCTAGAAAATGAAGAAGGAAAATCAAGAAATTCCTTAAGACCTTAACCCTAATTTCACCTAGAATGAAGAAATCAAGTGCGGAGAAGAAGTGGAAAGCGGGGAGAAAGACAAATACATGCAAAGATTTGATCAAGGTGCTTAACATGACCCCAAACCACCTACTCAGAGGGCTAAATGCTCTTATCATGGAAGTGCTTCCATTTTAAGATGGTACACAAAGTAGTTTTTAGTTTCTAGATATGGTACAAGTCAATACAATACTATAATGCTCAAAAGAACAAATAAAAAAGTCGATGTAATTAGTCTCTGATCAATAAAGTTTTGGTTTCATGCACTTTTTCATGTTGTGTCCAATGTAATGGTTTGATTACCAGAAAATTTTCATTGTGGAAATAGTAACTAATTGGTGGATCACTTCATGGATTTGATGAAGGATTGAATCACCTTTATTTTGGTCTTTGTTTCAATCATTTTCATTAAGCATTAACAAAGTTATTCAAAACCCTCAGTTAGGGTATCCAGTACAGAAAGAAAGATGTAGAATCCCATGATTTCATGTTCAAGAGGCCCTCAAACTTGATTGGACAATGGGAGAGGGTTTTTATATTATTTCCCTTTTTCTGAAGGTGACCATGCAAAAGATGGCACGTGCAATGGTGGAAGGAGACTATAATTCTATGAAAGACTGTGACAAGACAACAATGTGTTAGTTGGCTGCGTTTAATTCCTCAAATGGTATTTGAAAGAGGAATTGTAGGTTTGGTGATGTGTAAGTGGATAAGTCTTGATGTTTCCAAGAGTTTGAAAGTGGAAGAGGGTACAACTGATGGTCATTTTAGGTGTCTGTTTAAGGAGGTAGTAGGACTGTCCCAATGAATGTTTTTCAAAATTGCCAGTTTGAAATATTGTTGGTTGGGGGACCAAACGGGCTTGTAAAAACATGATATTTTGGGAGAAGGTAGGTATTGAAGTAACCTACAACTTTAGAATACATCATTAGTTATGTCAACTATAGAGTGGCAAGAGGTCTACCTTGTTCAAAACATAATGGATAGACTTTGTCAATCTTTGTAATCCAAAATTTAGAAAACCAAATATGAGGACTAATAAAACTACACTAGCTCAAATAGATCCTATAGGATGGTCTCCTTTCATAGGTTGTTCAATCCTCTATCTAGTCAATCAAGAGAAATAGGCCTACCTCTCAACCACTGGAGAAACTAGTGATCAGTCTACATAGAGCTTCATCTTGTTAATTTGTTTGTCAACTTTCATGTTATCTATTAAGGTTCTATATCATATGATGTATGTTTTATCAATTTTATCATATGAATGTTTGAAATTATGTATATTTTGAAGTAATATAGATAATTTCAAGAATTATCTAATTTGTAATTGATTTATGTGCAGTATAGTTTCAAATAACTTGAAGTAATAATTTATTTAGTTATTTCAACAAAATGATTGTGCTGCCTCTACTATAAAACCATTGATGATCTAAGGATTCACTGCAGATGGATGAACAAACTATCATTTCAAATCTTGACAACCACTTCCTTAGCCACTTTTGGCAATTAGTGTCCATAATGCTTGGCTTTCAACTACAAATTTCTATTGCTTTCCATCATCAAAGTAATAGACGGATTTAAATTGCAAACAAGATCATGATGGGTAATGAAATTTTAATCCAGTATCATAAATGAAAGAAATAAATAATAATACTTTGTGTGGGCTTTCACAAGGGGTTTCATATGCTCCAAATTGACATCCAGCTTGGTCGTGACCTTAAAAAGTAAGTGTCCTTTACCATTTCTATCTTATAAGTCCTATTATAGTTGAGAGTGTCATGAGATAATTATTAAAGCATAGGGTTACAAAATCCTTCAATTTTAAAAGCAACAAAGCCAGACATATATAACTATTAAGGTTTATTTAAGTTAGGGTTTGTAAGTTGCTTCACTCACCACATAGATCATTTACCCTTTTTTCCATTTATTTTATCTCCTTCTCTGAAGTCAAGTAATGGCCCAAACCCTGGAGCAAAAAATAGTGTCTCAGAAGAGCAAAGAGGAGTGAAATGAGTAACAAAACATAAAAAAATGTAGTTGTGAATGAAGAGATTACATAGGTTTTAAGGAGGGCAATGTCATCGTCATCCAGAGGGTGAGGTTTCTATATATTGTCATTGATAATGTCTTATGGATCAACAACTGGAGCCATATATGTACCGAACCCTCCTTTCTTCTTCTTCGTCTTCTACAAATCTGAAAATAAAATACTTAACCATTCAATGTACACATCCCTTTGGACACTAAAAGTGTTCTCTTTTTTTTCTTTTCTTTTTTATCATATTATAATGTTTCAATTTTTTTTAAAATCAAATATTGTATGTTTTTTGGCAATGTTACTACACTTTTATTGTCTCCTTTAAAACACATCTATAAAAAAACTTAGTAATGAAGGTTTTTAATGTTTCATAATAATGATATTTAAATAAAAAAAATTAATTACATCTTTTTAATTAAATTTTTTATTTAAATATCAGTATTATAAAACATTAAAATCCTTCATTAAAAACATTATTTAAATATTAGTATTATAAAACATTAGAAATCTAATATTTGTTAATACTTTATAATTACAAAGATGATTTAAATATCAGTATTATAAAACATTAGAAACCTTCATTACTAAGTTTTTGCTATAGGATTTAGAGATATTATATTTCTATAGTTTATTGTAATGATATAGAAGGATCCTTCTAAAAAATAATTGTGTAATTTCTTTTAATCAACATTTTTATATTACATTTGTTATTTATTATTTAGATGATAAAGAAATTTTTTTCAATCCATTTTATATACAAAGATTCTTCATCTTCCTTATGATCAATCATAAATGTAAATTTACTAAGAGATCATTGAATGATTTTATGGCTAAAGTTATACTATGCATTGTTCCAACATTTTCTAGCCCCCAGGTATGAAATGAGCATCCATAGGAATTAGTAGCATTAAAATTCAAGTTACACCGGTGAACTCGCCTTGGGCATGACCTTAAAATTAGCAAGATTTCTCTTCTGAGCTCTTCCTTCCATACACACAAAGTAAAATGTCTTCCCTTCCATATTCCTTTGGGCCGTGATGATTTGCACGATGGAGAACTATGGGGGAGCCATATAACCAAAACTTGTCTGACTACACCAGTAACTACACTATTTACAAAATAATTTTGAAAACTAAGCTAATAAACTCAAATAAACTACAATACTGAATAGAAAGTTCTTAGAACTACTTCTAATACTCACATCCAACACTAACTCTCATTTTTCATTCCATACAATAACACTTAAACTCAAAACAACTCGACTATGCACACAAAACTAGAACTTTGAGCTTCTATTACAATTTAAATTCACATTACATCGTACTGCCTTGGGAAATGGGATCTTAAATGTCTTAATATGACTTACCCTTGATTTTAGGCCATTATGATAACCACCCATATTCATGCTTCGAAGACAATCCAATCTTTCAAAATATTGTCATGTAACTTTTAAAAGTTGTAAATGTTGTCAAGCAACATTGTGACAACTTTTACATCTTTTTGTAAAAAAAATCCCAATGACCACTAATCTACCTAGAATGATGTAAAAACATCCTAGAGACCATATTAGGTATATTTCTTTACTTTCCCAAGCCTTGAAGGCTATTAGACCCATTTTCCCACTTTAGGCCTAATATGACACTAACTTCTAGCAAAGCATTAAATATCTAGGTTGGATTGAGCCTAGTCTAATCCACCTAGGTATACACATACACGACCTTCTAAGGTCAAAACCAACTTTAGTGACTTGGCTAAGGTTAGTAAAAGCCACAAATCAAACTAGATTAGGGAGTAGCCTAGGTGTTCCTGCACCATCCTCCCTAAATGAAAATATCCAATCCACCCTTGGATTGAGTAAGTTGGAATCCACTCCCAACTTCTTGAACTCTATCACCTTGATCCAAGTGGCCTCTGCATCTCCTTGTCCATGCCATTTTATTAATTTCTCATAGTAAGTTCTCTATCTGGTCTTCTTATAGGCCCTGGAATCAAGTATCCTCTCTACCTTCTTCAGTGGTGTAGGAGTCAACTTCAGGTCTTCTACTTCCTGTATGACCTCAGTAAGGCTCTAGTCTAGATTTGGAGTAGGACCCTTATAAAGGACCAGATCTTTGACATTGAAGACTGGAGACAAATCAATATCTTCCAGGAGCTCAACCTTGTATGCATTATTTCCATATTTGGCCAAAATAGTACATGGCCCCAATCTTTTCATTTGCAACTTATGTGGTACTCCCTTCTGTAGTCTAGCTTTGTTCAAATGAACTGGATAACTAGGTCTCCTACCTAAAATTGAACATCCTTTTTCCTTCCATCTACCTTTTTCTTGATCTTTTCTATGTTATTTGTTAAAGTATTTTCCACTCTGTCATGCACCTCTTTCATGGAGTGTGCAAAGTCTTCAGCATAACCACTACCCTTGTCTCCATCTTTTAGTTATCTGAGCTCAAATATTCCTCTAGGGTGTAGTCCATAAACAATTTCAAAAGGAATTTTTCTAGTGGTCCTATTTATATTATCATTATAAGCATATTCTTCCTGTCGTAGGAGTTGATCCCAAGTCTAACCATACTCCTTTGTGAGACACCTCAATAGGTTCCCAAGGCTTCTATTGACTACCTAAGTTTGGCCATCTATCCAAGGGTGATATGTAGACCCAAAAGATAGATTGGTTCCCAATTTGTGCCATAATGTTTTCTAGAAGTGACTCATAAATTTAGTGTCTCTGTCAGAGACTATGCTCAAAGGTAATCCATGGATTCTCACCACTTCCTTGAAGAATAAGTGTGCTATGTGAAACCATCATGCACTGTCTTGCATGGGAAAAATTGTGCCATTTTATTGAATCTATCTACAATGACATAGATACTATCCATTCCTTGTTTGGTCATTGACAATCCCACAACAAAATCCATGCTCAAGCATTCCCATGGTCTACTTGGGATGGGAAGACATTGGTAAAGGCCTAGATTGGAGGATGTTCCCTTTGCTTTTTGACACACCATACAACATTCTACATACTTCCTGATATCTAAATTCATTTTAGGCCAAAATTAAAACCTCTGTACTAACTCTTGGGTCTTATTGACACCAAAGTGACCATTGAGTGCACCAATGTGCTTCTCTTGAATTAGATTGATGTAACACAGACCTTGCTCCACTTTATCCTAGATTCTCCTAGGATTATTCAAGGCTAAACTCCTAGCCCTTAGGTTACTATCCTAGTTCCCTCACAAGGATTTGAAAACTCATTCCTTGTCTATTCAGCCTATGACATCAAGGTTTTGAAACTAATACACTTCCTTCTTATATGATTTGCTTCCTTCTAACATTGCCATCCCTAAGAAAATAGGAATTAAGTCTGCCTTCATCCTCAATTGGAGAGGAGGGTTGATCCTTATGTAAAAGGGTTCCTTATGTAAAATGGTTCCAAACCATACTTAGCCCCTTCTTCTTCATAATAAGTCCTATCGCTAATAGGCTTACTTGTTGACTAGCCTTAAAAAAGGCTACAAGGATAAATAGGCCTAATTGACCTATTTCTCTTAATAACTTCTAACTTCTTCAAACAAGGTACCAAACTAATCATGGATTTGAGTACCCTTTTGGAAGGGCTTCAATATTTTCTAGGTCTCCCTTCTCCACTCTGTCCATATAGGGTCTCCTAGAAATAGGGCTATTTTTGAGGGTTTCAAGCTCACTGTCTGAACCAGTGACGGTTTGATGTTTCCCCTTGTTTTAGCCTTCCTCCTAAGCTCCTCAGCATTGGTGATTCTTGGTGATGCACCTTGCCTCCTCTCCACATCATTTGATTGAAGCTATGAAAGCTTTCAATCATTCCATTTAGCTCTGCAATGCACTATGATCCCTAACCAAACACTGGTGGCTTGCCTAAGGCATCACCTCAAAATTGCTCCTTGAGATTTTTAGGGCCCCTCCTACCAACATCCTATGTTAGGAGTCTAGTCACACATCCCAAGGACCCATACAATTTGTATAGTGGGAGAGTGATCTAGCACTCTATTTTTCAACACACTGTCTGGACCAACCTGAGACAAGCCAGAGGAAGAAACAATTAAAAAATAATGTTAAAACTGAAAGGAATGATGAATCAACTATCATAGGAATCAAAACACATCCTAAAAAAACACATACAACAACTACAGTTGGTCTTTCAATCCATTATAGAACTCTGTCATACACAAATTCATTCACTGTAAAAAGATTTACACACTCCAAACTTGTGCCAGTGCTTGGCCATCATATTTCACACTTCCCAATGCTCACATTTAGGGTTTTAAAACATTAAATACCCCTACCTAAGTGTTTGGGCCCATGGGTTAGGCTCTTCAGCTTCTAGGGCCAAATCCAAGGTATAGTAGAAATGTTGTCATGACAACTTTTAAAGTTGTTATGACAACTTTCAAAGTTATCTTTGCAACTTTTGGTGGATTAGAAAACCACCTTCACACACCTCTTGGGAACTTAAAACTGATCAAACTAGGGTCTTGAAGACCTATTACATCCTCTAAAACATTAAAGAGGCCATTTTACAACTTTTGGAAATATTGTCCCATGCTTGGCAACTTAGCAAAGTTAGCCAATTCTGATTCATCCTAGCTCAAGAACACACACTTAGGACTTAGGAAAAGACTAGACAATACCAAGACAAAACTAAACACTAGCTGAAACACTAGAGAGACTAACTAGTATTCTCACTAGATTAGTGGCTTGGCTAAGGCCACTACAAGCCAAAATTCACAATAGGAACACTAGGTACCAAACAACCCTACCTAGGTGCCCTCTACCATACTCCCCCACAAACAAAGAGCTTAAGTCACTCCTGTGACTAGGAGATCCTTTGAGATGCCCAACTTCTTGAAGTCTACAACCTCTACCTAGGTAGCCTCAGATTTAGGCCTATTCTTCCATTGAACGAGGAGTTCTATGTACACCTTATGCCTAGTAGTCTTCTTGACTCTTGATTCTAAGACCTTGGCTCCTTCTAGCTATTCCTTGTGAGGTAGGGCATGATGTTCTATATCAGCACACATGTCTACATTTTTTGTATCCAGCTTAGTGAGAGGACCTTTATACTTAGTCAAATTAGAGATATTAAAGACTGGGGAGATGTTCAGTCCACTTGGCAAATCTAGTTTGTAGGCATTAGCCCCATATTTGGCTAAGACTTTGCAAGGACCAATTCTCTTCATCTGCAACTTGGTAGACTCACCCTTTTGCAACCTTGATTTGTTTAGGTGAACCATAACACTATCACCTACTTCAAACTGAATGTTCTTTCTCTTCTCATCAATCTTGGCCTTCAACTTTTGAGTTGAGTCTAGGATGTTCTTCCTAACTTGTTCTTGGATCTCCTTCATAGTTTGAGTGAAGTCTTCAGCATGACCACTCCTGTACTCCATGGATCCAAGATCTCTAAGATCACATACACCCCTTGGTTACATCCCATAAATAATCTTGAAGTGACTCTTACCAGTAGTCCTATTCATACTGTCATTATATGCATACTCAGCTTGAGGAAGAACCACATCCCATGTCTACCCATATTCTTTAGTTAGACACCTCAGCAAGTTGCCTAAAACTCTATTAAGCACCTCAATTTGGCCATTAGTTTGAGGGTGGTAAGCTGATCCAAATGAGAGATTAGTACCCAATCTACTCCACATTGTTTTCCAAAAATGGCTCATGAACTTAACATCCCTATTTGAAATAATACTTAGGGGTAGTCCATGGATCCTTACAATTTCTTTAAAGAACAACTAAAAAATGTTGCTAGCATCATGTGTAGTCTTGCAAGGTATAAAATACCCCATCTTACTAAATCTATCTACCACAACATAAATGCTATCATGACCATGCTTAGTCTTTGGCAAGCCCACAATGAAATCCATACTCACACACTCCCATGGTCTATTTGGCACTGGTAGAGGTTGGTACAAACCTGCATTACTATATCCTCCTTTTGCCTTCATGCACACCACACATTTCTCCACATACTTGGTGACATCTCTAACCAACTTGGGCCAATGATAAAATCTTTGCACAAGATCTATGGTTTTGTTAACCCCAAAATGACCACTCAAGCTGCCATTATGCTTCTCCTATATGAGGTTTTCCCTCATGGTTCCCTTGGGAACACATAACTGATTTCCCCTAAACAATAAACCACTTTGCAAGGTAAAATCATAAAATTTACTATGAAAATGATTCTGAAAATCAGAGCATACCTTATAGGCTTCACCAAAGTCTTCATCATCCCTATAGAGGTCTTTGAAACTCTCTATCCCAATGCTACTTAGCTACACTTCTTGGATGGTTAGAAGCCTCCTACTAAGTGCATCTACAGCCTTGTTTAGCTGCCCTTTCTTATGCTTGATTATGAAAGTGAATGCTTGAAGATACTCCTTCCACTTTAGGTTCCTATTTCTCAACTTCTCTTGTGTGTTTATGTAACTAAGGGCTTGATTGTCAGTAAACACCACAAACTCCTTTGGCAGCAAGTAGTGCCTCCATTTCCTCAAAGAATTCACTAAAGCATACAAATCCAAATCATAAGAAGAGTATTTCTTCTTAGCTTCATTTAGTTTCTCACTTAAGATGGCTACTAGTCTACCTTCTTGGCTTAACACACCCCCTACTGCCGATCCACTAGCATCACACTCTATAGTGAATAGTTTGTCAAAACTAGGCAGCCCAAGTATAGGTTGTGTTGCTACTTGTTCCTTTAGCCTTTTGAATGCTTGATCTATTGTAGGAGTCCATTTGAACTTGGTCTTGAGACCTCCTTTAATGGTATCCACCATTGGTGCACAAATACCACTAAACTACCTTATAAACTTCCTATAAAATTGAGCCAACCCATGAAAGCTCCTCACCTCTGTTGTTATGGCTGGTGTAGGCCAACTTAAGATAGCTTCCACCTTACTTGGATCCATCTTTAGTGATCCATAGGATAATACAAACCCCAAATAAACAAGCTCCTGTTTGAAGAATTCACACTTTTCAAGATTAATGGATAGCTTCTCCTCCTACAATCTCTTTAGGACCATCTCCACATGTTTCAAATGCTTTGTTGTTGTCTTACTGAATATGAGTATATCATCTAGATACACTACCAAAAATACACCTGTGAAGTCCTTAAGCACTTCATTCATGAGCCTCATGAATGTGCTAGGTGCATTTGAGAGGCCAAATGGCATAACTCTCCACTCATACAACCCATCACTGGTCTTAAAGGCTATCTTCCACTGATCTCCATCCTTGATCCTAATCTGATGGTAGCCACTGTTAAGATCCAATTTGGTGAAGTACATTTCTCCTCCAAGATAGTCCATTAAATATTAAATTCTAGGTATTGGGAATCTATAACGGATTGTAATCCTATTTATGGCTCTTGAGTCTGTACAAAGCCTCCACTTGCCACCTTTTTTTGATGCCAACACAACTGAGACTACACAAGGGCTTATGCTCTTCCTAATCAACCCTTGATCAAATAGCCCTTGCACTTGTCTAGCCACTTCCAAGTTTTTTTCTAGAGTGAGCTTGTAAGCTTCCTTATTAGGAAATGATGCACCTTGTACAAAGTCTATCTGATGACCTATCACTCTCCTAGGAGGTAAAGTTACTGGGGTACCATCACTAACTATTTCTTTATACTTTTCTAACAACTCTTGAATGAATGATGACAATGATTTTGTTTTGGTTTTCTCCTCCTCCTTGGGCTTGAGTAGAATAGCATACTCATCACTCTCCTTGTCTTTGAGAGCTTTGATGAACTCCTTCTTACCACTCATTAATATGCTTGGAGTCTTGGACTAAGATTCATCCTCTTCTAACAAGGACTGAATCTTCAAAGTCTTGTTATCCTTCTTGAAGGATATGGAGTTCTCCTTGCCATCATACACTATATTCCTATCAAATTGCCAAGGCCTACCTAATAGAAAGTGGCATGCATCCATGGGTAGCACATCACAAAGTAGCTTGTCTTTATACCTTGAAATAGAGAACTCCACCCAAGCCTACTCATTCACCAATACACTCTATCCTTTGTTTAGCCATGTCACCTTGTATGGGTTGACATGAGGGATCTTTTCTAGTTTAAGCTTGTTCACAACCTCCTCTACTATGATATTGTCAGTGGAACTTGAATCCACAATCACCTTGCAGACCTTGCCAAGGATTTAAAACCTCATCCTAAACAAGGCTCTCTTGTGCTTGGGTTCATCCTTAACCGGTTGTCTTATCAAGACCCTTTTAAACATAAGATTTTCTCCCATTTCTTATTCAATATGGTCCACCTCAAGTGTTTTGACACTTGCTATATCTTCATGGGCATAGGAAAATCTCTTCCCATTATTTGATGTAGAAGGCTTATCAGGACATCTATAAGTCGGGTGACCCAATTGGCCATAGTTGTAGCACTTCATGCTTGAAAAGTAGGAGTTAAACCTACCTGTACCTCTCCCTCTACTAGGGCCTCCTTGTGTACCTCTGCCTCTAGAATGACCCCCTCTTGGATGGGTCTCACCACCATGCTTAGTCAACTTGGATTCTCCTCGGTTCCTTTTCTCATTACCCCTACCTTGGTAACCACCTTGGTGACTCATTTGGTCTCTACCTCTACCTCTACCCCTATTATTGGAGTCTCCCTTATTTTTGTTTCTTTCTTCAACTTTGATAGCCAACTGATGGCATTTTTGGATAGTGGTAGGAGTCCACAAACTTATCTCCCCTTGAATGTTCCATTTGAGACTACTTAGATATCTGGCCACCTTAATGGATTCCTCTTCTTGGATCTTGGACCTAAGGCATAGCTTTTGAAACTCCTTTGTATAAGAGGCCACATTTTGGTCCTTTTGCTTCAATCCTTGTCTCTTTTTATGAAGTTGGACTTCATAGTCCTCTGGCAAGTAATTCTCCTTTACCTTATTCACCATGGATTTCCAATTTGCTATAGGCAACTTACCCATGCTGACCCTCTCATCTTGTAGCTATTTCCACCATGTCAAGGCTGCTCCTCTCAATCTAGATTTGGCAACCTTAATATTTTGGGCTTCTATCACACCCTCACATTCAAAATGATATTCCATGCCCTCAATCCATTCCATGACTATTTTAATGTCCATTTTCCCACTAAAAAGTGTTATTCCTTCAAAAGCTTTTGCATTCAAAGCTTTGATGGCCTTCAAGAATGGTTCCTCATGGGTTAAGGGGTCTAGTTTAGGTATGATGTCATCTGCATCAATAGGGTTCTTACTCCTGTCACTAGTTTCAACACCACTATTCAGTTCTTGAGCTCTCTGATCGACTACTTCTTGTAGTTTAATCCTCATCTCATCCATAGCATCTTCAAGGATTCTATTCCTCTCCTTTTTCTATTCTACTTCTCTAGCTAGCTCTACATTTGTGACCATTGTGTTCTCCCCTACTAATTCACCAGTAGATAGAGACATGCACTATCCTCCAAAGCTTTAACCTACTCTAATACCAATCTGATGTAACACAGACCTTGCTCCACTTTATCCTAGATTATCCTAGGATTATTCAAGGCTAAACTCCTAGCCCTTAGTTTACTATCCTAGTTCCCTCACAAGGATTTGAAAACTCACTCCTTGTCTATTTAGCTTGTGACATCAAGGTTTTGAAACTAATACACTTCCTTCTTGTATGCTTTTCTTCCTTCTAACACTGCCATCCCTAAGGAAATATGAATTAAGTTCAACTTCATCCTCAATTGGAGAGGAGGGTTGATCCTTATATAAAATGGTTCCAAACCATACTTAGGCCCTTCTTCTTCATAATAAGTCCTATCGCTAATAGGCTTACTTGCTGATTGGCCTAAAAAAAGGCTACAAGGATAAATAGGCCTAATTGACCTATTTCCCTTAATAACTTCTAACTTCTTTAACCAAGGTACCAAACTAATCATGGATTTGAGTACCCTTTTGGAAGGGCTTCAAGATTTTCCAAGTCTCCCTTCTCCACTATGTCCGTACAGGGTCTCCTAGAAATAGGTCTATTTTTGAGGGTTTCAAGCTCACCGTCTAAACCAATGAGGGTTTGATGTTTCCCCTTGTTTCAACCTTACTCCAAAGCTCCTCAAAATTGGTGATGCTTGGTGATGCACCTTTCCTCCTCTCCACATCATTTGATTGAAGCTATGAATGCTTTCAATCATTCCATTTAACTCTGCAATGCACTGTGATCCCTAACCAAACACTGGTGGCTTTCCTAGGGCATCACCTCAAAATTTCTCCCTAAGATTTTTAGGGCCCCTCCTTCCAAAATCCTATGTTACAAGGATTCTAGTCATAGATCCCAAGGACCCATACAATTTGTACGGTGGGAGAGTGATCTACCACTCCATTTTTCAACACATTGTCTGGACCAACCCAAGACAGGCCAGAGGAAGAAACAATTAAAAACTAATGCTAAAATTGAAAGGAATGATGAATCAACTATCCTAGGAATAAAAAAACATCCTAAACAAACACATGCAACAACTACAGTCAGTCTTTCAATCCATTATAGAACTCTGTCATACACAAATTCATTCACTATAAAAAGATTTACACACTCCAAACTCATGCTAGTGCTTGGTCACCATACTGCACACTTCCCAATGCTCACATTTAGGGTTTTCAAACATTAAATACCCCTACCTAAGTGTTTGGGCCCATGGGTCAGGCTCTTCAACTTCTAGGGCCAAATCCAAGGTATAGTAGAAATGTTGTCATGACAACTTTTAAAGTTGTCATGACAACATTCAAAGTTGTCTTTGCAACTTTTGGTGGATTGGAAAATCGCCTTCACACACCTCTTGGGAAATTAACCCTGATCAAACTAGGGTACTGAAGACCTATTACATCATCTAAAACATTAAAGAGGCCATTTTACAACTTTTGGCAATACTATCCCATGCTTGGAAACTTATCAAAGTTAGCCAATTCTGATTCATTCTGGCTCAAGAACACACACTTAGGACTTAGGAAAAGACTAGACAAGACCAAGACAAAAATAAACACTAGATGACACACTAGAGAGACTGACTAGTCTTCTCACTAGACTAGTGGCTTGGATAAGGCCACTACAAGCCAAAATTCACAATAGGGACACTAGGTACCAAACAACCCTACCTAGGTGCCTTGCACCACAAATTTTCCCTAATTGACCCTCTAGGGATGCATAACTGACTTCCTTTAAACAATAGATCACTTTGCAAAGTATATTCAAAAAATTTAGTATGGAAATGATTCTTGTCCTCTTGACATACCTTGTATATTTCTACAAAGTCTTCATCTTTTTCATATAGGTCTTTAAAACTCTCAATACCCATGTTCTGCAAGTGTATTTCTTATACCATTAGGACTCTTCTACTTAAGGCATCTGAGAGAAAATTCTGCAGTCCCTTCTTATGTTTTATATTGAAAGTGTAGGCCTGCAAATATTCTACCCACTTCATGTATTTGTGACTGAGTTTGTCTTGTGAATTCAGGAAACTAAGAGCCTGATTGTCTAAATAGACCACAAATTCCTTTGGAAGCAAGTAGTGCTTCTATTTCCTTAGTACTTGGACTAGAGCACACATCTCCAGTAATTATTCTTATCATCATTGAGATTTTCACTATGGAAAGCCACTGGTCTTCCCTCTTGGCACAAAACAACACCAATAGCCACATTACTAGCATCACACTCAACTGTGAAAAAAGTCTCAAAGCTTGCTAAAATTAGGATAGGTTGAGTGGCAATATTTTTCTTCAACAATTCAAATCCATGGTTACCTTGTTCATTCCAAAAAAATTTAGTTTTCATCCCTCCATTTATGGTATCTAGCATAGGAGCACAAATAGCACTGAATTTCTTAATAAACTTCCTATAGTATTGGGCCAAACCATAAAAACTTCTCACCTCTAGTGGAGTCCTTGGAGTGGGCTAGTTGAGAATAACTTCTACCTTGCTTGGATCCATTTTTAGTTTTTCTTAAGACAATACAAACCCAAGGTACACTAGCTCCTACTTCATGGATTCACACTTTCCCAAGTTTACCATCAGCTTCTCTTCATATTAACTTCTTGAAAACAATCTGTAGATGTTTGAGATGTTGCTCTTTAGTCTTGCTAAAGATTAGTATATCATCTAGATATACTACCACAAAATTTCCAATGTAGTCTTTAAGGACTTCATTCATGAATCTCATGAATGTGGATGGGGCATTTGATAGCCCAAATGGCATTACAAGCCATTCATACAAACCTTTTGTGGTTTTGAATGTTCTCTTCCATTCATTTCCCTCATTGATTTTAATTTGGTGGTAAGCACTCTTTAGGTCAATCTTAGTAAAGTATTTGGCTTCTCCTAGATAGTCTATTAGGTCTTCTATCCTAGGGATAGGGAACCTATACCTAATGGTTATCATGTTTATTGCTCTTGAATCAGTATAGAGCTTCCAATTTCCTCCCTTTTTAGGTGCTAAGATAGTGGGGACATCACAAGGACTAATTCTTTTCCTAATGAGACCTTGGCTTAGGAGTTCTTGAATTTTCTTGTCAATTTCATCATTTTGTTGAGGGGTCATCTTATAGGCTTCCTTGTTAGGAAGGGTAGCTCCTAGAATAAATTCAATTTGGTGACTAAAAACTCTCTTAGGGGTAGGGTTGATGGTTGTCCATCACTTATAATGCCTTCATACTTCTGCAACAACTCTTGCACTTCTTTTGGCAACTCTGTCTTCTTGACTATCTTGTCTGCACTTTCTTCTTTAGGCTTCAATACTAGTGAAAATCCTACTCCCTCTCCTTCCTCTAAGGTTCCTATGAACTCCTTTTCACTGACCATAAGAACATTGGGCCCTATGGACTTCATTTCTCCCTCTTCTAATAGGGACTGTATCTTGTAAGTCACACTGTCTTTCTTAAAAGAATAGGCATTCATTTCTCCATCGTGCATGGACTGCCTATCAAATTACCATGGCCTTCCAAGTAGTAGGTGACATGCATCCATAGGAAGGAAGTCACATAACACCTTGTATTTGTATCTTCTAATTGAGAATTCCACCCATGCTTGTTCATTCACTAGGACAGGTTGTCCTTTGTTCAACCAAGTGACCTTTTATGGGTTGTTATGGGGTGTTCTCTTCATTTTCAACTTGTTGAGTGCCTCCTCTGACACTATATTTTTATTCAACCCTAAGTCTATGATGAATCTACACACCTTGCCCATCATTTTTCACTTCACTCTAAATAGTGACCTTCTTTGGCTAGGTTCCTCTTTCACTGGATCCTTGATTAATGTTCTTCACATCATAAAGTTTTCTCCTTCTTCTAACTCTAGGGGCACCTCAGGGTGTTTATTTCCCCCACTAGACTCTTCTTAAACATAATTTACCCTCTTTTCACTTCCATGAGAAGTAGAGCCTTTCTTTGGACATCTGTATGCAGGGTGTCCCATTTGGTTGCAGTGGTAACACTTCATAGTTGCAAAGTAAGAACCTCTACCTTGAATACTATTCATTCCTCTCCAATTTCTATTAGAGCTTCTTCCTCTATTGGAGTTTCCTCTACTTGAACTCCCCTCTTTCTTCTCAGTAATTTTGGTCTCTCCTTGAGACTTTGTCTCTGAACTTCTACCACCATATCCACCTCATTGTCCTCTATTGTCTCTCCCTTTTCCCCCACCTATGGTAGTACTTGATTCTTGATTCTTTCTTAGCTTCTCCTCTACCTTTAATGCTATTTGGTGGCATCTCTGAACAATATCAAGAGTCAAGAGACTCATTTCATCTTGTATAGTCCACTTGAGACCATTAAGGTACCTAGCTACCTTCACCTTCTCATATTCTACAACTCTTGACCTCATGCATAATCTTTGAAACTCTTCAGTATAAGAGTTTACATCCAAGTCTTTCTATCTCAAACTTTGTCTTCCTTTATGAAAATAATTTTCATAATCTTTAGATACATATGCATCTTTGATTTTTTCTACCATAGCCTTCCATGTGGCAATGGGCTTCTTTCCTTCCTTCTCTATCTCTCATCTTGTATAAATTTCCACCAAGTGAGTGCAGGACCTCTAAGTCTATCTTTAGCCACCTTGACTTTTTGAGCTTCTGTTATACCATCACATTCAAAATGGTTATCAAGTCCTTCAATCTAGCCTAGGACTATTTATGGCTCTATTTTTCCATTAAAAATTAGAATTCCTTCTAATGCCTTTCAACTTAAGGCCTTCAATGCCTTGAAGAAGGGTTCTTCGGCCAGGATTGGGTTTTGTTCAAGGACCTCATCTTCTAGGAGTATCTCTTTTTGTTTTCCATCTATTTTATCTTTAACTTCTTTGGCCTTCTCATGTACTTCATCCACTTTTTGTTCTAATTGAGCCAATCTATCTCCGAGCAATCTATTTTCTTCTTCTTGCTCTTCCACTTTGTTGGCAAAATCAGCATTGGTCACTATTAGTAGAGTCTCCTACTAACTCCTCTAGTTTAAACATTCACCAAAAGCCTAGTCTTGTAGGCTATGATACCTATCTGATAGAAACTCTCAAATGTGTGCTTGCACAAACCAAATCTAGGACTCAATTGTTCCTAGTCTTCTCAAGATCATAAAATTTCTTCTAGGATCCTACAAGTCCTTGCTCCATTGGTCTAAGAATTCACTAACCTAGCTCTATGAGTTGGTCTCCTTTGTGCTTCACCTTGGGGGTAACTATCAACAAGTGTTCCTCAACTCTTCACTACTTCTTGGATGTCTCCAAGTGCAATTTCACCACAATGTCATCACAAGTCCTATAGGGGGTGTTATCCTTGTTAAGAAAAATTATAGTCTCCCATTTGATCCCATTTAGAATAGGGCATCACTTATTTTCTTATTGATATCAAAACAATCAATGGATTTGGCCTAATAGGCCTAATTGCTCAACTAGCCCTAAATAGAGTGTTTTTCCCAATTTTCTCACAAATCTCCCAAATAATCCCAAAAACTAATTTGAAATCCTGACACCCTTTTCCAAGACCTTGAGGATTTTTGTGGTCTTAGGGTTCTAGGGCCTCCATATAGTAGTTTCCTAGAATGTAGGGCTAATAGGGCTATTTTTGTGTAGTCCACTGATTTATACTTGGATATCTATCTTACTAGATTGGCCAATGTCTAATATCCTTAGGAGGTATTTTTTAGGATTAGGTAATACTGAGAGGGGGGGTGAATCAGTATTATAGAACTTTGATATTTTCAACTTTAAACAATTATAAACAATCTAAAGTAATGTAGAAATGAAAAGAACATATAAGCATAACACATTCATTACACCATGATTTGTTCTCAAGGAAACCCTAGCCAAAGGGAAAACCCTAGTGGGGATGGTACCCACAAATATGTACTAAAATATAATATCCCTATTAGATGCTAATTGTTACATAGTACATTTCCTTGCTAGAGGAATTAAAAACCCTATTAGGGGTATATAAAACACCTGGTTAAAGGTGGTGAGCACACTGCTCTTACAATCAATATTTGTCTCAAAAGAGTTCTCAAAAGGGGATCAATACATGCACTTATCTTGCTTATATAGTTATAGTTATAGCTTGACCTCTTACTAATCTCACATCTGATCTCTACTCTTCTATTCACAAACTTGCTCCATCATCATAATCATACCATACTTTTCTTTTACAAAAACACTCCATACTTATACAAAATCAGCCTTCCAGTCGGCTTCACAATTATCATACAAAACATAACAATAACTCATGAAAATGTTATTTATGGAGTTGGCACCCTTAAAATACCAAAGATTCATCAATATAATTTATTCACCTATCTTATCATGTTACCATATTCACTTTACCTTCCTTAATCTTCACAACTATTCATATACCTTGTTACACTATTTTACTATCTTTGCATACCTTCCGAACACTATATCTCACAGATATGATAACCAAAACTTATGTGATATTAAATGAAGGATGTGTACATCTGAAAATACCTATAGTTAACTTATCAAGCTATAATACCTCATATATCTTCATCACTGACCCAAACTGTGGCACTGTACCCTGTTATCCTGATTCTAGACTTAGTCATTTACATGATTGTGACTCTAGTGGCAATCTCCACAACATGAGATCACTCCATCATGAGTGTTTCCATAAATTAAAACCATCAAGTGATTCCTAGTGCTCCAAAACATCACATGCCAATAATCTCTCCCTTTGGCATTGATGGAAACACTTAGAAAACTGACTAAGTGTCACAATGCAACTCTCTTCTTTTTTTTTTTCTTTTCTATTTTTATTTTATTTTCTTCTCTACATATTTCTTTCTCTTCCTCATTTTCCCTTTTTCTTCCTCTCCCTTTGACATCAATGGCAAAGGTATATACAAAATTGTAAAACTTAAGTACAAAAGATTCAATGCTTACTTACTAGATTTAAGACATCTTGGAAAGAGTTTTCCAAGGTCTTAACTTCTTCAATCCATGAACTTATCAATAGTTCACTAACATGGATTAATCCATTCAATGCATATGACACTATCTCTACTACTTTAAGCTCAATAAGAGTAGGTATAGACATTGAGCCTTAAAAGTTTATCATCTCTGAGAGATGAGTCTCCAACATTGTGAGCTTCGGAGTCAATAGGCTTCTAATAAGCCAAATCTATCTGTAACTCTCCGTTTCTCCATTTCTAGTACTCCTATTTTGTCTAATATTCTAGATGATTCCTTATCTATTTCTCCCATAGTTTTTGAAGATGATTCAAAACTGTCCATTAGACTATCAAGGTTAGCCCTATCTTTGGCTATGATGTCCTCAATGTTCCTTAAGTATCTGCAAGGATTTATGCAATAGCTGTAAATTTTCCTACCTTGTGCTACACAAATCTTGGCCTTAAGAGTGGTAGCCTTAAGAATGTTTAAGTCCCATGAGATGGACTGAAAAACTTCATTTAGATTCATCTCTAAGAAGTTCTTTTCAGCCTTTTCCTTTGCTATTTTTAGTAATGAGTCAAAATGACTGTCAAAGCTGTCCAAAACTATACCAAGATTCTCAGCTTCATCCTTGCCTTTGAAGCTAATCGGTGAGGGGAGTAGCTTGTTCACTATTTCTACAGCCCTGACCATTACCTTTTCTCTTTTGTCTCCTTTCTAAACCGATCTCTCCTTAGCTTTTGCGAAGGCCAAAAATGATAGTCTCATTAGCTCATCTTCATCCATGCTGTCCACATCAGAGATGATTGGCTTGGCCATACTTTCCAACAATAAAGATGTATCCATACGGAATTCAACAACTTTTTTTGATGTTAGCTAATCTTCTTCCTTTTCCTCCTGCTTTATTTCCTTCCTCTGTTCTTTTTCTTCTTGTTTCTCTTCTGATTCCCCTTGCTCTATCTGCTCCTAATCTTCAACCTCCATTGCACTATCTACATTATCCAAAAATAGATCATTTACATCTTGTGAAGTGTCAAGGCTAACAGGCACACCAGTGACAAAGAAATATGGTTGCATGCTAACTTGAGCACTTTCATTTTATGTCTTGGAACTCTCTCCTAAACCCAAAAATATAGGTTTAGAAGCCTTGGGAGGTGAAACCTTCTTGGGAATGTCTTGCATTAGAACTTGGTCTAATGCCTTTTGGGTGTCCTCAATCACCTCATCACATTTCCTAGCCATAATCTTGACTAATTTGGTCTTTGTTCACAGTAGGGGTTTTAGTGCATTTATGATTCTTTCTCTTTCCTAAATTGACACAACTGACAACATATCATCAATTGTTTTATTTCTTATGTTCTCATCCTCTAAATGTGCTAATTGTTTTCCTGATTTCTTGTTTGTTGTACAAGTCTTTGGGGATGCTTGCTTCAACCTCCAACAAATTATTTTTAAAAACTAGTAGATGCTCAATAATAGTGTCCTCAATGACTACTTGGTCCTCAGGGTTATATATTTCACAGTATCTATTTACTGATATCATATTTCCATCTTTGATAACTCTTTTCTGTAGTGACTTAAGATCCAGTTTCCACAAGGTTTTTGGATTCTTTTGGACTATTTTCTGTTCTTGTTTCTCAACTTCCTTTTATTACTTCTTCTTCCTCTTCATCTTTGTCTCATTTTCTTTGGGACTATCTTGTTTGCTTGTTCTTGTGGATCTTTTGGGAATAAATACAAGAACCACATCTTGTGTTTCTTCCTCTTGAGAGGCTGACAAATTAACAATATCAACAGTAGGGGCTACTATATTTTTTGTCTCTAAAGGAATAGATGCATCAATGAAAATTCTAGAGGATACCTCCATCTTATTTTTGATATCTATTAACTGTGCTTTTGTGATACCCACCATCACAATGATGTCTTCAAAAATCTTGCTGACTTTCCTTTTTCTTGTTACCTTTTCTTTCTCTTCTCTAAATTTCTCATACTTCTCCCTATATGTTCCCCATCTTTCTTGGGTAGGGTCCTTTTCTACTGCCAGTACATGCTCCACTTGCATAGTTAGTACTTTAGTACTTACCGAGAATATACCATAGGATATCACCATTTAGTTCTGGGATCAACTACCTCAAAGTAGACACAATCAGTTTCAACCATGAAATAGATAGTGTCCTCATACTTTCCTACTAAATTATCAGGGATTCTATACCTTTCTTTCATCTACCTATGTAGTATCTTGATCATGCCAAACAACTCTCCATCTACCCAGTCTTTCTTCTATCTTCTATAGTATTCTGATATTTGAAGTCTAGTGGGTTCATTGAATTTCCACGCTCTAGGATGCATGCTAGGAAAGTTGTGAATAATACGAATGTACATGTGAATCATCAGTGAACCAAACCTAAATGCCTTGGATTTATCCTTCTTTATGGCTTTCACATTCTCAATAAACTATTGAGCTATAATTTCACAAAGATTATACTTCTTGTTCTCTTTTACCATTCAGTATGGCATCATGATGACTCCAATAGATACAAAATTAGGTCTACTACTATAAAACAACTTTTTGCAACATTTCTACCAATATGACATCTTCCAAATAAATATCATTTACTGTCATTGCTCTCTTGTCCCACTTTGAATGCGTTAGGGTTTTCACTAGATTTATTAGGTTCTTTTCTTGTACAAGTAGGGCTCCTTCATTATCAAGGCTTATGATCTCATGTATCACTTGTGCACATATCTTAATAGGCTGTTCACCTATCCACAAAAACTAGTTATGAACTCTGCTAAGAATGATCTTAAACCATTCAACTTCTATGAATTTCGTGAGTCGGGTTAACTTAAGGATTGACTGATCCTTTAGGTGCTTAAATTCTTCTACCATAGATCCATCAACATAAATAATACTATTCAATTCACTAAAGATGTTAACCTCACCAATAATTTCATATTTATAGTGTATGTAAGCCCTAATGTCTTCTATGCACAACATGCCTACAAGGGTTTGTGAAAATGCTCCCTCCGAATCATCCTCACAGGATTTGTATTGGTGCATCTTGAACTTATACTAGGCATGTCTACAACATCATAAACTACTAGTGCATCCATGACTTCTCAAAAATATTAGGTCTAAATACCTTAACACACCTAAATCAATGTTTTGCTTCACGCGAACATGAAATCTCTTTGCTAGATCACTGCTCTACTTTTAGACTTCTACTCTCCTTAGTCACTGATCAACAAATAGTGTCTATTTGAGATCCTTTAAGTCCTTTTATCCATCACAAGCTGAGTGTTTGTAATAAATATAGGTAGCTCAACTTCACATGCTATCCAGTCGATACAAAACTCATGAACATAGAAGATGAATCTCCAAGTGCTGCGCTCACGACCACAAACTCCACAACGTCTGTACACATCATTCCTAAGCTGGCATGAGATTACTCCACATATTTAGGGGCTAGATAATTTTTGTTTACTACACCCAATCCACCCCATAAGGCCATGTGGCCATTTAGGTCGATGCCTCAAAGAACTCATCATGAAAATACATAGTATCATCTATTGTCTCTCCGTGAACCACTACTTTGTTTAAAACTTTTACCTTCCATATCTAGTCATCGTCCTTGCTCTCTAATTTCTTGAAATGACTCCCAAAATCTTCTATGTACTTGTCAAAACTCTTACCACTATCACCAACATTTTTCCTTATAACCACAAGAGGTGGTCCTCTTGGTTCACTAGGTCTTCTTGGTCCTCTTCTGTTGTCATCTCCATTATATCTGCAAAAATTTGCACTGTGACCTAGATTGTTACATTTGTAACAAGTAGGTGGTCTTCTTCTATCTTGATTAGTCTGCAATTTACAATACCTTTCTATATGCCCAAAGTTATTACATTTTTGACATGTGATCTTAGCTTTTGTTTCTTCTCTAATATAGTCTTGCTTGTACCTGGACTGATCAGGTTTTCTGCAATCTACCTTCTTGTGTCCATATTCATAGCAATTAAAATAGTAACTAGTAAAGGGCTTAGAGTTACCTTTACTTCTATAATCTCTTTTCATGTGTCCAACTTTGTTGCATCTGAAACATCTACCTCTGAAGGGTCTGAATTGTTCTCTAGATTCTTCATTGGTAGGTCTCTCTTCAGAAATAGGCCTTTCCTCATTCTTGGCTTCATTTGATTCTTCCTAGGTTTTTGAACTTTCTGCTTCATTGAATCCAACTCCAGACATATATCCTTTAGGCTTTTGTTTAGCTCTTTGTTCATCAATCTTGTCACTGCTCATGTGTAGCTTCTCAATATGTAGTTTGGCTTGAGTGAGTTCACCTTTAATGATCTGATTATATTTTTCCAATTCCTGATATAGATCTTTGTATTGGTCAAGTTTAGTTTTCATTTCACTTAACTTCTTGTTAGACTTTTTTAGTGATTCTTCAACTTTGTTTCTTTCATTCTTTTCATGCTGAATTTCTTTAATCATCAGAAGAATGATTTGTTCTTTCTCTTGCTCCAGCTTCTTTATTTTGCCTCAAAAGAGTTCTAAAAAAGGGGAACAATACAAGCACTTATCTTTCTTAGATAGTTCCAGTTATAGCTCAGCCTCTTACTAATCTCACATCTGATCTCTTCTCTTCTATTCACAAAATTTCTCCATCATCATAATCATACCATACTTTGATTTTACAAAAACACTCCATACTTATACAAAATCAGCCTTCTAGTCGGCTTCAAAATTATCATGCACAACATAACAATAACTCATGCAAATGTTATTTATGGATTCGGTGCGCTTACAATACCAAAGAGTCAGAAATATACTTTATTCACCTATCTTAGCATGTTACCATATTCACTTTATCTTGCTTAATCTTCACAGCTGTTCATATACCTTGTTACACTGTTTTACTATCTTCGCATACCTTCCGAACACTATATCTCATAAATTTGATAACCAAAACTTATGCGATATTAACTAAAGCATGTGTACATCCAAAAATACCTCCAGTTAACTTTGCAAGCCATAATACCTTGTTGGAATTAGGAGAAATAGGTACTGAGAGGGGAAGGGTGAATCAGTGACTTCAAAATTTAACTTGTAGAACCTTTCAGATCTATAACTGTGTACTGTGATAACTGATCAAAATAAATTGAATCTAATTGCATAAATCAATCATCTAGTTAACTTGAGAAAGTAAACAACATGAAATCAATATGAAAATCACATAACACAAGTATTTTGGTAACGTAGAAACCCTTGTAAGAAGGTAAAAATTGTGGTGGGGATGACACCCACAAATTCTTCACTACTACAGATAGAAAAGGTTTGCCTATTAAGGCTACAAGTTTTGATCACTTCTGGTGATCTTACCCTATTATGAGTAACATATTAGATCGGCTAAATCTACCTAGTTATAGGATTTTAACAACACTAATGAAGTGTGTACTCGGTTAAGATATTTACATAAGATTGTTAAGTCTACTCTGTTAAGAGATTTTATCAAAAACTCTATTACAATTGTCAGAGAGTAATAGGCAGTTATCTGCTAGTTGACAACTCATTTGTCTGAAATAGATCAATAAATGCTCATAAAATATCACCTTGACTGTGATGATTCACTGCTCTGTTCTACTTGGAAGCCTTCTCTGATTCTGCTCAATCTGATAACTTCTGTACTCTATTCTGCTTTGTACACTGATTGACTTGAAGTTAGGAAATGGCTTCAAGTGCTCCGTGATTCATATATATATTAGTTCACCAACCTCATAAAAATGATGTGACCATACAAAATATATAGTGTTCTATTTTTTCCGCTTTAGCAAAAATTAGGTTACAAAAATAATCATAACCCTAAGATCTACGGTGCAAAATTAACCTAGATCAACTATTACAATAAGATAAACAATACATTTAATGAGTATCTTTTACAATAAATGCTCCTAGATCTTGGTAAACCATTTTACAATCTGTTATAACCATTTGCATAGAAGAATGTGCCATTTTAGATTACTATGCCATTTTCTATGATCATTGGTAAACACTGTATAAACTACTCGGTGTATACTACGATGCTAGGTGTTTACTGTCCGTCGGTGTCAGTGTCACTGGTGCTCGATAAACTATGTGATGCTTAGTGTAGAGGCTTTACTGACTGCTCTATCTTACTTCTGGTTATCGACCAACTCAATATAAGTGACCGACCGATCTATTTAATATCCTTTGATACTAATGACAACCTTAAATGCTCAATAGAGATTAAAAATCTCCCCCTTTGGCATTAGTATCAAAACTTTGAATGTATATAGACAAAATGTTTCTATATATTCCTATACATATCCACAACAAAAAATTTCTAAGTACAAAGTACTCCCCCTTGGTGCATGCTCCCAGTAATATGTACATATCAAAGTATACTTATTTGGCATATACATGTTTTCCCCCTTTTTGATAATAATGCCAAACACAAAAAAATAATGTATACTTACATCTTATCAAAAATGTTTTGATGGGTTTTCTTTACAGACTCCAAGAGGTTGTCCCACTCCTCTTTCAAGTTGGTAAGAGCAATATGCTCAAGACCGACTTGTGCATGCATGTCAAAGATATTATCTAACACCGAAATCTCTGGTGTTGGTACAAGTTGTTCAACTTTGACAATATGAGTTTCAAAAATTTTTAGGTAAGGAGTGAGTTCTATTTGTAACTCTGTAACCTGATCAATGATTTGCTCTTCTTGTTTTCTTAGATCTGCTATCAACCGCTGGAGTTCCTAAACTTGGTGAATATGCTTTAAGAAAGCATTTAGCTTAGTTATAGCTACTTGTGTAATCAACTTTATTTTTTATTCTAAACCTTTTATCTTTTCATTGACTTCTATAGTGAAGGTGTCTGAAGTACAAAGCTTGATTAAAAATTGACAGATTATCTAGGTGATAGATTTAACCTTGGTAATGACCTCAGATAATTTTACCTTTTTAAGTGCCACTTTTGTGCTAATCCTTTTTGCCAATCTGTCCTGAATCTTTGATTCTGCCCTTTCTTCTATTCCTTTGTTTGCATTTGTATCAGGGGCATTGATTTTGTTGGTGAGTGTAGCAAGTTGATCTATGATGGGAGTATTCTCATCAATATTTGTCTCTGGTGCTATCTGTTGTAGAATATCCCTCACATCATGTAACACTTCTTTTCATTTGTGTTCTTGCCTTAAATTTTCTTGTGCCACTTTCCTTGAACATAGCTCCCCATATCTACTTAGTTCCTCGGGGCTTAGGGTTCTCAGGTCACATTCTGGTATAATTATGACTTCATCAATGGTGATCGGCCCTTTTTCTTTCTTCTTCTTCTTTTGTGCAAGAGGTGACTTCTTCTCACTAATAACAATATCTTTTTCTCCACTCTTTGGAGCATCTTTCCCAATTGACACCGTATCTTCCTTCTTCTACTCCTCGGTAGATGGTGTGGGAGTCTCGGTTGTAGTGTCAAGTGGGTTCACCTCAGTCCACTTTGTTTCTTCTGGTTCCTTTGTTTCTGTAGACTGTGCCTCTATTTTGGTAGGCTCATTTGTATCTACAGGTTGCTCAGGTGCTTGTATCCCTATTGTATCTTTATTTTGCTCAGGATGAGAAGCATTGTGTTGTACTTGTGAAAGTATTTGAACTGCCTCTGCAGGTATAGGAAGTTCACCCGGTTCACCCGGTAGAGATGTGAACACACTATCAATGTCTAGTGCTTCATCTTTGTTTGGTGCAATAGTCACATCTTCATCATCCTTATCATCAGGATCACCGTTAGTGATGTCCTCAATGAGTACATTGTCATCAGTTTTCTTCTGCAAGTTGATCTTTACTTGATCTAGTGCATCCTATGAAATTATTATTTCCTCCTTTTGTTCAGTGATATCAATTACCTCGGTAACTGATATATCGGTGTCCTTTAGCTTCTTTCCCTTGTCATCATCAATGTAAATACCTTTACCTTTTGAATTGTGTCTCTTCTTAGATAGTTTTAGGAATGCTTCCTGTTTAGCTTTCTCTTCTGCTTTCAAAATTGACGTCCATAGAGAATCACATGTGACATCCATATCAGCCACATTCTCATCCATTATCTGCATAGCTCTATTCTTGAGTAGAAATCTTGCTTGGTACTTTATCAAGTATTCACTTACAACATCATAGCTGAAGTGTGAGGTTGCATGAACTAATGATTGTTCTCTTTTCCTTTTCTCAATATCTAGTGCAATAACCCATTTCTCATTTATTTTGTCATCTAGTTCCTTTGGTAATTGACATGCGAATTCCATTGGTACTCTCTTGAATTTAATCATCACCTGGATGATAGCATGTTCTAGCTTTGTCTTGTCCTTAATTAACATTTTGTCAAATTTTCCTATGCTTGGATATGTAAGATTTCCATTTTCAATTATATCTTCAATTATTTATTCTATTGTACTTTCCCTATTATGAACTAATTTGAATTGATTAGGATCATTTTCAGTGTCAGGCTCCTCTATATCTTCTTTACTTATTATGTATTTCCTCTTTTTCTTTGGTGTCTTAGCTACTTTCTTGTTCTTTCTCTTTATGTATTTCTTCGTCGGTGTAGCTGCTCTTCTTTTTGCTACTTTTACTACTTCTTCTTTCTCGGTAGGTTGTGCTGCAGTTGATGAATGTGTCTTCATTCCTTCAAGTTCTGGTAACTGTATTTCCTATTCAACATTGGTGGGAGGAACCGGTGTGGGATCCTTTTCTTTGTCTGACTCAGTCTCCTTGCTATCATATGGCTTGTCAGCCAACTATAACTGACCTTTGGTTGTTTCTTTAACTGGTGACTGCAAATGAGGCTGATGCATTTCCATATCTTGCTACGAGATCTTTTCTCATTTTCTTCACCCTTCTAGACATTTTTACGATGTCTATGTCTGTAGTGATTCATGACTTAGCTTCCTCATATGTGCCAAACCTAGTGGCAGTGATATCTATCAGTAATGCCAGCAATGCATTAATAGATTTCAAAGCGAAATCGTAGTTCATTTCGTATCCCATCGGTGCCAGCCATTTTGTTCTCAGTTCCACTACCTTTATCATAGAGTGGTCTGTGCTGACTACAAAACATATGTCATCTTCAAATTTACTCACTAATTCCCTTGGAATTCTACTCCTTTGATGCATTTTTGTCTGAAATTCTTTGAAATATGCATCAAATTCCTTATTCAGATTGTCTCCTAGACTTTTCATCATTTCACCAATTTGTGGAGTTATCGGTTTATCGGATTGCCAGTTTACTTTACCGATACCAGGTACATATTTTTGTAGATAGAAAAATGTATAGACAAGCAATGATCCATACTTACATGTGTTGGACTTCTTTGATCTTATTGTCTTCATATTCTCTTGCAGTTGGTGTAGTAGTAGTTCAACAAGATCTACCTGGTGATCTTTCTTCACAATTTTATATGCCATGTCCACGACGCTCCAGGGTACACTGTTTAGTCTGCTAGATTGAAATATCTTGTACCCAATGACATGTGCTATGAATTTTACCACTGGGTCTTTGATGGTTGAGATTTTTAGTGCCCTACCATCCCATTGAGCTCTAGTGTTCTTTTCAACGTTGGTATGAGACAAACTTTGAAAAGCTTTTGCTTTGTCAGTTGTAGGGTACCCAGTAAACCTACTGATGATCTTCTTTGTGACCTCAATAGGTTTGTCCAACCATAATTTCCCATCATGAAATCTGCTCAATACAATTCTTACCCAGTCAATTTTGATAGATTATGGGCAGTGCATGATGCATGTTAACCTTGAGTTATCAATCTTCTCATATTTAGATTTTAACTTTCCATCCAGTCCACAAACTTGTTGATAAGCATAAATGGTCTCAAAATCACCTACTTCTCTAATTTTGCAATGAATATAGGCCCTAACATCTTCTGTTAACAAAACCCTATCTAGAATACTTGAAAATGCACCCATATCATCCGTTTGTGTTGCAACCTTGGGATGTGGTTTGAATTTGGCCTCGGTGAAATTAGCCCTAACAATTAATTCTACTTCCTCCTTAATGTTTTGTGATTTTCTTGCAGTCGATGTTGATGCCATAAATTGTTTCTAGGGTTTCGACAAGCAATAGATAACCAGAGTTTGGTAGGAAAATGAACTTACTCAATATCGTTGAAGAATTGTTGTCGGTTCGATCTATAGTAGCTTTGAATCTTTTCTAGAAAAATCTTTAGCTCGAACTCTTCTCTATAAAATCTCTATTCTTTGAAATCGCAATGTAACAATGAACTCTGTTTCCGCGTATTTATAGAATTTTTGATATTCCCACTCAAACTTTGGTGCATTAAATGCGTGACCTAAATTTTGATATGAAACAACTGTCAGTTCGGTAATGTCTACAATTTCCTTTTCTTGGTTAACATAGAATTTCTTCATCGGTTTGCACTATTGTCGCTTAACCTTGTATAGTGATTACCGACGGGTAATCAACTCTCGTTTCTTCTTTTACCGACTATGTGACATTTGCAATCTCACAACACATCAACCATAGTGCATCTTTATTCATGCAAATTTGGTATTTGTAAATCATATATAAGGAACTGTATGTAAAATGTGATCATTTAAAAATGTTACTTCCATACATACCTTTGTCATCTTAAGTGGAGGTACCGATGTCACCCAATCCAGTGGATGAGGTTTCACCGATAGTGTTACTTGACTCAAAATTCTCATTAGATGCCTTCTTCCACATTGTGTTCCTTAATTTCATAATTTTTGCAATGTTATATCCACTCTCAAATATATGGTTTTCATCTGGTGCTCGGTCTCTACAATTCTTGCTTAAATGACCGAGCTTGTGACAGTGCATACATGCCATTCCTGCACTTGTCCAGTTTCTTGATTGTCCAATCCGACTCTTTCTCTAACATTTTGCTGCAATATGTCCATATCGACCACATACAACACAATTAGTCCATGTATTATAATCCCAAACATATGAGTTACCTTGTCTCTTTGGTTGATATGGCTTTCATTGTAGTTTCTCTTTAGGTGTCCAGACTTGTTTCATTTTTGCCTTGCAATCCCTTGCAGTGTGTCCATGCTTATTACAAGTATAACATATTTTATCCTTAGTAGTATTATTAGTAATGTCATTCTGCTTAGCTCTGCATTCATAAGCTGGATGTCCAAACTTACCACAGTAATAACAATATCCATTGAATTTATGAATGATAGGAGGTTTACCTTGTGCTTTGCTTCTGCACACATTAGATGTATGTCCTGGTTTTCCACAGTGATAACATGTCAACACTTTAGATTTCTGAATTTTATTGTTGTTGACTTTTTTAGCTTGTTGTGATGATTCTCCTTCACTGGTGTAGCCTATACCGGCTCTGCTTTCGAATCTTCTCTGATTAGTCAGGAAATCATCAATATTTTTAGAACTGTCCTCAGCTATCTTCATCATTTCATTATGTTGCTTTTGTATCTTTATATCATTTCTTAGTTTTTCATTATCTTCTTTGAGTATTGCAACATCTTCAAGTCTTCTTGATAATTCTCCATTTGCTTGGTTCATTTCTTGATTAACTGTCATCATCTGATTTGATACTTGGAAGTGACGATTAGTGAGTCTCTGTATTTCACTTTCTTTTGCTTGGAGTTGTTCAGTCATCAGTCTTCGGTCTTCAATAGCCATATTCTAATCTTGTTCAGCTTGTCTAGCATTGTTCATGATTTCCACCATTCTCACCATCTGAGATTCATGACCGATTTGAAGTGCTTTCACTTGCTTAGATAGATATTGATTATTTTCAGACAAGTCAGAGATTATGCTTTTAGATCCGTCAGAGATGCTTCCATAGCTTGATCCAATATGATCAAATATTTCATCAATCTATTCTTCATGATAACTGATTTCATTATGCAGAATTGCAAGATTCTTCCTTTCAACCAATAATTTCTTCAGTTCTTCCTTGGCTTGTTTATATTGTTCCACAAACATCTGTATTTGTATCTTCTAATTCTCAATAGTCTTGTCAAGCTTGTATCTCTCCATGACTTAGATCTTTACCCTTCAGTGGTTAGACTGTTCAACAAGAGAACTATGCTCTGATACCAATTGTTGGAATTAGGAGAGATAGGTACTGAGAGGGGAGGGGTGAATCAGTGACTTCAAAATTTTACTTGTAGAACCTTTCAGATCTTTAATTGTGTACTGTGATAACCGATCAAAATAACTTGAATCTAATTGCATAAATCAATCATCTAGTTAACTTGAGAAAGTAAACAACATGAAATCAATATGACAATCACATAACACAAATATTTTGGTAACACAGAAACCCTTGTAAGAAGGTAAAAACTGCGGTGGGGATGACACCCATAAATTCTTCACTACTGCAGATAGAAAAGGTTTGCCTGTTAAGGCTACAAGTTTTGATCACTTCTGGTGATTGTATCCTATTAGGAGTAACATATTAGATTAGCTAGATCTACCTAGTTATAGGATTTTGACAACACTAGTGAAGTGTGTACTCGGTTAAGAGATTTACATAAGATTGTTAAGTCTACTCTGTTAAGAGATTTTATCAAAAACTCTATTACAATTGTCAGAGAGTAATAGGCAGTTATCTGCTAGTTGACAACTCAATTGTCTGAAATAGATCAATAAATGCTCATAAAATATCACCTTGACTGTGATGATTCACTGCTCTATTCTGCTCGGTAGCCTCCTCTAATTCTGCTCAATCTGACAACTTCTGTACTCTATTTTGCTTTGTAAACCAATTGACTTGAAGTTAGGCAATGGCTTCAAGTGCTCCATGATTCATATATATATCAGCTCACCAACCTCATAAAAATGATGCGAACATACAAATTATAAAGTGTTTTATTTTTGCCGCTTTAGCAAAAATTAGGTTACAAAAATAATCATAACATTAAGATCTATGGTGAAAAATTAACCTAGATCAACTATTACAATAAGATAAACATTACATTTAATGAGTATCTTTTACAATAAATGCTCCTCGATCTTGGTAAACCATTTTACGATCTGTTGTAACTATTTGCATAGAAGAATGTGCCATTTCAGATTACTATGCCATTTTCTGTGATCATCGGTAAACATAGTATAAACTGCTTGGTGTATATTGTGATGCTCAGTGTTTACTGTCCGTCAGTGTCGGTGTCGTTGGTGCTCAGTAAACTATGTGATGCTTGGTGTAAAGGCTTTACCGACTGCTCTGTCTTACTTCTGGTTATCGACCAACTCAATATAAGTGACTGACCGATTTGTTTAATATCCCTTGATACCAATGAAAACCTTAAATTCTCAATAGAGATTAACATACCTCATATATCTTCATTGTTGACCCAAACTATTGTACTATACCCTGTTATCCTGATTATGGACTTAGTCATTTTCATGACTGTGACTCCAATGGAAATCTCCATAACATGTGATCACTCCTATTGGTACTATGAAAAATCCATATAAGTTTTTGTCCATAATCATAAAATTCTCCTAAGGCAAGGTTCAATGCTTCAAAAGAACAGTTTAAAAGGACCCTAGTTTGAGTGCACATAAAGATGGGCCTAATGATTTTCATGGGATGGGGCTTAGGACATGTGTTCCCTGCCTTTCATTAAGCATATGCAGATGGTTTCAATTCCCATAATTCAATTTGGACAAGTTTTGAAGGTACCCATTTGAAGGGCTTTCTACAAATCTGCATTTTACATCTTGTTCGGTTTTAACTAAATGACCTACTTTGGAGATTTCCATCTGACATTTGGTTAATGGTTATGATATGCGGGTTGTTGCATCATGTTGAAAACATAAGAAAGAAGTACCACACCAATTTTCAGCCTCCCATGTACCCATTTGACATGTATGCCAGAGCCATTCTGATTGCAATTTCTTAGTTTCTTCAGGAGTGCACATTTCAATTTTTTGAGTGTCTACTTTGTGGCCTTGCCATTTGCACTTGGTTTGAGGTCAAACATAATTGAATGGTGTTTCATACTATAGACATGGAAGTGATGCTCCTTGATAAGTTTCAGATCATGACCAATCTATTTGACCCATTTACTCATTCAATTTCAAATGCAACTTCTACTGTTTCACTATTTTCTAGTTCAAGATGTTCCAAGTGGCCGACTTTGAAGATTAATTATTGATAATCGGTTGATCATTCGGTGAAAAAAATCAAAGCATTGTTTTCTATGTGTCAGAGAGATCATCTATCCATGGTTTCAAACCGTGAGGGTTTCATTTGATCGGATTGCCAAGTCAGACAAAAAGGTGTTTTATAATGATGAAAGTGTGGATAGCACAACTTTGCAAAGTAGTCATTTTTAGAAATTCATAGCTTTTTTCCAGGTGATCATTTCCAGTTGATGGTTAGTTTGTTTCATTCCTTGTATATGAGGTTTCTTCCAGATTTAGAGGCATGCCCTCAACTCATCGTTTCATATTTTTAATTCATCTCTTTCTGGGGCAGTCGGCAGTGTTTTCAGTTTGCGATCTGCCGGCAATTCTGGGGGGGGTGTTTTCAACTTTTAAAATCTCTCATCTTGATCATTTCTGGACAAAGCCATTTTATAGGGTATTTCTCTGTAGTACAAGGTTCATACCCACCGAGTTTCAATGTCCAGAAATAAGTTTTTCTTAGTGTTTTAATGTCGCGACTGGAGGCATTTTAATCAATTTTGGTGATTGGCGAAGTAATTAAAATGGAAGTTTTTTGAGTGTCCGGTTATTTGGGTCGGATCCGGTTGCAAGCGCCAGTCACTCTAAATTGATTTTGGGCCCAGTTGTTTCAATTTGAAATTTTTTTAGGCTGGACCCGCTTGTGGTCGAGCCTGTCCCATTATTTTAAAGAGGCCTCTGTCGGTTTCTTGCGGATGATTGTGTGACATTTTGGGAGCAATGGCTCTAGAGACAACATAATAAAATAAAATGTGAAGCATTTGGATTGCTTTGTGAATGATATTGTTTTGTCCATCTAGGAGTTACTAAAGTATAATAAGCGTGTTCTGTATGTTGTCACCGACATTCACCATTTAATTAACGGTATGCATATTGTTGGTGAAGTGCTGCATTTTTTCTTCACCATGCTACATGTATGAAGTTCTTGATATGGTGCACAACATCCAAACGGAGCAGCTCCCATAATTAAATTGCTATGCATACCATAGGCAGACCAAGCATCCAAATGGAGCAACACACACCATTTTAATAATGCCTTTGATATGAAAAATAATGATGACTCAAAGGGAAACAAAAATAAGAGAACATTCATATCCAGCTTGCTTCTTTTGCTCTTGTATCATTTGTAATAAGCACATATCAAAGTTTGGTCTTCAGCTACTAAGATTGTTGGATTTTTTAAAGCATTGTCTCTTGTCTGCATTGGGTGTGCTTCTCCAAAGTATTGCACGAACCACCAATATAGTTGTGCACTTTCAAATGGGCTCCATACATGTTTCAATGGCTGGTGTGTGCCCTCTACTTGGTTGTTGCTTGGAGGTAAAAGAAAACAATAGGATACTAGGCACATCAAGTGTTGAAGAAGTGCTGCATATACACCAAAAGCTTGCAGGCCAACATGTGGCTCAAATACATGGAATAACAAAGGCAACACACATGGCAGATTGGGGGTTGCATGAGGCTTGAGAGAGACTTCCCTCAAACATGTGCTTTTCATTGGAATACCGCATGTTAATCAAAGGAAATGAAAGAGTTGCTGCCTTCCCCCTTCCCTTACGCACTCAACATGGATACTTGCGTGGGCACATTGCAGGGTAGTGCTGTGTATATTTCCTTTTTCCCTGTGTGCTATGTTTCCTTGGGAGTGCACTCATTCCTCATGTGCTATATAAACACCCCTTAGCTAAATAGAGGCTGCCAATGGCATGCCTTACACCCACCAACAAGATATCAAGCCTACGCATCAAGGGATGGGTGCATGCATGGTGGCAGGGTAACATTGAAGGCTTTCCTTTTATGTGCTACTTCAAACAAAGACAAATATAAGTAAAGGGAGCAGAGAGTAGGCGTTAGTGTATTAGGTGGCTGGAAGAGAGGGTGTATTGTGGTGTTTAATCCCACACGCATCGATTTTCTATATATACAAATCTTTAAAAGGAGCAAGACTTGAGTATGTAGTAAAGAAAGGAAAGAGGAGAGGCTATGCAAGCTGGCCAGATTTGGTGGGCCCAGCTAGGTGTGAGTGCCAAGATAAATTTTGGAAGGAAATATGTTATATTTGATGAGGGATTTATCCCACATTGATGGTATAAACACATAATGAGATATTTATAAGCCAAAACCCACAATATGCTAATGTCCAAGTGTGGACATAAATACAAAGACTGGTCTCATGCGAGCGCGGAAATAAAGGTGATAGTTGGATGATGACTCAGTAGCGGGCCCACATGCTAGTAAGGAAATTTTGACAGTGATCTGAGCCAACCACCTTGGGATGCATGCCCAGATCAATGATCATCGCTATAGTGTGGCGATGAAGATGCACACGAGATACCTTGGCAATATAGCAATGAGATGACACCTATCAGCCCAGTGACGTGGCAACCAGGATGCAGTTTGGTGACAAGTGGACATTGTGGGCAAATAGAAATGTGACATGTGGTGGGGACCAGTGATGAAGCAAAAGGTGGATAGTTGGTTGTCTACATTGAGATGCGTACCGATTCAATGGTGGTCGTTATTCCAGAGATATGAAGATGCATGACAATTATGCTTGTAGATTAGTGACAGAGTGCCATGTGTCATCTGATGAGCTGGTGAGTAAGGTTGGAGATTGATGCCCAGTCAGCAATACAGGCGAATCAGAGAGTGCCATGTGGTAGAGCGTGTGTTGATAGGTCTGACTAGGTGATGAGTTGGATCAGCGAGCGAATTAGATCGTGCCATGTGTCACATGAGACCCACCTCAGAATTTAAGGTCTACACAAATATTAAAATCTGAATTTATATAGTCAGCACTATATAAACAAATGAAAAATTTAAATGATGTTGTCTGCTCACGAAAAAATGTCTGTAGGACTCATTTTTTATGAAAATATGGGCACATAATATGTTTTAGTGAGGTGTCACTTGACACCATGTTGATGAAGTGGCATGTTGAGTGGAGTATGGACCCCACCCTCTCCTTAGTTAGTCTTGAGCATTCCTAAGCTAGGTAGGTGGTTTAAGGGACCAAGAATTGTTGAAATCAATACTCCATTTTCGGATGCATGATTAATTGAAAATTTTTAGAGGTTTTGTGGAGTCTTAGATTATGTTTTAGGTTAAATTTTGGTGCCCCAAGGTTAGTACTTGAGTTAGGGGGCTTAATTCTTCTATTCCCACTTTCCTAGGCCACCTTTTTACCTCCCCAAATGTGCCATTTTTGATATGCACGAAAATGGAAATGTTCCCTAAGATATCTCTTGTTTTCATATGTGGAAATTCATCCCAAACCTTAGAGAGGGGCAAGTGTCATTTTGTCTTAGATCTAGAAGCCTAATAGTCTTGGGAAGGGAGATGAGGGAAGAATGTTTTTTGGGGAAAGTCTTAAGGGCAAAAAGATTTTAGAAACACTTACTCTAGTTCATTCTTGTCTATGCTAGTTTGAGGGGGAGTAAGAGGAGATCTAGAGAGTTTTTATCTAGTAGATTTGAGAATAGCAAGCTTGGTTACAAGGGAATCTCATCTTCAACTCTCAATTCAGCCTTGTCTTAGAAGGAGGTTGGTGGTCTTCTATCTTGTGTTTATTTGAACATGCTTGAAAGAAATGAATTATGTGAAAATTGTAATCTGTTTCACCATGTGTAAACTTTTATTTGTTTGTTTTCATTTTTGAGTTTTTGCTTCAATCTTGTTGCCTTCTTGAAATTATTCATGTTATGGGTGTGCAAGTTCACTCCTCATCCTTGGGAGGATTAGAGGAAAAATTGGGGTGAAGGGCCTAAGTTGGGATTTCCTTTTTGTATGAGTGCATAGTTGTATGGGCAACCATGAGAAGCTTCTTATGCTGTTTGGGGGTCATAAGGGTGTTTGGGGGCCATAAGGGTGTTGTTGTTGCTCATGGATTTGAGCTGTTTGGGTTAGAAGGGCCTTGTGAAGGATGGTAATACATGCTGCAAATGTTGTTTATTATAAGTTAGGTGACTCCAGCAGGAAGATTCCACCTTCACCCATTATATGGATTCTATGTAAGAGTCCTTTGTGTAGGCTTGGGAAAGGGAGTAATATGTGAAAATCTATGTTTCAAATTTGTGTTAAATGTTTATGTTTTGTGTTGTATGAGTGTACCCCATCCTATACTTGTTTCCCCAAGCTCGGGGGTGGCCATGTAATGGCCTAGGCTGGGAGGTGAGCCTCCATGGCCATGTGAAAGGAGTCTTGTGTTTGCAGGTTTAATTCTTGGCTTGAAGAAGCAGTTCAAGTTGAAGGACTAAGTTAAGATTGAAACTCCTAAAGACTGTTTATATGATGTAATTGGTTGAGAGAGTCCTGCTCTATGCATTTTTCCTTCAAGTTTTAAATAAATTGTAATATTTATGGGCTCAAGATTAGACTGGTTATCTTAGTTCTCTGTATTTCTTTTACCTTAGTAAATGTATTTGCTTCAAACATTTTTCTAGTTTCTGCACTATTAATTGAATTTTTAAATTCAGTTTGTTGCTAAATTGCTTTGTGGAATAGACATGATCTGGGACTATCAAAATTATTTTATTTAGCCCAGAAAATTGTTGAGTTTCCTGTATTTGAAAATTAAATGTTTATATTAGTTTTTCCAGCAAGATGTATTATGAATTACTTATGTATAGGAAGTTTAGATTAGTTCATTAGTTCTTTACAAGCTAAAATTTTATGAATCTATGATGAGCAAATGACTGTTGATAAAATTTATTCTTTGCTGTTACTATGCTGCAGATTTTACAATGGCTAATGTCTTTTGTTATAGCAGTAATCTAGTAGGCGGATAGTTATTGTATACATGAAATTATATATTTTTTTGTACATGTTAATATTGCTTGGTAGAGTCTTACTTTACATCTGAAATTGTTTTTAAAAGGTTTACAAATCTGAAAATTATATGTTCATCCTCTTTTGTCAAAATTGAAAATAAGGAAACCTGTAAGTTCAAATGTCCTAAGTTGTATGCTATAGACAGAAATAGTATTAAGATTAGAAAATTGTATATCATTTCAGAATTTGTATGAAATTTGACAAACTAAAACTTTAACTTAGGTAAGAAAATAAAATGCACAAGTGTGCTAAGCTGATCTAAATTCTATTTTCAAAAGACTGCCTAAAAACTCAATCAGCCTCTTTCCTAATACTGTTGCACATGTGAAATTTGTTTAAGTTAAAACATATAGCCAACTGTTATAGAAATATATGAAAATATAGCATGAGACTATATAGTCTTACACATTCATATCAGTAAATAGTTTGATTAACAAAGACATAAATTTTCATTTCACAGTGTTAGTAAACTATAGTTTTGTATTATAAGTTTTATATATAATACATTATACACAAATTGTGCATGACATAAAATATATAAACCTGTATAAAAGAAGCTTATTAAATACTGACACTTATCTGAAAAATATCCTATGAATGATATTATAATACATAAAAATAAATTATACATTAAAAAATAATGTATAATATATATTTTTATATGATATAATATTATTCTATTAATATTTATATTTTAAAAAGAAAATAATAATAATAACATATAATATAATATTATATATTATATACTATACAATAAACATTGTATAGTATATAATAAATAACATTATAATAATGAAAGAATCAAATTTAGGTTTGTTTTGTTTAAAATAAAATAAAATAAATTAACAAAATACAAATTTGGGGGCTCGGCTCTGCCGAAACCCCCACCTCCGTGCCCTTATGTGCGCAACACTGCAGGGATGAGGAATTGTGTTCCTCACACCCGCGGGTGTGGGAACACAGCCCCTCCGTCACCCGCTAGTAGTGGCAGCAGGGGATCAAAGCCTGCCGACTACCACTAACGGGTGGTGGAGGAGTTGTGCTCCCACACCTGCGGGTGTGAGGAGCCAATTGCTCCACATGTGGTAATGGGGATTGATACCCCTTTGTTGAACAAAAGCTAAGGGGTGCAGATTTCCCCCTCGATTTTAACGTAGGGTTTTAAAACCCTTCCAAAAACAAAGCCTAGCATATTGTTAATAAAGTATAATAAATGAGGGTAAATAGATATATATTATTCTTTGCTAAATCATAAACGGCTATGCCATTCATAAGAATAAAAAAAGAAGTATGAACATAAATATAAATTGTTCCAAAATTTTTCTTTGGGGCATGCACATAATTTTAGTTCTATCCAAGAATGGATAGAACCGTCTATAATGCCTCCTCTTCTATCTGAAAAAAAACAAATGAGTACATCTAAATACAAAAGTTTTACAAAGAAAAATTTTCATATAAGAAGAAATAATCTTTACTACTGATCTATGAATAGATCTGGCAAAACAGATTATTGAGCATGAAATATAAATCAAGAGAGATGATTTCTAACAAAAAAGTATATCAAAAAAATTACCCAGATTGCAAGAGCAAATGGGTTTGTTTTTCAGATTTGGAGAGAAGTGGATCTCTATGAGTTGAGAGATCTCTTGCTATTCCAATCCATTAAAATTCTCATGAGAGCATCCATGCTCTCTCAAACTGTAGTAACCCCTCTTTGCTCCTTCAATCCCTGCATAAGGAAGTGTAAAAATGAGAAGCATTTTAGGGTTTCATGGAGTTTATTTGAGACCCCCAACACTAATTTTGAATTAGGGTTTGGAGGGCCCATTTCATTACATATTATTTTATTTCAATATTTATGTGTCTTTCTTTGAACCCTATTTATTGTTATATATTTGCCTTTTATACTTTTAATGTGCAAGAGGAAATATTAAATGGTTGGCCATTTTAATTATACACTCTTTTATTGATGTGTATATTGTATTCATTAAAGTTTATGAATAAGATGGTCCTAGCATTTTATTTTAATTCATTTAATGCTTAGGATAAGATTATTTTTGGAGTATAGCTATTACTTCCTTGGTTAATTATAAAGTTAGTTGTATATTATATTTCGAGTTATATTAATAATTATCTGTCGGATAAATCTTTATATGTTTGTTTAATAAGATTTTATTATCTGGATTAATTTTCCTTTGAATGACTTAACGGTTGTCAATACTATTAGATAATGGTTTTTATTTTTTTTAATTGAAGGATTACTAAGTTGTAAAGAAAAGAAAGTATAATATTAGGAAAGGGTATTAAGGCTTTAAATTTAATCTTTAAAATGTAAATATATATATAACGTTAAAATATTTTTTTATGGTAGATGTTTTATTATTTGGAGGTTTAATTCTCATGGTAATCCTAACCTCTATTGACCCAAAATTTAATGAGGGTAATCTATAGGAATTACTTTAATGAAATAATTAATAATATCATTAAACATAGTTTTAGTGATTGTGATGTGTCCGTGTTAGTGTTAAAAAAATAATTTGTGGTTGTGTTTTGTCCAAATATTTTGGGCATTACACCTATGACAATCAACCTAGTAAAGTTGGCTAAGACTGCTGCAACCAGGCTCCAAAAAACACACCAAGGACTCAAAAGAGCAAAGAAGAACAAACACTATCTAGCACACCTAGAGAGACCAAATAGGCTTCTACCTAACCTAGTGGCTTGGCTAAGGCCACTACAAGCCAAAATTTAGGAACACTAGGTACCAAACAACCCTACCTAGGTTCCCTCACCAAAACTGTAGTCCTTTTGAATCTTAGGATGACATCTCAAATGGGAAAGGAAAACCAAAACCTTTCATAGACCAACAACAACCAAGGCATGTGGGTGCTCTTCTGTTGTACAATTATACTCATAAAATATATGTACGGTTATAAAATTTCATGCCTTGAAATTTTATAACATAGTTCATCTTCATCAAAATAGAATGGAAGTGGTGATTCAATGCATCTACCCACATTCTATGTCCCTATTTGATTGGCTGGTACTATGTTTGTTATATTACTGCTATCAAAATAGAATGCCAGTAGTGATTCAATGCATCTACAAGCTCAACAACATGGTAGCATTGATCCAATAATAGAAAATACATTACAAATGCCAAGCTCACGGTCTCAATGAAATAAACAGTGTATAAAACAATATACGGTGCACAACAACAACAAGCATGTAATGACAACAATAACATTGCATGATGCCTGATATAAATGTATGTTTTCATGATGCCAGATATTAAATAGTGAGCTCATGAACAATGCCAGTATTAAACAGTGAGCTCATGAACAATGTATGATGCCCTAGCTTGCAACTTGTGAGCCATCAAGACATTTCCTCATGAAATGATCATAAATGGGGAGTACCACATAGTGAATATCAACAACAAAACAAATAAAGAGAGATCAAACACTTCACACAATGCCTTGAAGGTAATAGCAACGATGCCCTATCTCTCAAAGATTGTGGGTCATCAAGCATTCCAAATGAAAAGATGTAAACAATGCCAGTATTAAACAGTGAGCTCATGAACAA